>JAPDOI010001287.1:0-198562 GCA_029168955.1 Aplectana chamaeleonis | reverse complement strand
GACGTCCTTCTCATCCCTAGTGGGGTTCTGCGCACGCTCCGTGATGTCCTGCACACCCCTTCTGGGGTCCTGCCCAGGTCCCATGATGTCCTGCACACTCCTACTGAGGTCCTGCACACAATCTATGACGTCCTGAGCACCCCTAATGGGGTCCTGCACAGGTCTCATAATGTCCTGCACACTCCTACTGAGGTCCTGCACACCTACGACGTCCTGCACACCCCTACTGGGGTCCTGCACAGGCTCCATGATGTCCTGCGCACTCCTACTGAGGTCATGCACACATTCTACGACGTCCTGAGCACCCCTAATGGGGTCCTGTACAGGTCTCATAATGTCCTGCACACTCCTACTGAGGTCCTGCACACATTCTTCGACGTCCTGCACACCCCTAAGGGGGTCCTGCACACGTTCCATGATGTCCTGCACACTCCTTCTAAGGTCCTGCACACATTCTTCGACGTCCTGCTCACCCCTACTGGGGTCCTGCACAGGTTCCATGATGTCCTGCATACTCCTACTGAGGTCCTGCACACATTCTACTACGTCCTGCACACCCTTACTGGGGTCCTGCACAAGTTCCATGATGTCCTGCACACTCCTACTGAGGTCCTGCACACATTCTACGACGTCCTGCACACCCCTAAGGGGGTCCTGCACACGTTCCATGATGTCCTGCACACTCCTTCTAAGGTCCTGCACACATTCTTCGACGTCCTGCTCACCCCTACTGGGGTCCTGCACAGGTTCCATGATGTCCTGCACACTCCTACTGAGGTCCTGCACACATTCTACTACGTCCTGCACACCCTTACTGGGGTCCTGCACAAGTTCCTTGATGTCCTGCACACTCCTACTGAAGTCCTGCACACATTCTACGACGTCCTGCACACCCCTAATGGGGTCCTGCACAGGTCTCATAATGTCCTGCACACTCCTACTGAGGTCCTGCACACATTCTACTACGTCCTGCACACCCTTACTGGGGTCCTGCACAAGTTCCTTGATGTCCTGCACACTCCTACTGAAGTCCTGCACACATTCTACGACGTCCTGCACACCCCTACTGGGGTCCTGCACAGGTCCCATGATGTCCTGCACACTCCTTCTAAGGTCCTGCACACGTTCCATGATGTCCTGCACACACCTACTGAGGTCCTGCACACATTCTACGGCGTCCTGCACACCCCTACTGAGGTCCTGCTGTAGTTCCATGACGTCCTGCATACTCGTACTGCGGTCTCGCATAGTCAACCGACACTTCAGCACACCCTGCGACGCCTTCTTATCGATGGTGCGCATGGAACGAATACGCGCCGCGCTCAAGAACATCCCTCCCGCACAGCGTCCTCTTCCGAGCCGGACGTTCAAAGTACACCACCCTAGACAGCAAGGTGTTTATATGGAGTCTAAGAAAACAATGACTGATAACGAAAAAACCCATCATTTTCATAAACTAATCTTGTGAGGCCGGTTTCCGAGTTTGAACCGCCCGTTAGGGGCCCGGACGTCATTATGGTGAGTTCTGCCAATTATTTTCGGCATTCCCGTGGCCGATTACCTCTAGTCACAAATTTTCGAGCGATTTGGTCCACGCCTTCCAAAAAAATGGAATTCGACGGACGGAGGTGGAGGCGGAGGCGGTGGTGGAGAACGTTTTTGCGTACTTTGAGAGGTCATAACTTTAGAAAGCGGGGACCAGTTAGGATGAAAAGTTGCACACATATGTAATTTCTTGCAGCGCATCGAATGGTGTACAGCTCATACCTCTGGTGACGGTATGAATAGGTGATCTCATTGTAGGGCATCCGCGCGGGAAGAAATCAAAGCCAAATCTTGGTGCGCGCTTCGCGCGCACCACAATTACCAGAACAACTAGCAATCGATCGGTTATACGTATTCAGAGCAATTCTTGAAAGAGAGGAACAGGTATGGTTTCCGTGTTCGATTTAGTCTGACGCATGGTACAGGCGGCTGGCAGTGCGGTGTTGGCGGCATCACTGGCCAACGGGGTTTCGATTCGCGTCCGGCGATCTACCGTCGCAGCCCTGTCCATTCATCAGATTAAATTCATTACGGGATCACTACAATTACCCTGCTTCCAAAAACATTTCTTTGAGAAGAATTTATAATTCAATAATTTTCATGTTTAGAAGACTGATTCTGTGGTGAGCTTCTATTTCTCGGAATAAAAGTGGAGCCCTATTATGACCCTCGGAAAAGATTGGATGCTGCAGCACGGCGCTTGAACGACACCGCTTTACTGCAGCGAAATCCATCCAGATTCCTCGACAAGAATCCCTGCCCTTCCAGTTTCATGGACCTAGATTCATTAAACTTTTCCGTGTGCGAAATATGTAAAACAAGCTGAAGACTTGTAAAATGGCAAATTTCGGAGATACTAATTAGGAACTCAGAAGGGCTGGAGCGAATCGAACGTCTACGTCTGACTTGCACATTCGATTCTGTAATCTCACGTCTGAAGGAAGATCTCGGAGCCAAAGACGGCTACTGTGAGCGTCTCATAAGAAGTTCGAAATTAATAATATCGGGGTCGTGGCGGTAGACCATCACTCGCGGTCGAAGCCCTGCTGATCAGTAGTGTTGCGAACGTCACTCAGCCATGGCCAAAGACCGCGTTTCGTCCATTCGCTAGACTAGATCTGGCGAGAGGTATACACGGTAAATTAACATGTACCACGTCTGTGGTGAAAGCTAATTTGAAAATATTGATCCGTACCAATACTAGTTTGAGAATGAATGGAAGGAACACCAATCCGAATAAAAAAAAACCAGAGACTCACAGGATTTGGTACATGACCCACGACACTGCCATGTACAAAATCTTTAAATATTTTGGCTGCGTGGGTGGGATAGCAGTAGAACCAGTGGTAAGCGCTCAATACATACAAACATCGCTAAGGAACTTCGTTTGTTCAGGGAAAGCTTAGGCATCTTTCATAGTCCTCACCGCAAGCGCGGAAAGCGCGGGACGGGCCGTGGACTATGAATCTTTTCACCGCGCGGCGCACGCGGGACGCGCGGTAAGAATTTTCATAGTCCATCAGCACCGCCACAGCGGCGCCGCCCAAACCGCCGTGTCGGTTTTACCGTTTCAATCAATAATTGCTTCTTGATTTGAGTCCACTCTAACATAAATAATTTTGGGACTATCCTGCGACACCGCATACGCAAATGCAAGCCAGGAATTTCTGTACCAGTCCCAGTTGAGGCCCGACTTTTACCCGCACCGCCATGGCGGTGCCGCTGAAGATTTCATAGTGGCTTCCCGCTCGTCCCGCGCGGTGAAAAGGTTTGTAGTCCACCGCCCGTCCCGCGCGTCACGCGCGTGCCGCGCTTGCGGTGAGGACTATGAAAGAGGCCTTACGATGTCATAGTCAATTAGGAGAACCCAGAACAGAATCTTGAAAACTCAGACCACAAGTGAGTCTCTACCACGCGGACGACGAGTCTATATGCATATTAGAAAATTGGGGAGAAGCGCGGACGCCGTAGAAATTGATTCGTTATCGGGAAATAGAATGTAGGAAATTGAAGGTGAACCTATTCTAATGATATGAGCTCAGGACTAGAACTTGACTCCGGTAATTAAAGCTACGGACCCATCAAAAAAGTGACCCAAAAGGATGGTTTAATGGCTATTCTCAGAAAAATGGAATATTTAATAGTGTAAGTGAAAGCAACAGTAGATCTGTGGACCCAATTGAAGTGCAGGCATACGATTGCCGTTTGCTATCAACTGCCATTTCAATGATAACTCTGCAGGAATCAATGCCTGCAACTTATTCGCAACACCAGAATCCTCACGCCAATAACTGCCGGGTTTAGTCGAAGTGTGGGAAATTTCAGTACAAAACGCCGTACGGCCTCGGAAGTCTTGGACGCCGTAGATCGGTTTCGGGACCCAGAGCCGCCGGAGCATTTAGCCGGGCGGGACCGCGGAGTAGAAGGAGCTCATCAATAGTGAGGAATCGCAACGATATGCGGGATCCTTCATTTGCAGTGATTCGAAAGTGTTCCATGTAGATGCGACGCCATTGGCCGCACCATTTGCTTAAAGCGCAAGACTGCCCAATGGCGGCGGACCCAGTGGAAGTGCGCCAAACGCCGTGGGCGGGACCCGGAGTGAGTCCATTGCGTCGAAGGATCAAAGGTAAACAGTCGCAGGAAGTGAGCAGGACGTTCAGTGAAGTGCGCGCTCCACGGACTCTCGCCTCCCTTGGCAACTCGCGCCGGAAATTTCGTAGGCGTGACCAAATGGCGGACGCCGTGCGAAAGCTTTATCTTTTCGCAGGAGATATCGATACGCCGTTGAACAGAAAGTTTGCATCAGGTGGGAATGCGCGGACGTAAGTGCGTGCGGGACCCTCTGAGCAGCGCCGGACGCCGCAGAGTGTGGTGACCCATTCTTTCCTGTGCGAGACCCGCGGGTTGATGGACGAATACGACTCAGGGTAAGCAACAACGTAACATACTTTTCTGAGTTGATAGCAGGTAGTCTCAAGTCAGAAAGTTTGCAATGACTGCGGGTAACATTTCCACGCCGCGATATCAGACCGATAAACTTGTAGGAAGGCATCGTACCCTAAAGGCCATGTTTCGTAAGATTTTGAGATGCTAGCCGTAGTGATTTCATGGTAGCGAAAACCCGCTCAAAAACGTGCTTTTCAAGAAAAAACGTTGTGATCTTAAAGGCAAGCCCAACGCTCAGGCACGAAATTTCAATTTCGCAATTTCGTACGCACTTTATCGACTTGCCAAAGTGCGAGTTACTCTCAATAAGCGGACGTTGTAGAGGAACAGTTCTAGCGCCCAATCGGTAGTCCATTGTCACGCACAATCCTTGAAGCCCAACAGTCGCGAGATGAGCGGACGGTTCCGATCAATAGCCACGTTTCGTTCACTGATGGTGCGTCAGGACGCATTGAATCAGTTTGCATGGAACCGTCTTCGGAATGGTAGACAGCAAAACAGGAAGTGACCATGACTAGTGCGGGACTGTTCTTTGACGGAAGTTCGGGGACCCAAGGTCGAGTGAGATAACTACGGAAATATGCTCACGATGGTACGTTTTGAGCGCGCCGGACGCCGTTGGAAGTCTCCAAAAACGACCCGAGAAGGGAGACGCTTCACGAGTAAAAATGTGGATCCAACCGCGTATGTGCGCCTACGCTCGAAGAACGGGCGGGACCTGTGAAGTGCCAAACGTCCGAAGAAAGTGTGTGGACTCGCTGTGGGAGGGAGACTCACAAGCGTGCGAGTCCTGGTGGGAATAGGCGCACACCTGTTCTGAAACAGGAAAGCAAATGCGGGGGCAGGACGCCAAAGAAAATGTGCATCCAAATAGCGTCTTGTGGGTCAGACGCAAGAAAGTGGCGGGCGTTGTGTGCGCCAACTCTATTTTAGTAGTAAGTGGCGGACCATAGTTTACGAGGTGTATGCAGGACCTTCAAAGTAAAAAAGTGTCTCCACGATGCTAGTTCGTTTCCTTCAACGATAGAATCCGTCGAATTACCAAAATTACGGAGAAATGCGAGACGCCGTAGAAATGTCTAGAATAGAGCGCAGTGTTCACGATAGCGGGGGATCTTCACGGAGATTATTAGCTATATGAAGTGGCCCCAAGGTAGAGTGCGCACGCCTTAGAAGTACACGGGAAACCTAAGTGGGAGGCCTTACTCTCACAGGAAGTGTTATGAAAATGATCCGCGGTTTTTCGACCCAACGCCGTTTGTCAGTCATTGTTCTCTATTCGACTCCATATAAACACCTTGCTCTCTAGGGCCCGTAACTAACGTCCGGCTCGGAAGAGATATGCTGTGCGATTGACCCAATTTTCTTGACGTGTGGGACAAGCGCACCATGAGCATGTCAACCGGACGTTGGTAGGAATAATGTCCCTGATATACGACGTAGAGTGCGCAGGACGCCGTAATTTTGCGGACCACTTAGAGTGCCAGGACGACGACGTAGAATGTGTGCGGAGGACCCACTGGGAGGTGCTGCAGGACGCTTATCGTGAACACTGCCTTAAGTGACATCATTTGCAGCCTGCACTAGTTGGGACCGCTTGCAGGAATATGTTCACGGTTGGACCAGTGAAACGCGAGTGGGAATCATTGAAAAGGAAGTTCAGCGAAACAATATCAGTAGTCCGAGCGCAGGACGCCACAGAAGGTGTAATTTTAGAGGCGGTCCACGCAGGGAACAGGCGACCCTGCGAGTAGAGTGCAGGACGAAAGAAAATGTGTGCAGGATCCTCAATGCGAGTGCGCCATTCTTCACCCTTGAATCTATCCGGGCGGACAATCGGGGGATTAGTGCGCCAAACGCCGAACTTGAACAGTGCCTTTATTCCACCATAGTGGAGGCGCAGGACTCACTGAAACACTACATTCCCGCGAATTCCCGAGGAGTGCCGGTTAGGTGAAGTTGGCAGGACCTGGAAGGTGCAGGACATAACAAATGTAACCTTATCCAAATGCGAGTGCTCCGCAGCTGCAGACAACCGTGGCGGGACCCACGATGAGCTTGTGGTGCCAAACGCCGAATCAAAGTGGCAGGACCCAGTGAGAGTGCAGGACATCGAGTTGTAAAGTGCAGGAGTCCCTGCTAATGAGGGTCTGAGGGCCAAAATTTCGCTCCGATAAGGACGAGATGTGAATAAGTGAGCTCTGGTACAGCCGTAGTGACCTGCTGATTTTGATTATCACCAGCAGCGGAGCAGTGGGCCATGGTGAAATATAACTCAGCAGGAGTAGTGCAGGACATCATGGAAGTGTGCAGGACGCCGTAGTGTGAAAACACATCGGAATGAAACAGAGTCTGGAAGCGTCGAGGAAGTGTGAACGAATCTACGTCAAAGAACTTAAGGCACAGTACGGGACCCTCAGAAAGTGTGCAGATTTTCATGAAGTGTAGAAGACCTTAGGAGTATGGCATCCAAATGGGAGATCTCAGGACCTCAAATAAGTGATATAAGGACCACCACAGGGTGAAGGCCCGAACTTCTGAAATCGTTATGTAGGATCGATAGAGAGTGTATACCACTTCGTCGTTCTTCAGTCCATTGCTTACCCCATTTCAACTGACTTTGCTATCGCGCTAACGATTTCTAAATCCGTGAAATACAGGCCTGAGAAATGAGTTAATCAAAATTTTGCAATCCAGAAAACACAAACCATAACTTATATCAGTGGGTCTTGGGTAAAAGTAGCATGACTGTGGTCATGCGTGTGACTCTTACATAAATCTGAAAATGCGTTTTTTGATCGCCTTAAGACACAGTATATCAGAATCGATTTTCATTTTTGCAGGACCTATCTTGGAGAGAATTTACGCAGACACAATGGGACCTGTCTCCAGAATGTTCAGGACGTCACAAGAACGGAGTTAGGCTCCTGAAAAAGATTTGAAATGCTTAGAAGTTCGCGGACGAGTTGTCTCGAGCGTATTTTCGTTATGCACAGCCATCGTTCGTGTGCAGGACATATAAAGCCATGTGCAGAAACCGCAAATAGCCGAAGAACATAGCGTGAGAATCATTCTGCGCGCACCTATTGAGGTAGGATCAGCGAATGTCGATTATCTTCAAGGGGCGAAGCCACTTTTTCCGCGTGGCTTTTCCTCAGCGGCAGGAGGCCGAGCATGAGATCTCGGACGCCGCTGGTCGGATAAGGCATTAGTCGACAGACCATAATATCAAAATTTTCCCCACGGTTGGACTGTGATCGAAAGGCAGTGTCCAGGTAGACAGATACTGGGGACCCAGCGTGCAACACTTTGCAAAAACGAGTTTTGGGAAGAAATAAGGAAAATGAGCTCGGAACGGTCACCTTATCGGGTCACAAACGCTGACGCCAGATCTTTACACTTTGAAGATGGAGGTTTGTCATACCAGAAAACAAAATATTGAAAGCATCGAGATCAGGAAATGAAATCCATTTACGTGCAGAAGCCCGTTTAGTCGAACATTCTCAAGTTCTCCTTAGCCAGGCGCAGCTAACCCTGTACATCGGCTGCAAATGATGTGCAGGCACAGTTCAGTCGGTGAGAAATCAGATTTCCTGTCAAACAGGACACCCTTGAGGGACCATAACACCTGCCAATAGCAAGGTCATTGTACGATTCCAAAACATCATCGGAATCAGCATGGGACCGTCTTCAAGAAACGGAAAGTGCAGGATAAACGATTATCGTGAACACTGCCTTTGACAACTGTGTCCAGGACATCGGAAATTATTTGATTAATCATAAACAATTAATTTGATTTTTTTTGTGACTTATACGATGTACTGCCAGCCGAGGTCTTGAGATAAAATCTAGCGTTCCTCATGAATCGTAAAGTCAGCATCGAATCCCAATTTCCAGTGCATATATAATTTTTTTCTGGAAAGACTCAGCTATGCCAGCTTTGATGTATGTATCGTTAAATCAAGATTGATGTGAAATACGAGTTTGACTCATAAACGGGTTTGAACTGACGTCGTGCCAGTTACGAATATGTGCAGAGGCAGAGGTCGAAGACCTGTCCCGAGACAAAATAACTTGCTTTCACTGTTGAAGGTGTAGTTAATTTGCATTCATTTCTGGCTGTGAGGACGTCAATGTGAATGCGGCGCTGAGACTGCGATGCTTGCTCAGACAACGGTGGGCGGGACAATGGACTGACCGACCGCGGACATGTTCCGTACCGACCGCGGACTTTAGGTTGCGTACCGACAGCGGGATGGGCGACGTTTGGAACGCATTTCGCACCCGTTTTCGGTCGGCACGACAATTCAGCGCGGTCGATACGCACGGCCACGCGGTCAGTACGAAATGCCACGCGGTTAGTACGCCCACGCGGTCCGTACGTGTTGCCACGCGGTCGGTACGCATCGCCTCGCGGTTCATACGCACTGCAACGCGGTGAGTACGCATTGCCACGCGGTCAGTACGCAATGCCACACTGTCGGTACGCATTGTCGAGCGGTCGGTACGCACTGCCACTCGTTCAGTACGCATTGCCACGCGGTCGGTAGACATTGCTGCGCGGTCGGTACGCACTGCCACGTGATCAGTACGTCTTGTCACGCCGTTGATACGCATTGTCACGGGGTCGGTACGCATTGTCACGCTGTCGGTACGCATGGACACGCTGTCGGGACGCATTGCCACGCGGTCGATACAAATGTTGCTCGTAGGATTGACCGCGGTTAGTACGCACTCAACCGCGGAAGGCTCGATTTTATCACGCGGGCAGTACGAAACATTTTTTGAACGGCCGCAATCAGTACGCATGCGCGTGCGGCAGGTAATCATTGCTTCCAATAAAATGGCGCTCTTTCGAAACGCATTAATACTCGGATGCAGGGTTTGTGGTCCCAAATAATTGGAAATAAGCAAACGTTGGAAGTAGGGATGGGGCTTGGGGTAACGCACGAACAAGTTGAAACAGCCCAGAACCGCTGGCTTTCAAACAGCAAAGGACGAGCTTTTTCAATCAACAACATCTAAAGTCTAGTTTGCTTAGAGGCAGCAGACACGCTCAAAAATGGTATCGATTTTATGACATAAATCAAAGGTTTGGAGCTGGTTGTATTGGGAACTGACGAAAAAACGGATAACGGGTAATTTCTTATCAGGTGAAAGTGGACGAGTCTTGCGGCGCGCGGTTGAAACAGAGAATATTAGCAACAAGACGGTTGAAATAGAGAAGCCGATATACTATTACAGCCTATACTGAAAGGTTCACCTCATTGGAAGCATCAAAACCAGCCAAAGTGGCCGTGATTAGTACTATCAATCTGGACGAGTTTGTATTTTGGGGCGGGGTTGCAGAGATTTTTCGATTTGTGTTGCTGGCATTTAGTAGTTTTGACTCGTTTTTGACGCTTCCAACGGCGTGAGCAGTTTACTAGGAGCCATGCGGCTTCAGAAACGTAGTTATCTCAACAACTTTTTCGAGAGTGTCTGCTGCCTTTGAATGAGCCTCGGCGGAGCAAGCAGAGGAGCGATCGGTCATGGCAAAATAAGGATATCTCGACATGATAAACCCAATACGCCATACTTCAACCGGCTCTAAATGAGTGAGCTAGGTCCCTGTCAGAATTGGATGAAAAAATCGCCGTAACCCGCCTTGGCCGACCCGGTCGAAACGTATGAAAAGCATGGACGATGGAGGTTGCAAAAAACACTCGGGGTCGTATTCGCCATCAACCCGCCGGGAAGTAGAAGGAAATATGGGGTGAAATTTCAGTACGAAATGCGCGCTCCACGGCCACCTATCGCCTCCCTTGGCTTCCCTCGCGACCGCCGGAGTTTTTCGCATCGGATCGCTGGAGAGTACTCGCTTCTCGATAGAACCTTCATCTTTCCGCAGTGATATCGCTACGTAACACAGTTTGTATTTCCATAATACACAGTGTAAGATGGGTTGATCTGTTCCTCTGCCGCGCGCGGTATCAACCCTTGCGTTTCCCTTCGACTTCTCTCGGCGGGGTGTTGGCGAATACGTTTTTTTCAGCCCACCTCATTCACGTCTTTCGTGATTATCGACCGGGCTGGCTACGGCGATCGGCCAACTATGATCGAGGCCCTAGCCGTTCCAAGCCTACCGCGTGTTTAGCTCAAAATCGCCCCAGCCGCGATCCAGCTGGAGAGGTGTGGTTTTGTTAATTTCATGTTAATGAAAAACAAGGTGCACACTCACGCCGCTTTGTGGCGTACCTGTAGGCACGTATTATGACGCATCGAATGATGGAATCGTTGCCAAATGAGTACTTAGATATTATCGTTCCTCGAAACCCAGTCCGGTCCCACACACTTTCACCTGCGCCGGCGCTACCCCAGTCTTGTCCCGCACACCTTCCCCGGCGCCTGGTGAACTCTCAGTTGGGTCCCGTACACCCTCCCCGGCGCTTGGCGCACTCCTGAGTCCCGCACATTCTCTGGATATCGGTCAACGATATCTGGTCAACTCTTAGCCGTTCATTATTATGTATGATAACTATGTTTGGCGTTGGGAGGTCAGCCGCGTTAAATCGTTTTGCCTTGCTTGCACGTCTTTTCTCTCGTAAAATTCACTTATTTTTACACCATTTGTGTCCAGATATTCACCTTCATCATGAAAACTCAGTAGTCTTTTTATCGCGAACGCTTCTTTTAGGCATTAATGCGCGCCATTCTAATGGGAGCAATGCATACCTGCTGCGTGCTTACCAACCGTGGTCATTTTTCAAATAAAACTTTCGTGTTAGGAGAAATTTTACTACATTTCTTCAGCCTAAGAAGACATTTCTTGTATGTATTTTACAATATTCCGTTTCTCTCGCCCTTCCTTCCTTTGTCTTTTTCCTCATCCTTCTATAAGAAATTCAATGTGTTAATCGCGTTGTGAGCTTAGTACTCGTGTTCTATTTAACGAATTCCCATGGGATCGAACGTTCTCGTTGAGAGTGATTGTGGACCCTTTTCAATGGCATACGCCAGCTGTTGAAACTGATTGTACTGTCATTATCGGGCTGAAAGTCCGCTCCACGATTGCGACGAGTCGCTGTTTCAGCACGCAGCACAATTATAATCGTGCTGGGAGAAGGGGTAATTGTGTCGGGACCCGCTAGTCCAGCACGATTATAGTCGTGCTGCCACCGCGTCTGTCCGCAACTATCCGCTGATAAACTCGCTCTTCTCTGCAAGAAATATTTTTATTTGAGTCCACGTGAAAGGACATTTGTCGATGAGTTCCGCAAAAATCGAAACCATCAAATTTTGAATATTATTACTGAACCGTTCATAGGCATTACTACACCAAATTGAACAAGAAGATGAACAATAGCATAAATCAGAAGGGCAAGACGATCGAGATCAAGACAAAGAGCAAGAAATAGTAAAAGATCGAGATCAATAAACAGAAAGCAAAAGAAATATTGCGTTGACACCCAAATAAATAATTGCTTTCAAAAAATCAATAATTAAGTAGTGTCGTTCTCTGGGCTAAATTCCGGTCCGCGATTGCGGACTACGACTGTTGCATCATGAGACACGTGATAATCGTGCTGGGAGAAGGGTGAATCGTTACGGGAAAAAGCGGCCCCAGCACGGCTAACACGTGTGGTATGATGCAATAACCGTAGTCCTCAAATCCGGCCCGGAATCTGAACAAGAGAACGACAATAAATAAATAAATAAGTAAACAAATCAATTAACAAATAATTAAATAAATAAGTAATTAAATAAAAAAGTGAATAAATGAGTAAATATAATAGTAAATAAATAAATAAGTAAATAAATGAATAAGTAATTAAATAAAAAAGTGAATAAATAAATAAATAAAATATTAAATGAATAAATAAGTAGTTATTAAACTGAAGAAAAGTTTCACATTAACAAAGAGATGAAAACGAGGAGAGAAGAAAAAGTATCTGGAGTTGCAAAGAATGATAAGAGAGTGAAGAAGATAAAAAAGAGAGCAATAGGAGAAATTGGAGTGTATGAAGAAAAACCCCTGCGATTTGAAGGAAATCGCTATTTTTTAGTTGACCTTCTTGGGCACTTCGGTGGGGACGGGGAAAAAGTTTATGGGGTCGCCACTGGCGTGTTCGATAGTGGGGTGATCAAGGAGGTCATAGAGGTTTCGGGTGACGAAGAACTCGTTAGGGATATCAATTCTGGCCAGTGGAGATTCGAGCATTTATTTGAATCGTGCGTGATTGTGATCAAGGTAGCCTCTCCCGTGTTATCAACTTTGCTAGCATCATTTTCAATTTTTTTTTGCACAATTGAGCCATTCGGGCTAGGTGACATCACCCACAAAACTTGAGCCAGAGGACTGCTGTGGGGTCGATCAAATAGCACTTCTGTATCGATCATCTAACACTTTTTCGATGATTTTTTATACAACCGTCGAACAACATGGAAAACTTTTTTGGCGCAAAAATTCCTCAAAAATGACAGTGACGAGCAGATGCAGAAAAACGCCAAAAACGATTTTGACGCGAACATCAAATCAAATTTAACAATGAATTCAGACTAGTTTTTCTTCACAAATGAAGGTCTGTCAGAGGCCCTTTTGACAATTCCGTTCTTTAAAGAGACCAAGCAATACAAAAAACATGAAAAAAATGTTTAGATTTTTGATTTCGATTTTCTTTTATTTTAATTTTTGTAGATTTAGATTTTCCTCATAGCTCAAAAATCTTGTGGTGCACAGATAACTCAAAATTGATATTTGACCCTCACTATGGCGAAAGTCAGCAAGAGCCCAGGACAAAAACACACAAAACAGCTCAAAACCGGCTATAATTGAAATCACTCCGCCCGTTCATGTTGTTGCTCCATCCTCGAATAACGATTTTTTCAAGAGCACTAACTGTTTTGAAGAAAACGAAATATAGGCTTGGGATAGATGAAGCCAGATGTGTGAATAAAATTGTGTTGCTCCATTTCAGCGATTCTCGTCGGATTCTCAGTTCCAAAAATGCAGCTGTCACAGAGACCAACCCATCTGACTCTCTACCGGAACAACAAGGTCAAAACTTCTCAGGGAAAACCCTGCCTCTGAAGAATCGATAGGCTAAATGTGCAAACGCTCGAGATTTCGTTGTTTACTAAGCACGTGCATTTGCGTATGTACCACACTCACGGGTTCACTTGCTTACAAAATGCGTGCGATTGCGTGTCGGCAGCGCAAACTTACAAAACGACCTCGCCTCCGCAATTGCTCGCGTACCGAACGCGGGCGATTCCGTACTGCACGCTTGTACGTAGCGAACACATCCGTGCCTACCGCGCGGACTGACAAACTGACCTCGCCTATAAAATTGCTTGCGTACTGAACGCGGGCGATTGCGTACTGCACGCTTGTACGTAGCGAACACATCCGTGCCGACGGCGCGGACTGACAAACTGACCTCACCCACCAGTTTTCCTGCGTACTGAACGCGAACACTTGCGTACCGACCGTGCACACTGACAAACCTATTTCCCTCACCAGTTTGCCTGCGTGCTGAGCGCGGCGCGTGCGTACTGAACGCCAACAATTTCGTACCGACCACGTAAGACACAACGACCTCACCGACAAGTTTTCTAGCGAGCTGATAGCGGGCGGTTGCGTGCTGAACGCGAGCTCTTGCGTACTGACTGCGTGTGATCACGTACCGACCGCAGCGAAAGTCATGTTTCGTCCTCCCCGCGCGCAGAGATGACTGCGCGCGGTCAGAACGCCTCCATGTAAAATGGGTAGCGGTTGGTACGGAGCTCAGGCGTATCGACCGCGTGCACTATTTCGTTTTCGCGGTCAGTACGCAAATGCCCGCGTTCCGTACGGAATACACTTTTTGCACGCGGTCAGTACGATAGTGGCACGCGGTCGGTACGAGAAGCGATTTTTCGCCCGCGGTCGGTCCACCCCATTGTCTGAGTGGGCGGAGCTGTGCACGTGTGCACGTGCGGCAACATAGGATTTTGATAACTCTATTTATAGCCCGTTTCTTGCCACGGAACCTTCGTGGTCTTGTAGCCGTTTGCGGATCAAGCCGATTTTTATTGTTTTTCCCAAAACTTTTCTAATCGCGAACACTGCCTTTAAAGGCACAGTACACCCTCAGATATGAATTTGGTGATTTTCGTTTAATTGTGTAGCAGACCCCTCCACGTGCGAAATGCGAGATCTCAATTCCTTCAAATAAGCGAGATATAAGCGACCACCACAGGCCCGACCTCCTTCGCTCACCACCACAGGCCCGGCCTCCTACCAGATTTACGACTTCGATAGCGGCTATATGGGTGGATGAATTCGCAACACGTCGTCGTTCTTCAGTCTATTGCCGGTCTATCTCCTCATCCTGCTTTGCTCTCGTGCAGCGATTGCGAATGAAGAGAAATACAGGCCTGAGACAACTCGTCCACGAAATTTGTGCCCTCGAAATGCAGGCATTTTCAAGGAGCCATATCTCCCTTCGTATGGGTTCGTGGACATTTTCAAAGATGCCAATGTGATCAGAGAGGGGCTCTCTGCCACATTAGCATGAAATCTGAAAAATAATTTTTAGGGTGTCCTGCGCCTTTAAAGGTGAATAGATCGCGAACGATGTCTTTGGCGTTGATAGGAAGGGAGAGCAACAGTTTTTATCACAAGGCTCCACTGAAGATAAAAAACAGCGGTGAATTTGTAGGCGACGCCATGGTTGCCACGCAAATACATCAGCGAGGGGAGATCTTATAACGTCGGCGTGGATCGCAGAGATTTCGCACTATCAATGAAAAGTTGGCGTAAGATCTGGAAAGCTGTATATAACATAGGTGCCCCGGGTTATCCCCAACCTTCAACAGTGAACGCGAAGTCTCTTCACGATCTACGCCGATGTTATATTGAATTAGCTTTATAATTTACGTCCTTGGTTGGCCAAAGGAGACGCATATTTGTTGGCGCTAGTAAATGTATTGCTGAAAACAGTAGGAAGGAACTCAGTTCAAGCACGTCGTTTCAGAGGCTCAATTCTTCTACGAAATCTAAAGGCATACCTATCTAAGCTTTTCAACTGCATTATACAACCTTATATACATCATACCGCATTTCCTCTTTTAGAAGTACATGTACTTCTAATACTTAGGCCCCTGTTTTATATGTACTTCTATTAGAGGTGTACTTCTAATAGAGGGTGTACTTCTATTATTCAGCGCAAAGTTTTGAATTTCCAATGACATGCTGTTCGCATTTCCGGCACAGATTTCCAGTGTAAGACGGAAATATTAGACAGTGAACTTTCAGACTACAATCACGAAAAACCTGTGCCGCATCTACACTCAACTGCATTGAGGCTTTCACAATCATTGATATCTTAATTTCAAAACTATTCGCACTTCCCGAGTCAATTTTCTCCAAAAACTGTATTAAGTTCGGTATCGCCTAAGCTGATTATTGCGCTTTATGAGAAAGAGAGCCCAATGGAAATCGACCCGTCAGGCTCCGTCCCTACGTGGCGAGAGCGTGCGATTACGCAAAATCGATGGTCATCGATTACCACGTTTCGGCTAGTCGCTCAGGCGCTCCTTTCCGTCGCCCTCCTGCCGTTCTCCGCTCGCTCACTGCGCCAGCACCGCGAAGCAAGCAGCGTGCGTTTCAATATACATCTTCACTAAAGCACGTGGCATTAGACCCGTATCAAACTACTGTCCTTGAGTTTTTTCTATAATACCACCACGCAGTCGAAAGCCGTGGAAATCATCAGCCGTTGGGTGCCGACTCGAGTTGATTGATCACCCGATCAAACATTTTCAACGAATCAACACGAGCTAGGGTACCGCCTGTGTTAAATTGTAGGCACGGAATGTTCGACGTTGAGGAGCGTCGAGCAGGCGCACAACAAAGCGGGAACGCCCGCTCGCGACGTATGGACGCTGTCTGAGGCCCATGGATCTGATCGCCTTACGAGCCGTGCAGAGCGACTGAAAAGAGCGATTCTTTGAACGATTCTGACAACTGCCTCTTTCAGAAACGATTTCTTTGCGTTCAAAATTCATTGTATGTAAAGTCTGCCATTAGTGGTTCCTGATTTCCTTGTCGTGGAAACAATTCCTCTACAGGAATGATTCAATCTTCATAACGCTGGGGAATCTTGGCTTTTGAAGGATCGATAAAGTCAACGTTTTAGGTCAAAATAATTTCCTGTAAAGTAGCTAAATGAACTCCGCGCATTCACCGTGAATAACAGCAGCATCAAGCAACATCAGCAGCAACATCAACAGTGTCTTTTCTTGATCATATGAAGTTCGCTGAAATTCCATCGAAAGTTGTCCAATACAAGCATTCACTGAGAGCCGGCCGATAGTTTTTTTGTGAATATTCAAACCTCACAATATTAAAGAACAAACGTTAAACTGGTCTTTCTCAAAGCGCCACATCTGAATTAAGCAAGATGATACTGAGTACCGGAGGTCTAATCCGGAAAGAGGTGTACTTTTAAAAGCGGTGTACTTCAAATAGAGGGTGTACCTATAATACTCAGCCTTCCCTTTTGGGTGTACTTCTATTAGAGGTGTACTTCAAATAGAGGTGTACTTCTATTACAGGAAATACGGTAAATGTATTAACTTTACAGGCAAAGCTCGGTCTGAAATTGACTTTTCCAAAACTTCTTCCAGATAGGTCGACCTGCATTAGATGAACACCATTTAGAAGTTTTGTAGGCTATAAGCCATTAATCATGGAGAAAATGACCTGGAATTCCGGTAATCGCAGCATGTTAAGGCAGTCAAAACATAAAACATATTTCTACGGCATACGAGCGGTCATCTCACGCCCACGCGCCGGGTTCACCGCAAAGGCTGCATTCATGCGCCAGTTATATTCCCGCCGCCGAGAGGATTGACGAGGTGCACTTCTCATAATATCGTCCACACGACGCCGCACGATAAATATTATAGAATAGCACTTCGCCGCGCCGCTAGGCGGCGGTAGTGTAAACGATCACTTGTGACGCTGCTGCGGGACGAATTCCACCGCGCGCCGTGAAGAAAGTGCTGACATTGAAAACCTGAACGATGGACACTTTCGTGGATCTTGGTCACAGTGAAATGGCTGAAATAACCTGAAGGAGGCAGTTTTGTCTTCCTATAATAGGACTTCCCTGGTATACCCTGTGACCTGCTCTCCGGTATAACGGAAAATCTCCAAATTGGAATTCTGCCCGGACCCTGCCTTTGAAAACATTTCCTTTGAAACCACCTTTCAGAACTGGGGTTTCTCAGAGCAGAAAATCAGTGGCAAGTTAGATATAACTAGATTCGTCAACTCAAATCTGCTAGATCGCCCAACCATGTTTCTGGTGTAAAATGATAGGTAACCGTCTCAAGACTTTTGCCTCTCCAAAGTCATGGACTTTCGAGCGAATGTAACTGTAGAGGAGGAACGCGAAGGATCTAACCTTTGTCCACCATCTCAGTCGACTTCTCAAAAGGGAGCCTGAAGGCGTCAGTTGCAATATCTCTAAAACGTTTGTCTAGAAAGAATGAGCGATCACAGGAGCGAGCCGACCCTTCGACGCTTTTATGCGAACGGCCTGCGACTATTCTTGGGTAGGGACAGATACATTTCCCAAATAGGATTTATCAAGTCTAAACATTGCTATCCTAGAGGAGAAAAAATCTCAAGACAGAGTGTTCTTTGAATGATTGATGCAGATTGCGATACTGATGTTGTGCGGGGATTAGAAAAGTACCTACAATAACCACGCTAAGTTCTGTAAAAACGGGGAGCATCTGGCAAACTTGGCAAAAAAACGTCCGATGCGTGTACTAAACTCTGGTACATCCCTAGTGACCTGTTGATTTCGATTACCACCAGCAGCGGAGCGGTGGGCCTCGGTGAAATATAACTACTGATAAGGGGGTTTAGACGAAAAAGCCAGCGTTCCGCGCTGTGATAACCGAAAACATGTGTTCACTCGGAATGAAACAGAGTCTAACTCTTTTGAATGGAGACTTTTTTGAATTCAGAAAACGCTATCATATTGACAGATCAAATTGCTACCTAATTATGTGAATTGTGTTCCGAAGGTCCCAAAAACGCTTTGTTCTTGAAGGAAATAGGTTTTGCAATCGTTTTTCAAAAAGGTCGCGCGCGGCAAAGTGCGGCGAAACTTTGAGTAGTAATTGTACAAGTAATAGAAGAGCAATCTATATGTTTTCTCTGTGAATTAGATGTAAGTCGGGCTATCTCGAGATCTGTGCAGACTTAATTTTCGAAATCCTCCATTTGTCGGCCTGAGGATTTTGCAACAAAAGTCCGACTTTTCAGAAAGCTCCCAAGCGTGTTTAATGAAGGAATTCGAAAATTCAATCTGCAAAGATTTTGGGATTGGCCCACCTTCACATAAATAACGAGGAAAATATAGAGATTGCTCTTCTATTAATTAAACAATTCCTAATCGAAGTTTCGCCGCACTTTGCCGCGCGCGACGTTTTTGAAAAACGATAGCAAAACCTATTTCCTTGAAAAACAAAGCGATTTTATGAACCTTCGGAACACAAGTCACATAATTAGGTAGCAATTTGATCTGTGAATAGAGTTTTCAGTTTTCGAAAAAGTCTCCATCTAAAAAAGTTACATGCATCGGACGCTTTATTGCCAACTTTGCCAGATGCTCCCCGTTTTTACAAAACCTAGCGCGGGTATTGTAGCTCATCAAGAGTAATTCAATGCAAATAGCAGCCAGGCCTTGAACACAGTTTTCACGATCAGAAATGGTACTATTCTAGTTTTAACGTTCTTGAGTAGGCAGTTTTACGAAGTGGAGTATAATAGGAGAAAAACCGCCTAAAGCTCTTGGTTATCGGAGATAAAACTGTTGAAAAAAACCTAACAATTATTTATTTACGCCTGCTGGTGTGTTTTCTGCACTGCAGACGGAACGTCAAACCAAACGCCGCAAATGGTCTCGAGCTTCGAAGTTTTTAGGTGAGTGACTTCTTTGTTTCCTGTACCAAAAACTCTAAAAAAATACGATGGGCGAATGCACCTATTAGGATATGCGAACTTTTTTCGCGATAAAGATATTCGAAAATTTGGCCACTGTCCCGAGGCTGAAACGAAGGCAGGACAACTGTTCTATGACGTGGGCGGGCTGATCCAATGGGTCGGCTGGTCCGCCGGATTTTCATCTACTTCCTGGCCCTTTTTCGTCGCACTTCCTTTCTTATTCTTCTAAGAGGTACCGCGAGCATAAATTTCTGCAAAGAAAAACGAGTAACGTTCTCATTCTGAACACTGCCTTTGAAGGTATCGTTCGGGGTGAAAACCGCTCACCGTTTTTTGATTTTACTGCCTTAGCTAGGCCATGCTATACCCAATGGTAGAGTTTGATCAGTCAAAAATACACCATCCCAAAGATATGGGAGTTTAAGGTTTTAAAGTAAAGCCTTCCACCTAATTTCACCAGCCATCTACCACATATTGTCCGCCACGGCTCGATACTGAAGAAATTTCTTGCGATTCCGGGCAACTGTTCAAAAGTCGTAGTGTAGGGAACTCAAACACCGTTGCCCGCTACTTTTCTTTCTGCTTTTTTTGAATGTTAAGGGATTTGAGGTTTGAGCGGTGATTTTGCTCTTTTTGATTCATTTGAGGGACATATTCACACAAAAAAAATGAAAAAAATAGAGTATAGTTTTTTTTGTGTGTACAATGTCTTTAGTTTCTGTTTTTCAACGTTCACAAATTCGATTTGACGCCTTTTCTTCGCCAGAAAAAAATGTAGGAAGATTGTTGCGAGCAATTTTGTAACACTAATGAATTGGAAAGCTAGTGCCAGAAGTCAGCTTGTCCGAGAAAAGAGGTGCGCTGGAATAGAGAAAAGAGCCCCAACATCTGAATCAAAAGGACAAGACCAAAAGGAAAAGAAGCGACAATCGTTTTATGATCGAAGAAAGTAGCTACTCATCTGTAGTGCACCTCCATTATAATCGGGATAAAAACGGAAGGAATGGAACTACGAGCGAAAAAAAAAACTAGAAACGCATTGCTAACTGGTGAACGATGCGAATTCATTCCAATAGGATGCTCCTTTATTTACGTGGCAGCCAACATCAGCCCTCCGGCGAGACGAACGTTCAATGAAAACTTAATGTGACGGCCATTCGAACCGTTTAACAAAATCCGCAAGGCGTGGTAAACAAGCCAAAGTCGATTGAGTACCAATTGAAAATGCATAACTATTATTATCGAAATTTATGAACACTACACAAATTTGCATGTCATGCACTTCCGAAAATGGCCGATAATGAGCGCAATAAAAATATGAAAATTTGGAGTGTTCGGAATGTCCAAATAGAAATGTTCATGAAGAGCTCGTATAAGAGTAGGGCGAGCTCAATATATCTATGATCGGTTCTGCAAAGCACTCAATGGTATCTTGTAGGCTGATGAACCTCACACAGAATTCCATCTCTTCTCATTTAGAATTCACAAAAAAAAACAAATAATTTTTCTAGTTCTCATATTTACCCTTGAACGTCTTTTGCGTTTTTCTTGCTGAGAGTATTGCCAGAACTCCTTTTTAGAGGATACCGATATGCATTAAATATACCTAGATTATAGATATGGCGAAGGCCGCTCATAAAAGTTCCCCACTCACCACATACATGTGGGCTGGGATTCATGAAGGAAAACCATGGGCTACAGCTGGGTTTGCCTCCGCAGAATGCATGCTATCTTCCCTGCAAACCTATCTTTAGCCCTTGGTTTGCCCTTTATGAATCCCACACCTGGTTTCCATACTAGATTTAGTCTGACACATGGACCAGGCGGCTGGTCGTGCGGTGCTGGCGGCATAACAGGTTAGTAGGGTTTCGACGGCGCGCGCGGTGATCTACTGAGGTAGCCCAATCCATTCCTCAGACTAAAATTATTCCATGTAGACACCCATCAGTATACATTGGATCCGACTCAGTCATATTCGGATATCCATCCGAATGAACAGAAATTTTCATGACTCAAAATCCGATTCACCAAAAAAAACCCAAAATCCGTTTGATTCAAAATGTGAATCGCTGAAATGTGCTATGAGTCGGATAATGATTCGGATACCGAATATCCGAAATATATCATGATTCGCATCGGATAATGAGTCGGATACCGGTAGGTTCGACTGATATGCTGTTACTCAAAAAGTGTATCTGATGTCACGACTCGATATTTCATTCGACTGTAGCCATGCGAACTTCGTTCTACTGTAGCCCTTTGAGTTGTTGACAGACCGCTCTCTGTTGACAACTCAAATCGTGCTCATCGTCAGCAGGAGACACCAGCCCGTTGCCCCCTGTTGTCCTTGTCCTGTCCGGTGCTGAAATTTCATGTTGTCAGGCTGTTTACCTCGTTGTCCATTTTTTGATTTGTCGCTGTTTAGTCTCTCTTTAGTGCAGTTCACATCCTGCAGGACTGTTTCATACTAGCACGCATGGTCACTTAACACAGACACGGGCCGCGGTCTGCACACTCAGCGTCGTCGCGCACGCGTCGCGCACCACTCGTCCGGTGGACGGATGGGCGCCTCACTGCTGTCAGGGGACCCTCCACCGATGGCCCTGTCGCGATGAGATCGCCTGAAAAGCACAGCTGAAAATCTCATCTAGACCGCGAAAACGCTAGCTGTACAACAGCTCGACCAGACCATAACTAGCGACCACGGCCCTGCCACGACCACGGCGCACCAAATTTGGGCGCCGTATCAAACTCGTATCGAACATCGAACTGCATGAGAAACTACAGACATACAACTGGCGCACAGTGTAGGAAATTTCCGGCGCGACAATTCCGGCGCAGACATACGCATCGTCAGCGCAGGCATTGCGCGTAATTTTTCTGGGGCCGCCACCGGATGGGCAAGGCCTCCAGATGCAGGGCGGGCCTCTACCCCAAACCTGAGTAATTGATCCGGCTGCCCTGCATCTTGTCATATGGAGCATGCCTGATAATGCATCTTATACTTCCCTTTTATCTAGAGCGCGAAAACGCTAGCTGTACGACAGCTCGACCAGACCATAACTAACGGCCACGGTCCAGCCAAATATCGCCGCGGTGGCTCCTGGTGGGCGGATCAAGCTGTTGTCGACGCCCCAGTTGGCATGTGACACTATAGACATACGATTGGCGCACAGTGTGAAATTTCCGGCGCATTTCTATGCATCGCCAGCGTAGATTTTGCGCGTAATTGGCGTGATCCTCTTCGTTTGATTTGTTCTTGCAGTATGCGCATTGAGGTACGATTGTCTCAAAGAAACCATGTGTGATGATCGAACCGGCAGCCTAATTTGAAGAATCAGACAGAGGCTGTATGCAAGAACAGAGACGGTTGCAGAGCAGTGCAGTCATTTCCAAAAATAGATTGTCGATTATACAAGACAGGACATGTCTGTCGTGGTTCGCAAAGTCAGGACACGTGTCGTGCCCCAGCAGTCTTTCTCTCTGTGCATCATAGCCGCCCCAGCTAGGGACTTGGGCCGACATCGGAAGACTTCTGGGGCACGGCATCAGATAACCTTGACTTGTATAGCCAACTCACGATAAACGTGTCCTGTCTTGCTAAGCATCGAGCGATATCGCGCCGACTGCACCCTGAAAACCGTCTCGATTCTTACATATCAATCCGAAAGAGAATTCACGGCTGTTCACGAAATTGATCCGAATCACATTTTCAAAAAATAGCCTTGGTTTGCAAATATTTCGATATAAAGATGATTATCAATGAATTGTTGACTCTATCACGGTTCGGTAGAAGACCTTTTTTGAAAATCTTCGCCAAGAGTGCATTATAACCACTAATTATCCGACCGGATATCCGACTCGGATATTTGATTCCGACTCACCGAAAAAGGTCAAAATGATGAGGGCACCCAAATTCAGATCACCGAAAAAACGTAATTTTGGGATTTATGATATCCGTTTGCAGAAGCCTCTCTATCCGAATGACTCGGATTACATCCGATGTTGTTATTTTGACTCTATCCATCTGAGTCGTATCCAAGACTTCTGATTTTTGAGGTTATCCGAAATCCGAGTATCAAAATTTTTGATTCGGATCAATGTATAATGTCACCCAGCATATTGGAACCTATTTGGGTTTGAGCGTTTTGCAGAAGCCAAGTTGCTCAGCAGTTAGTAACACGTGTTTAACAGTTTCTAAGAAAGCATATAATTGGAATAAATTCTTTTCTTCATTCAGAATATGTTTGTTGCATATCGCATTCCTTTTGTAAATTCACAGCAATATTGTAAAAGTTGTTTTCTATCGGGGTGAAACTGCGGTCCGCAGTTGTGGGCGCTGCTGCAGCGACACACAATGCAATCAAAATCGCGCTGGGACAACAGGTTCTGGCATGATTACATTCAACACACATGCTGCAACAGCGATTATCCGTAACTGCGGGCGGAATTTCGTTCCGATAAGAATAGCAGCGTTAAGAGGGTTACAGAGAAAATGCGGAGCTGCTGCAGTTGCGTGGCCGTTGAAGCGCGTTAACCGTAGATTTTTCCATGAGGCATATGTACACTTAACGCGCTACGCAGCGACATGAACGCAGCGGCTTTCCGTCGCACGCGTCGCATATATAAACCTAACTGGTCCGTAGCTCACTTCTTTCTAAGCATTCGGTCAGCAAAACCCGCACAGATCGTGCGATCCCCACAGTTTCTAAGCGCCTATATGTATGCATGTCGCCTAGAAGATATTGCCGCTATAACGACAGTCATCAGATGCTTCGCATCTTGACGAAATCTTGTCAGAATCGAAATTCCGGTTGTTTGAACAAATTTTTGAGAGATAGGCTGTTGTATACACCAGACCAATACACGCTTCGAATTTTCATCCGTTTTTCGCATACCTTTTCAACCGTTTTTTATAATCCCATATTGGACTATTTTTGTAATCTATAACAAAATATCCAGGAAAGCAATAAATTTTTCACGTTTGACGTCAATATAGAAACCAGCGACACGTGCGATGCATACACCACGTATTTACACCGTGCACCGAATCAACGGTATTGCCCAGTGGTCGTCCTGGAACGCCATTTTTTGTGCCTGGTTCGGCGAGCGCAACAATTCTCTACATACGTAACCCAGAGAAACGAAGAAGCGTTACAGCTTTATGTCAAGTTGCAGCCACCTTCGACGATAAACTTTACATGGACAACCTAGAATTGGAGGCGCGCACTTTGCTCTTTCATTTCTCATCACCTCCCTTTTGTCCTCACAAAAGTTCGCAATTTCACGCTGTCAGATAATAAATGGCCGCTTCTTAGGAGATTTTCCTGGCTCGACTGAGCTCCTCTGGCAAAGGTTTGATATGGCATTTTAAAGAGCACTTCTTTCCCCGCCGGAACGCTTTCTGGCGCATATCCAAAAGCTCAACCGCTTTCGAATTTAACATTTAAAAGGCAGTGTTCACGATAATCTTCAATTCTGAGATTATTCGCTATATTGATTAAGTGGCCCACGAGTAGAACTAATATAACGTAGAAATTGGGAAAAACGCACCGGAAGTACATTGAATCCTTAAATATCACCCCGCCTCTTAAGTATCACAGGAAGTGTTTTGTGACAATGAAATTTTGTGGACCCATCCTTTGCAATTCTCTACTCACTACGGTTCCATTCTTTCCTTAGAGCCCTAACTAATCCTGCATTGTACAAAATATTCCTCTATCTTCGATTGACCCAATTTTCCACCGGTGACAACCACCTGAACATGTTAATACAACCGGACAACTAGTCCATGTGATAGAATAATGTCACTGAAAAACGACGTTTCAATGCAATTCTTGCCGTTTCTTCGTAATTTAGGTAACACTTGGAGGCCAACGCATTGTTTATGTAAAAACTCGAGAACAGAAAATCATCGTGAACACTGCCTTTGAATGTAATTGGTTTGCGGTCCGAGTACTCAATAGTTTGGAATCTTTGAATTCGCCAGCTATCGAAGCACCAAATCAGTTATGGCCGTTTCGACATCAAACTCCATAGTAGAATACCACAGCTCATTCCCAACCACCAATATTTACTTTAGAAACTTTACAAACGATTTATTTCAAAATCAGACGATCGATAAAAACCTATTTTGAAAAAATAGTCGATAAATCATAAAATAAATAGCGTCGATTAGGGAAATACCTCGTTGTATTCAACTATGAAAATTTCATGCCTTAATGTCTTTGAGAAAAGGAGAACCTGCAGAAGTTCCAATTATTGAAAAAAAATGCGAAAATCGCATCATTAGAACAAAGTTCGCGAATCTGTTTTGGTGCTGTCATATAAACGTCAGAGGCATCAAATGTTGATTCCCACCATGACGGATTTGATATGCCTCGATGGCAGGCAAAATACGAACATTTTAAAATATTCAGTATTTGGACCACACATTAAATTTGAATGTGGAATTCGCAAGTGATGGAGTTTTACGAGGGTACGACAGAAAGCGTTAGATAGAATGGAACGCTTTTCAAATACTAAATTACACACTGCCAAAGAGATCAACCTAGCAGGTGAAAAATTGGTTTCTCAAAAAACGGTAATTTTACTATACGACAGCCTAATGCATCATGCGATACGCGTGCGTAAATGGAGTGTACAGCTAGGTCCGTGGCTTGTTTCCTCAGAAAAACATTCAGAATTCAAACCGCGGCTGGCGCGGCGGTTTAAGTTTCAGCGGCGGCTGGCTGGTAATTACCAGCCAGCCGCAATGGCTAAACACCGCCGCGCCAGCTACGAATTTAAATGTTTTTTGACGAAACAAAGCCACGGACTAACTCATGAAACCGGGATCATACTTCCCGCGACCAGCGACGGCGACAGTGCACAACAAGCATATCGAATTTCGGTCGATATTGATGGTAAACATTGCGTCGCGTCGCTGGATGTATAATTCCGGCCATAGACAGCTGTCAACATGGTGACAGAAAATAGTGGCCAGTTCAGAGAATCAGCTGGTAGCATTCCTTCTCACTTATGGGAATTCAAAACGAAATTCTACATTTAGGAGGTAGTTAGAGCGAGTACCCCTCACACAAAAGACACGCGCAACACCACGCCTGCGATATTGGAATAGTTTCTTCGAACAAAGGCTAAAGTTTTTGACAACAGATATTCTTATGGTTTCCATAATGCACAAGTACAATCCGCTCAATCCAATAACTGCGGACTGATTTTCAAGAACGTTAACATAGAGGCGCGATGGATCCTCTAGAGTAGACGTCACACTCGAAGTCTGTCAGTACCAAGTCGAACGAGGAAACCTGTGATGTGGAGGTATATTCCATAGCTGAATTGTTGGAGCAATCGATTGCCGTGACAAAACACACCCAGTCTGCTTTCAAAGTTTAGAAAATGACCGATTTCGAAAGGAAAGTTCAACGTGATCCAACAGAAACTGCTTCGTCTCGAACCGAAAGTCGAACCAAAACCAGTCGCTCAACAAGGGTCAGCGGAACCAGTAAAGACCTCTGGAGACGACAAATCGGCTGGTGACTGCGAAACTCTTGCACGTAGTAAGTAATCAAAAGTCACAAGGAGGGAGAGAAACTCATTGCGAAACTACTCCTTGCAAACCATGAAAAACTGTCAATCTATGAAAACGAATTATTGTTCTTTAACTGATACTGATTTAGGTGATTGTGGAAAACATATTCACTCAAAAATTCAAGAATGCTGTCAGCAATCTTCTGACTGCGATACAGAATGTATGAAAGATGTCGAAAATTCAATGGTAAGTCAGAAGCCGATGCTCCTAGACAAAGCGAAATGCCGAGGAATGCACAATTTGTCCTGAATGCGTCTTCCTGCACAGATTATAGCGTTGAGGATAACTTTCCTCAGAGAATATTCTGACTAACCCTTCTAGAGTAGAGTACGCGGTATAAGATGGAACCATCCGTAGCTTTTTGAACAGGGAGAAATTTGATGCCATCAAAACTATTTAATCCGTAGTTTTCATACACATGAGGGAGGGGCCGCTTCTAGCTATACTTTTTCATGACGCTGTGCAACTCTCAAGCCATGTTTTTGACTGCACCTGGTCGCTGCGGCCATGAGGAGGACAACTGTTCCTTTTTCATCGCGCTTCATGGAAAGGCGCTTCAATAGTGATCGCTTCAAGGCAAACGTCCTACAACGCTGGGTCGTGGCGTAGCCGTCATGGCAGCGATAGAGCGATTGTCTGCAAATGACTCGTTTCATCTAGTGAACGTTGACCCTTTCGCATGACAAAGATCAGTAAGTGCTTACGAGTCGAAACGTGTTATTGACCAACCACCATGATTCATTGGAATTCTTGAGAATCACCTGTGAGGCTATGCACTATGAACAAAATCGCTGCCACTGCGAATCCCGCTACACCGGGTGCAAAATCGCTGCGATGAAAAACAGCAGCGATACAGTCAAACATGGCTTAAGACAACGAATGAAAACGGCAAGGCTTCACACCTATGGCATGCCCACAGCTAACGGATTTGTGAGATATGGGGCGTGGCGCGCGTCCATTGACAACCGAGATTCAGACAGGAAATTGTTGTGACGCAATTCAAGATTTTACCCCTAGTTTTCTGGGCCAAACGCTATTGGCCCACTTTGATATGATTCTTCAGGAGGCATCTATATGGAAAATGCATTTCAGGAAGAACAAGCCGAAGCGAACGGTAAGGATGTAGTTCACAGGAAATTCGACAAGGCATCGAATGCTTCAGTCGCAAACTCAACAACCATATCTCATAACGATCATCATTTACTTTTCTCTCATTTCTGTTCTCATTCCATGAATACGATATGCAATAAAAAATAAAATATTTTCCACTCACCACTTCCACGTTCGAATCTTCCAGAGGAAACCAAACAAGTTTCGACCTTGTTGAGATTGATGTAGGCCTTCGGCTTCAGAACAACCTATAAAACAAACGCGTAGGTTTATTTATCGAACAACCACGGAATGCCAGTGCAGACGTATAAAAGCTTTTCAACAACACAACAACTTTCCCTCAGGTTCAACAAAAGTTCGGATGTCACCAGGGGTCTCGGGTCTGTGTTTAGGAACGCTTGACCGAGAGAAGCACCATGCAGAAAAAAAAAATTGAAGGCTTTGTACTAAAACTACTCCATTGCTGTCCAGGATCGGCTAATCGGATGCGGATGCCCGACACAGGCACGGATGGTAGGAGAATTCGAGGAGGTATCTTTCATAGTCCTCACCGCAGGCGCGGCGCACGCGCGGTGTGCTATGAAAGTTTTCGCCATATGGTGCGGCACGCGCGGTACCGCCCATCCAGCACCACCATAGCGGCACAGCCCAAACCGCCATGGTGGTTTCATGATTGAATCAATACTCACTGCTGTTTAATGGGTGATCGCTGCCTTAGGTGTTGACCCATGATCTCAATCGAAGTTTACACAGGCCACCCCTTGCGTCCATGGCCATTCGTCTTGTCGCCGCCACCACTGCTAGGTAGTCTTCTTTTCCTGCTCTTGCCTACCTTGCCCCGTTGTCTCTCACTCTAAATAGCTGCCTTGGAAGGTTCATCCTTCCTCATTGTAGATCGTATTGAGAGTTTTACCTTGTTGTTCTAACTATAAACTTGTTTAAGAATTCCTCTACACCTAGCGGAGTTGAAGTGCGTGTGAAACGCCCGTGGAAGAACCTATTTTTGCTGCACAGAAATCGGTAAGGGAATTTCGATTTGAATTTCGCTAATGTCGGTGGAGCCGCACCAGACACAATTCGGGTGGCGCATTATTGACTTGGGGGTCGAACCGCCCGTCTCTGGTTCCGCTGATTAATTGTTGCTATTGAGCTCAATAGCGTACAAAACACCACTGAAGAAAATCAATTTGTTCCATAATCCATCAACTTTCTGAGCATTGTGGATCAATGGCAGCGGTTATGAACCATGAAGGAGTGTTGAGCAGTGCTGTTGACGAGGTGATTCCAATTGATCTCATTGTGGAAAACACTCTTAAGTAGTGCGAGGAAGCGCTAGATGAGACTTCCCGAAATGTTCCGCTTAATAAGCGACACAGTTTTCTTCGTAAGGTCGAACCCGCTTTGAAGAATTCGGAGTCGTCCGTATTATGTAGCGCTAAAGTCAGCCATTCCACCGAAGTCTCAGAAGAGGAGAAGGATAATAATGTTATTGATTGTTGATTTTTTGTCAAGCTGCACTATTGTTTCGCGAATAATTCTGGTTTCCAACAAGCCACACCAATGCGGCCAATCTGTACTTGCAAAGCTCCATGAATGGAATGGGATTTCTTTGTTCGAAGGTAGAACGTTAAATTCTCGATGCAGTTGAGAGACATCGCTGTTTTTCTGGTTGATTATTGTCTCTATAGTTGTTTGGACGCTAGTAGAACTTCCGCAAAGTCACGAAGGATGTCATCTCATGCTCGACCACTATAAAGAGGATTGAAACAATTATTCAAGAATTTGCGTATATTCTGAAGCCTGAAAGCCTTCAATGTGTTGTCGACTATGTTTTTCGTTCGGGGACCTACTTGAGCTGAGTAAAACTAAGGCAAATTGGGATAATGAGCGACTTGAATAGTAGAGATTTTGGGGACAAACAGGCTAGAATCTAGCGCGTTGTCCAGCGAAATCATTGACATAATCCAGACCCATGGTGACGTTTTCACTATGTCAGACCACGAACTAACAGAAACTGATATGGAACAGTATGAAATTGAGATTGAAAACTAGAAACCCATAAAACAGTGAACACATCGAAATTTGCCTACCCCGTCACAAGAAAAAACTCAACAGCGCAGACTTTGTGATCGAAGATTCGCAGTTAAGTTAATTTGCGAACGAACGTAAGCTAGTCCCAAGAGGTCATCGAAAAGAAGTCTTCGTTGAGTTTCTTCATGGCATCATGGCTGGGCACTTCAATTCTCATAAAATGTACAATCAAATGAAAAGAAATGTCTTCTGGCCCGGACAGGATATTGTGCGTTGGTGCAGAGAATGCCACAAGTGTTTGCTCTCAAACCCGAGAAAATTGAATATACCGCCACTGACACCAATTACTCGCTCAAGACCATTTGAAGTAATTATTAGGGTGAGTCATAAGTTCTTGGAATTTTCCAAAAATTCATAATAATTCGCGCGCGAATAGATCAAATACCACTCAAGCGCGGTTGTTTTGCTAGGTAAATCAAACCTCGTTAATCAATACCTGCCAGCCCTCGAAACACCATTCGTGGCTCAGTAAAATGTCGGAAAAAGAGCACGCTCGCGTACTGATTCTTCTTCTTCTTCTTCTTTTGCAGCCTCAAAGTGGTTTTTGTCATAGGTTGAGGAACTGGGCGGCCTTCACAGGATTCGCCCAAAGGTCCATTGTGGTTAAGGAGATAGGTCTCTTCGGGCACATGAACAAGTGCGCCGTGTCGTGTCCGGGAGCACCACAGTCCAGGCATGCGTCTGGTCGGCTGCTGTCAATCTTGTTGACGTAAGACATGAGCAGAATAGAGTGACCACAGCGCAGCGATGCAAGGGCACATCTGGCTCGTCTGCCGAGTTGAGACTCGGACTCGCAAACCCGAGGCGGCACCGTTCCCAAGATAGGGTTCACAGCCGCCTTCGCTAGATATCCTCGAACAAACTGGGTGTGCTCCTCACGCAGAAGACGAAGCCTTTCCATGTTGGAGTCGGCCCATCTCTGTAAATCAACTTTACGAGGAGCATCGGCGAACGGCGTCTTAATCGACCTCTCTCTTATGGGCTTCATGATTCTCTTTGACGGATGATTCGGCTGTCTCAGAACATTAATATACATCTGCTGTGCCTGGAGTTCACAATGCTCCTTGACCGGCAATATGCAGCCTCCGCGTGAAGATGCTCCACCGGGGAGCTCCTTGCACAACCGGTAGCAATTCTAAGCGCAGCATTCTGTACACGCTGTAGCTTATTCCAGGAGCTGTCAGACACCAGGTGCTGCCACACTGGTGCCGCATATTCCAGAGCCGGCTGAAGTATTGCTCTGTAGATTCTCAATATAGTCTCTCGGCTGCTTTCCCATGATGTTCCTCCGAGAGCTGTCAAGATAATAAGCCTAGCCTTGACGACTGTTTGTTTCTGTTCCGCGTTTTTGTGAAACTCCAGTGACGGATCAGGAATAAGGCCAAGCAGCTTGGGGAATTTTACTGCTGGCAACAGGCCACCATCCCATTTGAAATCTGGATGGGCACTGTGTTCCTTGGTGTTTGTTGTGAACACTGAAACGGAGGATTTTGCAGAAGAGACTGTGAGCATCATATTATCGAGGAAGAGCTTCAACTCGACGAGATAGGCGCTGATCTTGTTAGCGGCTATCTGCAGGTCACGGTCCTGGCACATGATGGTGATGTCGTCGGCATACATAACGATCTTTACATCATTGGGAGGCTCGGGATTGTCCTCAGGATACAGGCTGAATAGGGCAGGGGACAACACTCCGCCCTGCGGAACACCGGCTGCTATTGGAATGCTATCGGATACGTGATTCTGGAACAAAACCTTAGCCCGGCGGCCTTTCGTGAACGCTACAATCCATCGCTTCTGCCATGATGGTAGCGACGACTTGAGCAGTTTCTCGGACAGCAGTCCCAAGTTAACAGAGTCAAACGCTTTGCTCAGGTCGAGGGCGACGGCCACCGTTCTCAGGGGCTTTCTCATGTTGAGCCCATCAACCGCAAAGCTCACGATCTCCAATAGAGCAGTAGTAGTAGAGTGAAGTTTCCTGAACCCATGCTGATGCTGCTGTCGCTCATTTTGATCAGCCAGGTTCGTCACAATCAACTTTTCAGCTAATTTAGCGACGGGCGATAACAGGTTTATTGGTCAAAAGCCTTTTGCCGTACTTTGGGACTGCCTGGCTTTGGCAACGGTATCACATTGGCCGTCTTCCAAGCTTGGGGTAGAGTGCAGGTCCGGAAAGAAGTGTTAATGATATCTGCAAGCATCGGTAGAAGTTCCGTGGGAAGCTTCTTCAGGATGGCTGGGGAGATACCGCCAGGTCCGATAGCCTTCGAATTCCGCATTTCTTTGATAGCCTTCTCTACTTGTGTGAGAGTAAAGACCTCAGATGCGTTCATGAGAGGGAACCGGCTCAGCTCTCTAACCGTGACTCTGTTTTGAACGTCTCGCTTGCTACGTGTGATGAAAAAGTTCTTGCCGAGTGCGTAAGCAGCCGCTTTCCCTGATTTGAAGACGTTCTCACCACCCACCTCAGCAATGAGACGGGAATCATGCCAGTCAAAGCTCATAATGAGATGTTGACGCTTCAATATCGAACGGTTGCGGCACTTGATCCAGAACATCCCTCACACGACATGATGAAGAAACCAGAACCACCAAGACAGATCAGAAAGCATGTCAGAACGATCAAGCCAATATTGGCAGGCCAGGAAACGCGGAAAGCGTTCGCAAAGAAGTACACAAAGAGTTTGTTAAGGAGTTCCTGGTCACTATGAACTCCCCCTTGCTAAGTGGACCGCCGCCGAGGATTGCTAAGGAGGAGGAGACTTTGTCAAGACCAAGTCGGGCAGCGCTATCTCAGCTCCGGAGCGGTTTCTATTCGAAGTCGCAATGGTATCTACATAAAATAGGAGCAGCCGATAATCCACTTTGCCCAGACTGCGGGCTTGAGGAACACACAGTACCTCACATGTTCTCTGGCTCAAACCAGTGGAAGTAGCCCATTTCCTGTCACTTTAATTATGCAATAATGAATTTGAAATGTAAAAAAAAGAAAAACGAATTAAAAAAATAATACAATCAAAAAAAAATAAAAAAAAAATTTAAAAAAAGAATAAATAAAAAAAAAGAGGGTGGAAAAACGCCCCACTCAGGGATCCTCCAAAGAAGAGGATCCCAGCAATGTTGCTTCGATGACGTCGTCAATATGCCGGAAATTGGATCCAGGATCAGTGTGTATGGTGGATGATGGGCAACAACAACAACAACAACTCGATAGCGGAGCTCATCGGGGGAGCGGACTTTCCGGAAATTTTCCTCAACACTTTCCACGTCGTAGTTCCGTCCGCCTTGAAATTCAGCTTTTCAGTGAACTTCTCCCAGCATTCCCTCTTGTTCTTATCCAGATCCTGCTTGATCTGATTATCCAGCACAGCAATCTCCGGGTCTAGATGATCTGCGGCTCTCTTCTCATCTCTGGTTCTTATATTCTGCAGTATTTCCCTGCTGACATTTAGAAAAAAGGTCTTGACACGACCCTCAGGAATTGCTGCTTTAATGGCCTTGCGGATGGCACTTGTTAGATGGCGCTCTTTCTGATGAACATCACCATTCCATGGGTAGTCGACCGCATGGCGGAGTGCAACATCTCTGAACAGGGTCCAGTCTGCTAGGCCTAAATTAAGATAAGTACGATGACGAAAACCAGAGTAAGGGGCAAGAGAGTCAGAGAGATCAATATAGACAAAGACGGGAATGTGACCACTGGAGAGAGTTGTGGATGTGGACCACGTGCAAGCATTGGAAAGATTGGATGACACAAGATAGATATCTGGGCTAGACGGTCGGCCGTTGGCAAGGAGATGAGTGAGCTGGTCATCATTGAGGATAACCAGGTCACACTCCTCAGCCCATTCTTCGACATCTTCCCCTCTGGCGTCAGAATCAAGAGCGGAACAGAACGCGTGAGCATTGAAGTCACCCGCAAAGACAGCTGAAGGGGAGAGTGAGCAGTCGTACAACTGCTTAAGGAGGGGAATAGGATTATAAGAGGGGGGACAAGATGATATAGGAGGAATATAGGGCTGGGATTCATGAAAGGCAAACCACGGTTACGGCTGGGCTAGCGGAGGAAACCGGCATTCACGAAAAATCCGGTTTGGTTACGGCTGGGCTACGATTGGGCTACGCGTAACCGCACCTCGGAGCTGCGGTTAACCGCGGTTAGCAGCGGTTTTGCGGCTTAGTCGTCGAATTGATGGTGTGTTGTATTAGTGCACAACACTGAGGAAACGCACCTTTTGCGAATACGCATAAAAACTTAATATCTTCAAGGCAAGCTGAAAATACAGGAAGGCCGCCGTTATTGACTGCCACATCATAGGCCCTCTAGCCATAATGTGTTCCTCTCGATAACAACGAAAATTCTCAGAATCATCAACCTCATCTGTAAGTTTTATGTATGTTGCCCATGGCTAACTAAAATCATTATGCCCTGTCCTCCCTACTCTCGCTCTCTTCTTTATTTTATAGCACATCGTTGTTCTTTTTGCCTCCACTTTTTGTTCCTAATTCTTGTCTTCCGTGCGCTGACCATTCACCGAGCAGCCACAGGCTCTTCTGCTGGGGTTTTCTTTCCCATTTCGGCTCCGAATTCCCTCATTTTTTCTCTCAGAATTTTTCCCAACATTTTTGTACACGCTTTCGTTACTTTTCTGTTGGAAAACCTAACTTGGTTTGATACTGTGATGCATGATTTGGTTTTTTTTTCGCATTTACAACGTTTTCTTCTACTTTTTTTTCCGAAGCGCCCACTTGGTTTTCAAATGTTAATGTTTTTTACATGGTTCTGTGATCAACCTGGGTTTTCTCGATGTTCTTAGTTCAAACTTGTTTTTCCCTTGCATTTTGAGCTTTTCTCCATATGATTTTTCTAAGGAGTCGTTTTATTTTTCTCCTATTGTGAGCGACAATAAGCTTGTGTGAGAATGACAAAGAGAAAAAAACAAAGGATTCTTAGACAAAAAAGAGATGAAAAAAAAACTCGGAACTGAAACGACAAACGGAGAACTTGAAGCCGAAAACTCATCGAGAAGACGATGATGATCCCTGCAGCAACACCTAAGCCATGTGAAACACACAAAAAAATTAGAGGGGCGTTTCGAAAAAAAAGAAGTTGAAAAGGCTAGTAATGCGAGAAAAAAGCTAAATTGGGGGTTAAAATTTCACCAGCAGGTTTGCGGCTCATCATGAGAGAGCAGCATCACTTTATGTACTTTCAAAAAACCAAAAAGGATTTTTCAAAAAAAAGTAAAAAATGAAAAATTTTAAAACGGAAAAAACATCTCCAAGTTGAGGAGAATCTCTTTAAATGCCTGCGATCCATTGAAGAAGGTAAAGCACAAGGTAGACAAAAATAAGAATTCAAAAAGCAAGCAAAATTAGCAATCATGTGCAACAAAAACAGTGACGGGATAGGGAAATTCCGGCCCGAGTGCCAATATTGATTTTCTCCAATCGAGATTCTCGGCGTCAATTGAGTGGCAAGTACGTGGCCGCGGAATGGTTAGCCACCCAACCGCGATGGGGCGGTTGTGAATGCCGGTTCGCGGTTTGGCTACCGCTGGGGTTGCTGCCCTAACCAAACCCTAACCTAGCCGGTTGCGTTCATGAATCCCAGCCTAGATGTTAAATAGAGATAAAGGGGTTTTGAGGGGGAGGTGGACAGGAATGTACTCGAGAGTGCCGTCCTTAGGAGTATTAGGGATAATATGAGAAGGTAAGGCAGATTGCACAAAAGTAGACACTCCGCCCCCAAGAGCAGACCTTGGCATGTGATAGGCGGTGTAGCCCGGAATGTTAGGTTGGAGATAAGTGGTAGATGGAGAGAGCTTGGTTTCTTGAACCATGATAACATCCGGGTGATGAGAACCTGCGAATAGAGAGAGTTCAGATAACTTGGTGCGAAGGCCGTTGAGATTAATGTGAACAATGGAGAAGGGGGCGGTTGGTAATTGAGGAATCAGAGTTGCTGGGGGCAGAGCATATAACACAACGAAAGGATGAGTCATGATGCCTCACAGAACTGAGGCCCGAACAGGAAAATTGCACCCACCTTAGGCATCCGAAGCACTGGACATTTGTTTTATGCCAGGTAACATCCTCGCCGCAGGTGGCACATGGATACTTCTGTGCTGGACCTGGATTCCTCTCGACGCCGGCCCTTTGTAATAAAATCCTCAGGAGGGCTGCGGCCGACCAGCACCTCTCCCACGACGGAACCCTCTTCTCGGAGGGGTTGACGTCGGTTTGCACGGAGGCGATCTTCCTTCCTCCACACTGCCACGACACGAACGTACGACATCTCGGCAACTGCGAGCAATTTGAACGGTTCAGCTCGGCTAAAAACTGATGATTTATTCTGGAAAAAGGGATGATTCGTCATTCTCGTCGACTGGTGGTTGTGCGAAACTGGCCAAAAATTCGAGAAGTGTTCGACTCTCCTAAAATGATTTATTTAGCGTGTTCTTCCAGATTTGCAACATTTTGTCTTTTTTTCAAATCTGGAAGGTGGAATTCGGGTATTGAAAAAAAACACCTTCTCATTCTGAAATGCGTTTCCATGATTCCAAACTTCACTCCCTCGAGTAGAACTGAAATGACGATAAAACCGAGAGAAACGCACCAGACGGGCACGAAATCCTTTACTCTCACCGCGCTTCTTTACTCTCAGTGGAGCTGTATGTTGTAACAATGAAATCGTTTGTGTACCCGTCTTTTGCAATTCTCTATTTTGTGTTGATCTGTTCTTTCCTTCGGACTCTAACTAAAACTGTTTTGCCTAAAAGATTCTTCCATTTTTGGTTAGCCTCAATTTCACCGATGACAACCATCGTGAACATGTTCATCCATCCGGACAACGAGAAAACCTAAACAGGCAGCAGCGACCGTTTAGCCATACGTGTCCCACCACACTGTTTTGCCAGTGGAGATGTTTTAGAAGTTTCTTCATGTTTTAGCGTGCCAACTTGGAGCGTTGTTTATTGGAGCGTTCTACGGAACGTAAAATTTAAATAAATAAATAAATAAACTTCTTGAGTATTCAGCGCGATGAACGGTGTGGATAGACGGTCGCCGCTGCCTGTTTAGGAGGGCCCCCGGACAACTGGTCCACCCCAGAGAATAATACCTCTTTTTTAAGACGATTTAGTGCGTTTCTCGCCGTTTCTTCGTAATTTTGGTAACGCTTGGTAGCCAACGCATGGTTTTGAGTGGAAGACTCGGGAACGAAAACCATCGTGAACACTGACTTTAAAGGCACAGTCCAACCCCAGAATCGTTTTTCTGTGTATCTGCCTATCTTGAAAACGGTCTCACGCCAAGTCGAATGATGTCCCTGGAATCGCACAAGACCCCCTAAGAACGAAGTTATGGCCCCCTCAAAGATTGTGCTACGAAAGCATGGTGGACGAGTTGTCCGAGGCTCGTAACTTCCGTCATTTGCTACCGATGTATGCGAACCGACCTGAATAAAGAGAGAGAGGCTGAGATTTGAGGGAAGAACGGGACTACTGGTCAGAAACCATAGTTCGTCTCGCCGCTGTTGAGCTCGGAAGATCGAAAAAAGGGCGTGCCAAAATGGCTTCCTAGTATGGGCGCCCAGGGTGGCTTCTCCCTATATCTCGCTTATTCGAAGGAATTTAGAGCTCGCATTTGGTAGGAGCTATATAGGGTGGATGAACTTCACAGTTATATGGAAATCCCAGATTTCGTTGCTGAGCTTGGGCTGTGCCTTTAAGCGAAATGGGGAACATGTATGTACCTTTTCTTTACAAAATGTACAATGCTCACAGAATTCAAAGCCGACAGTTCTCAAAAACAACTTTCCAATGAAATTAATAATTTGAACCTTTCCGAAAAATGTTCACGACAATAATTTTGAAAAAAGAAACAAAATTTCAAGAAATTCTATAATCGTCGTTTCTCGGAAGAAAAGGAATTATCATTCACAGGGAGATCAATAAATGATGAATACTCTGATATTTGAATCCCGTTTAACCCTGGACATTTCTCTAAACAGTGTAAATTTCAGCGACTTCAGAATATTTTGAGAACTTCATTCTTGGAATATGTGGGTGTAACTTTTTGTACAAAGAAAGTCATAATTCCTCTTTTGAACTGAGAGAAACAGATTATCACGCTTAATTCACATCTCTACAGCCACGAAACCGTGTGAAAACCAATTCTTGTTCAAGGTATAGAGAAATTCTGTGTCAAGAAATGTTTTCGGAGACTCACAATCACTACTGACCGAGGTCTGTGTTGAACGGTCCTCGCAAACTCGTGCCAAATACGAGGCGGCCTAGGGTGGGCATGAGAAAACCCGTAGTGCCAGCATCATTTCTTTCGACTGTGGCGAAGATCAATGGATATGATCAAGGATGAATCAGCCGTTGTAGATACGATTGAGCCTCAATGAGGTCTCAAGTATTGATAGCTCGATCCGGCGCTGCTGCTGAGCTTGACATATCTCCTGCGAGAGAAGGGTTATGAGAAAGAACGGAAAGGTCATAACTGAAAAGCAGCAATTGGGGCCATGATGAGCAGCGATTGGGGAAAGAACAGCGGCAGTTGGGGCAACAATGAGGAGCAGCGGTTGGGGAGACGACTGGAGCAGTTGGGGCGACTGTAGCAGCACGTGGGGCCACTATATGAGCAGCAGTTGGGGCAGTGAGTGGAGCAAGAGGACACAACGTGCTGCCCTAGGCAGCAGTTGGGGAGACGAAAGGGGCTTACACCTCGACGAGTAGCTGCGTTAGTAATCCCCTCGTGCTGCCTTACTAAGCCGCAAGTATCTGAGGAAGAGCGAGAGATCACCGACTCGGCCACGGCGAGTGACCACCATGTCGAATGTCAATACAATGGGCCTGCGCTCATCGCTAAGCTATGAGGCGGCCCGTATGCTGTGCAGGTTTGTAGAAGGTGTTCAGCATGGGCCCGCAGTTGCTGGAGATATTTGAAATATGTATGTTACACTTATACTACATGTAATTTACGTGAGTAGAGATAATTCACATGTAACTTACATTGACGGAGATGTATTACAAGTATATTGTAATCGTCTCTTATGTTACAAGTATTATGTTTTCACTATCGAAAACATATTACGTGCGACATTTAGCCTGCGAGCGAGGGACCGATATATTACATGTACCATACATCGGTCGAGATAATTTGCAAGTTATATACATTGGCCAATTTATATTACATGTATATTAATTCAGGCCTTTAATGTTACATGTAATATGTTTTTATTTTCTGAGGATAGGGTTTTGGTCTTGGTTGTGAAGGAGCTTGCCGAACATAACAGCATACAAAAGCATCAACATGGTTTCCGTTAACTACACTCCACCACTACGGCCTTGTTGGAAATTGTAGGCTATGTCCTGGACGACTTCAATGCCAAGAAATCTCTGCGCATCGGGGACGTAACAAAGGCATTTGACACTGTAAAACTGGGCATATTGTCGGAGAGTCTGTCAAGGTCTACCATTCCGCCCGAGGAGTGCGATCTGGTCATTCTCAACGATGATCAGCCCACTCGTCTCCCGGCCAACGGCCGATCCTCTAGTTCAGACATCTCTCTTGTATCATCTAATCTCTCCAGCGCCGGCTCTTGGTCGACCGCTACAACTCTGTCCAGTGATCATATCCCAGTTTTTGTCCATGTCGATCTCTCCAATTCTCTTGCTCCTTATTCAGGTATCCGTCAAAGGTCTTATCTTAATCTTTGCCTTGCAGACTGGCGCTTGTTCAGGGAGGTGGCACTTTGCCATGTGGATGACTACCCATGGAATGGAAATGTGCACCAGAAAGAACGTCACTTGACGGACGCGATTCGCAAGGCAATGAAAGCCGCCATTCCGGAGGGCCGAGTTAAGACCTTCTTTCCCAATGTCACCAGGGAAATCTTGGAGAAGATAAGGACAAGGGATGCAAAGAGAGTGGCAGATCACCTGGATCCGACCATTGCTGAGCTGGATAGCGAGATTAAGCGAGATCTGGACAAGCACAAGAAGGAGTGTTGGGAGAAATTCACGGAGAAGATGAATTTCAAGAGTGATGGAGCGTCAACTTGGAAAGTTCTAAAGACGATCTCTGGCAAGAGCACCTCCACCAACTACTCTACGATCGAGTTCGAGAATGGAGTCTTCAAATCGGGAAAGGAGGCTGCAACTGCTCTCGGAAAGAATTTTTCCATAACTCAGGCTAAGAGAGGGAAACAGAATCGAGTGACTGTGAGAGAGCTCTGTAAGTTGCCACTCATGAATGAAGCAGAAGCAGTGACGCCCGCGCAGATTGAAAAGGTGGTAAAAGAGATGCGCAACTCGAAGGCTGTAGGGCCGGATGGCATTAGTCCAGCGGTCTTGAAGAAACTGCCGACTGAGATTATGCCAATCCTGGCTGATGTCATCAACACATCCTTTCGCACGTGCATCGTACCCCAAGACTGGAAAATGGCAAGCGTCGTTCCGTTGCCTAAGGCAGGTAAATCACCATCGACGGCTAAGGGATACAGGCCAATAAGTCTGTTATCGCCAATCGCAAAGGTCGCTGAGAAACTGGTCGTCAAGGAGCTTGCCGAGCATAATAACAATCAGCGGCACCAGCATGGATTCCGCAAGTTACACTCTACCACCACGGCGCTGCTGGAGATTGTGAGCTATGTTTTGGATGGCTTCAACGCCACCAAGCCTCAACGCACTGTTGGAGTAGCTCTGGACCTCACGAAGGCGTTTGACACTGTCAACTTGGGCATACTGTCTGAGAAGCTATTGAGGTCCACCATCCCGTCTTGGCAGAAGCGATGGATTACTGCACTCATCAAAGGGCGCCGAGCAAAAGTGCTGTTTCAGGGACATAACTCTAATAGCATCCCGATCGCTGCCGGTGTCCCTCAAGGAGGAGTCATATCGCCTGCTCTGTTCAGTCTTTACCTGGAAGATTTGCCCGTCCCCCAAGTGACATCAAAGTCGTTGCGTATGCGGATGACATCACCATCTTGTGCCGGGACAGAGACATTAATGTAGCTGCACGCAAGATCAATAGCTACCTCATCGTTCTAAAGAGCTTTCTCGATGATATGATGCTCACTGTTTCTGCCGCTAATTCATCTGTATCAGTTTTTTCCACTGACCCTAAGGAACACTGTGCTCACCCCGTTGTGAATTGGGAAGACGCTAGTCTGCCTGCCGCGCGTTTCCCTAAGCTGCTCGGCCTAGTATTGGATCCTTCGTTGAGGTTCCACAAGAATACTGAGCAGAAACAGGCTACAGTGAAAGCAAAGCTCAACGTCCTACGAGCTCTGGGAGGAACGTCGTGGGGAAGTAGCAAGGAGACAATTTTGACTACCTACAAGGCAATATTGTAGCCGGCGTTGGAGTACGCTGCACCGGTATCGCAGCACATGATATAGGATTCATCGTGGACAAAGATGCAGCGAGTCCGAAATGCTGCTCTTCGGATTCCCACAGGGTGTGCTAGAAGCACCCCAGTGGAACATCTTCATGCTGAAGCCCGAATTCTGTCAGTTAAGGAGCACTGCCAACTCCAAGCGCAGCAACTGGTTATTAACATTGTCAAGCAGCCTGACCACCCATTAAGAAGGATCATGAATCCCGTGAGAGAGACATATCAGAAGGCCTTTTGCGGATGCTCCCGAGAAAGTTAATATACAAAGATGGACGGACTCTCAACTGGATCGTCTGCGTCTTTTACGTGCGGAGCACACCAAGTTCGTCAGGGATCACTTCAGTAGGATGACCGCCAATCCCATATTGGGGGTCGTACCACCCCTAGTCAGCGACACCGAGATGGAACTCGGTAGGCGGTCTAGAAGTACCCTTGCCTCGTTACGCTGCGGTCATTCCCCTATGTTGATGTCATACTTGCATATGATCGATCGCAGTGAGCCGGACGAGTGCCCGGACTGTGGTAGCCGTGGCCACACAACTGAACACCAATTAGAATGCCCAAAGAGGCCTACCACTCTTACAACAATGGATTTGTGGACGAATCCGGTTTCAGTCGCCCGTTTCTTGAACCTTTGACAAAAACCTTCCTGCGGCTGCAAAGAAGAAGAAGAAGAAGAAGACCATTCCGCCCTGGCCGAAGCAGTGGATGACCGCCTTTACCAAAGGACGGCGGGAAAACGTGCTTTTTAAAGGACACGTCTACAGTAGCATCCCCATCGCCGCTGGTGTCCCTCAAGGAGGAGTTTTATCGCCTGCACTTTTCAGTTTATATCTAGAAGATCTGCCCGTTCCCCTTCAAGACATCAAGGTCGTTGCACACGCGGATGGTATTACTATTCTGTGCCGAGAACGCGACATTAAGGTAGCCGCCAGTAAGCTCAATGACTATTTGATCGAGTTGAAATGTTTCTTCGATCGCAAAATGCTCACAGTCTCTGTTTCCAAATCATCCGCCATCGTCTTTTCCACTGATAATGCTGAACACAGTGCCCATCCTATGGTGAAACGAGACGAAACTCGCCTGCCGGCCGCCCGATTCCCTAAGCTGCTCGGACTCGTGTTGGATCCTTCGTTGAGGTTTCACAAGAACACTGAGCAGAAGCAAGCTGCAGTGAAAACAAGGCTTAACGTCCTACGTGCTCTCGGCGGAACGTCCCGGGGGTGCAGTAAAGAAACGATCCTGACCACGTACAAGGCCATCGTACAGCCCGCTCTGGAGTATGCTGCACCAGTCTGGCAGCATATCGTGTCGGACACATCCTGGTCCAAGCTGCAGCGCATTCAAAATGGATCATTGCGAATAGCAACAGGCTGTTCTAAAAGCTCTCCAGTAGAGCACCTACACGCCGAGGCTCGCATCCTGCCAGTTAAGGACCATTGCCAACTCCATGCACAACAGCTGTACATAAACATCCTGAAGCAGCCAAATTATCCATCGCGAAGAGTATTAGACCCCGTCAGAGAGAGAAGTATAAGAAAGCCGTTTGCTGATGCTCCCACGAAAATCAATATACAGAGATGGACCAACGCACAACAAGAACGCCTCCGTCTCTTACGTGCTGAGCATACCCAATTCGTCAATTCGTCAAGGATCACTTATGCAAGACCGCCGTAAACTCCATTCTCGGAGTCGTGCCGCCTGAGGTCAGCGAAACCGAGATGGAACTTGGTAGGCGTACCAGGTGCACCCTTGCCTCGTTGCGCTGCGGGCACTCCCCCATGCTTATGTCTTATTTACATAAGATCGATAGCAGCAGACCTGACGAGTGCCCGGATTGTGGTAATAAAGGGCATACTACTGCGCACCTTTTCAACTGCCCGATGAGACCGACATCGTTAACACCGTTAGATCTTTGGGAGAATCCGACGCTTGTGGCTCAGTTCCTCAATCTATGACAGGACCCTCTCTGTGGCTGCAGAAGAAGAAGAAGAAGAAGAAGAAGAAGAAGAAGAAGAGGCACAAGAAGAAGAAGAATAAGAAAAAGGAGAAGAAGAAGAAGAAGAAAGAAGAAGAAGAAGAAGAAGAAGAAGAAGAAGAAGAAGAAGAAGAAGAAGAAGAAGAAGAAGAAGAAGAAGAAGAAGAAGAAGAAGAAGAAGAAGAAGAAGAAGAAGAAAGAAAGAAGAAGAAGAAGAAGAAGAAGAAGAAGAAGAAGAAGAAGAAGAAGAAGAAGAAGAAGAAGAAGAAGAAGAAGAAGAAGAAGAAGAAGAAGAAGAAGAAGAAGAAGAAGAAGAAGAAGAAGAAGAAGAAGAAGAAGTGAGAGACAGATGTATAGGAAAGCCGTTTGCTGATGCTCCCAAGAAAATCGACATACATACATAGACCAACGCAAAACAAGAACGCCTCCGTCTCTTGCGTGCGGAGCATACCCTATTGGTCAAGGATCACTTGTGCAAGGCCGCCGTAAACTCTATTCTTGAAGTCGTGCCGCCTGAGGTTAGCGAAACCGAGATGGAACTCGGTAGGCGGGCTAGATGTTCCCTTGCCTCGTTGCCCTGTGGGCATTCCACCATGCTTATGTCTTGTTTACATAAGGTCGATAGCAGCAGACCAGACGAGTGCCCGATTTGTGGTAATGAAAGGCATACTACTGCGCACCTTTTTAACTGCACGATTAGACCGACTTCATTAACGACAATAGATCTCGGACGAATCCCATGCTGGTGGCCGAGTTCCTGAACCTATGGCAGGATCCTCTCTGTGGCTGCAGAGAAAGAAGTAAAAAGAAAAATTTCATCTTCCTCGTAAAATTAATAACGCTATGCTTTTCCTCGGGCGTCAGTGAAAGAGCAGCTGCAAAAAGTCAACAGGAAGTGAGTGAAGACCAAGATCTTCAGCCGACTGACTGAGAAATCTCGTCAATATCTAAAAGATAGCAAGAGTTCTCACGGTGGACCATGTCTCAACTGCCTTAACAAATACATAATGTTTACGCAAAATGATTTGAGAGACCGGTGCTTTTAGCCAAAAACTTAGACTGCGCATCACATACTGCCCTCATCAGCACAAAATTCGCAGTTGCGGAAAGCCGCTGTTGCAGCACATGACTCGAAAACAAGCGAGCTCGGAGCACGCAGTAAAGGCAAGTTCATCGCAGAGTTGAAGCAGCGGTTGTCCGCAGGTGCGGACCAGAACCTCATTCCGGTAAGGAAGGTACATAGACACGCGGAAACGCAGATACTGCTCGGGCACACACCAATCAGACGAACAACTACGCGTCAACTGAATATCTCCACTGCGAAATAACGCATGCGATTCCATCTTCATTGACCCGGTTTTTATAGCGGACGCTTTTAGTATAGTTCATTGGTTAAGCTAACAGAAAAATCAGTATACGATTAGGTCCGTGGCTTGCCTCCTCGAGATAACACATATAAATCTCACCCGCGGCTGGCGTGGCGGCCGCCTGCGCCGGCCGCGGGTGAGAGAATCGAATCGATTCAGGCCGAGAGAAGAGCGCAGCTGATCAGCTTACCACACTGCCAGCCGCCAGCGTGATATAAACAGCCGGCGCCAGCCGCAGGTGAGATTTAAATGCTTTTCTTTGAGGAGGGAAGCCACGGACCTAACCGTACGATGTTAATAATACGACAATTGATGAAAGTGAGCGGAAAATTCCTAAAACTAACTGAAAGACGTCGTTTGAGCATCGACAGCCTTGAGCGGTGGTCCGGAAGGCCAATGTAAATCTTCTTTTCGAACCTAAAGCGGAAACATCATGGGAGTAATCGTCTACTGAGTGTGGGAACTGAATTGAACCAATAAGAAAGCTAACGGGATCGGTTCGTGATCAACTTGGCAACAGGATTAAATATCCAAATTGAATGAGTATGCGCAAACTTGAGAAACTTCGCTCGGAAAAATCGAAAAATGAAAAAAATATTGTTAACCTATCGATCGTGTCTCCTTGGAACCCCCCCCCCCCCCCACCCGCCCCGGTCACCACACCTAAACTAGTTGAGGGGGCTGGGGGCTTCGAGAACTGATGCTCAGTTGATGAGTCGGCTTGGTAGTCGACTCCACAGATCCACCACGCGTAGGTTGAGCCTCTCGGATCCCATTGGACCATTGGGTTATCAAATGAACTGGCAGGGGGCTCCGTGAGACCTTGCTGGAAGGGGGGGGGGCGGAGTCTAAAACCCAAAACTATTACGGACGCAACAAGTAGACTTCATACCTTCTCATGAAAGCAGGATCAAGATCCCAAGGACAATTCGTGGCACACACCAAAACCACCTGTGATGCGGTCTGAAGACGCTGGATTTGCACGAGAAGTTCTGTCTAGAAATAACACGACTGAAGCTTCATTTTTTTGTATCATTGTTGAACTAATGATGAACACTTTCCCATTTTCTCCAGAAACTCCCACATTTGAAATATTAGCTTGAATCTGAGCAACACATACACAGCGCTAGGAAAAATCCCTCATTAGTTAAAGACTGGTACAGCCTTGTGTATAAACCACTGCCAGCAATCTGACACAGCCGATGTCTAAGGAGGGAAGTGTTTAGAGCGTTAAACGCTTCTGCGAAAAAAAAAGAATTGTATTGCTACATAGCATCTCTTGTGCCTCCATAGTGAAAATACGAAGTATTCCGTCCCGAGCTGCTGGTTCCAAGGAGTTGTAAGCGTTTTTCAGGCTTAGCGAAACGCTAAGAGCAACCGTTAGGAATATTTTAAGTGCCTCCAATTTTTTTTCGGTTTTGCATCAAAATTTCAGTGCATGGGTTAATTAGGGCGATGGAAACGAATCTGGGGCCCGATTGTCTAAATTCTGAGGTTTCCTGAAGGTTATTGTACGTAACATGCCATTTAGGGATACCAAATTCGTATTAAGCTCCATCAATAATCCTCGTATAGAAATTCTGAGCCAAATCTGAGACTTGGACCTAACTACCATAGAATGTTTGAGTCCAATCTGGAACATTCTTCTTGAACGTTGGCAAAACCATCCAACGATCGTCTTGAACTTATAACCTCTTTGAACCAGCAGCTCGTGGCGGAGCACTACGCAGTTACACTATAAATGTCCAATACATACTATCTATTCAATTCGTGTTTTGCAGATGCATTTGACGCTCTAGGCACTTCGCTTGGGAGTCGAAACCAGTAGGTTCCTCAACCCCATCAACCAGTGAGAAAAACAGGCAAGTCACAACCCCGTCACAAAAAAAAACAACAAGGAAACTATGCGCCCTCCCGAAAAGAAACCACGAATCCTCCTGTACACAAGTCTACTCCCAAGGCGATGCACATCAACTTCTCTTTTATCGCATACATGAAAACGCTGAGCCTGAGCGAAACAAGATGTAAGGTCCACTTGCCTTAACTCGCCGATTGGATTCACTTTCCGAAGAAGACCTGGTCCTGCACAAACTGTCCACTTCGTCAATGAATATAACTGCAGCTGAAAATCGTGATCTTCGGAATAGGATCAAATACATGAATACACGTATTCCCCCAATGAGACAAAGAAAATAGTTACGTTTTCATGAGGAATGATTCTTAATGGTCTTTTGCTGGCACTGATCCGCGACACTTCATCTTGGCTCTATGGCATCAATACGAGACCTTTTCACAATGAGTGCGACCGATCTTAGCTTCTATCACACTGTGGTAGTTCACGCAATGTTACTTGAGTATATCATAGCGAATATACAACTGACGGATCCTCCATGTTCGTGTGGCTACTGCCCCATCAGAACACACAGCGTTGGCGATTACAGTGTCAATAGCCGCGGTCTCACCCGACAATGGGTGACGGAGGAAATCATAGGAACTTTCTACTAAAGTGTAACATTTAACTTTCTACTAAAGTGTAACATTTGTGGGGAGATAGCGAACAAATTTGGTTCGAACACGAAATTTCGGGAATGGGGGGGGGGGAGACCGCATTTTTCAAAAAATCAAGTCATAATAGACAGGAGTCGTAGCGTCGCCGACGCCACGGAAAATTTTTTGTTATGGTTCATAACTTTTCGCTTTAGTTACTACTTTTTAATGCAATATATGAAACTAATAAAGAATAAAAAAATAGTTACCTAAGAAACTACAATTACATCATAAAAGCAGCGCCATACACTGTCCTCAACGAAACGAAATTCCAGACCTCATTTGTGAACAACCGCTGTTGCAGCACGCATCACCATGATGATCGTGGGACTTGGTAGTCCCAGCATATTTTTGATTTCTAGCGTGTTGCAACACCGATTGTCCGCCAATGCGCGCTGAAATTTCATTGCAATAAGGACAGTACAGTGGGGTAGAGCAACACGCTGTGTCTGATATCCACTTTCTCAATAATTAAAAAAGTCGTTTCTTGAAGATCATCTCTAAATATTTTTGTTCTCGGTCCGAAGTTTTCACGACCTCATAGATATAACTCTTTAGATCAAGATTCCTGCAACACCTCGCCCCTCCCACCCGTTTTGTCGCTGCACAACACTAATTAACCAGGATAAAATGCGGTTGAGTGCTCTGTTTCAATCGGTTGTGCTTTCCTAGAGCGCGGAATACTGACATTATTAGTCTGCACCCTGCCCTACGCAATTATATTGCCGCAGCGGCGCAAACTGTGAAGAGGCTTGCAGAGTTGAAGTCGCGGCATCGCTAGCAGCGACTACCAATGCTGGGTGATACAACATCGATTGCAATGAGCGACGGTGGCGACCGACGCGGCATGAAGGACGACGAGGGGCACTGTTGAGTGTTTTAACACAGCGGCAGTCCTGCCTTAGGCGTTTACACTTCTGCCGCAGAGGGGAGCGGCCAAATGCCATCTTACACTATCGATCGTGCCGCGACGTTTGATCGGTATTACTGAAATGCACTGTGCCGCGTCTCTCGGCGGCGAGAAGATAAACGACCCCTCACTGCCAGCGAGCAGAAAGCGACGCCGCGACGATAACGTTTTCGAACATTTTTGTCGCCGCGTCAAGGCTGACGATGCAACTCTGCAGACCACTTAACCAGAAAGCGAAAACCACCACAGCCGCCGCCCTCTCGTTTCCAGCAGTGAATTCACTCCACGTCTCTGTCGCCAGCCCTTGCCGTCTCGTTTAAACTGTGTGTATGCCCATTGTTATAGCAAAAGTTTACGAATGCGACAAGTTCGGTCAACTATTACGAATCGTGTGGGGACCAGGGATGAGCGGAATAAAAATATTAAAATTCGGAAAACGGTTTCCAGATTTCGACACAATATTTTTCTCGGGTTTCGGGAGTCGAGCGCGACACCCCTGAAAATGCGCGGAAATACGGGTTTCGGAACGCGAAACGCGGAAACAATCAGAAATTATCTTATGTTTTGGCGTCCCAGACGACCCGATATTTTCGCGTTCTGCAGCAATTTTTGCGATTTTTTGAATGCGGAATGCGAAAAATGTGCGAAACTGCGGGGTTCGGAACGCGAAACTCCGCTCATCCCTGGTGGGTACCAGTTCCGCACAATACAAATGCGCGGTCATACGAACACTTTGCAACACCTAATCCGGTCCCGGGCTCGAAGAGGGACCTTTTACCTTGAATGTGAAAACCGAGCGGGAATCGGTCGCTGTCGCGGCTATGCACTGCGACGGCTGTCAGCGACAACCACCGAGTGTCGTATCTCGTTTTTCTTGATATTGGGCGACAGCGACGTTGCAGTGTTCGGCGACCGCGACAGCTCTGATACTGGGGAGGTCCGATTCGACTACGATAGACTTTCTAATCGGACACCTAGTCGAGCTGAAAGGAACTTTTGCAGCAGCAAGTGCTGCTCCGAGTACTACGTGGCGAAGAGAGACAACCCCTACCGCACCCCAGTTCCCCACGCAGCAGCACGTGGCTTGTTCGATAGGAGTGCGTGGCGTAGAGAGGCGAAACCCTTGCCGCACCCCCGTTTCGTACGCAGCTGCACGTCGTCCTGTAATAGAAGCACGTGACACTGGGTGCGGGGTCCCAACCCTCCGATGAGAGCGGGTCTCCCCCAACAAGGATACGGTGCAAGTCACGGACCGCAGTAGGGGGTCACCTCCATAGCAGTCCGCGACGAGGACATCATCTTCGCCACGGTTGACAGCAGGGGAGCCTCCCTCGCTGATGACCGTGGAGAAGACCCCCTCAGCGGTCAAAATCGTCCAGAAAAATGTTCGTAGTCACCTTCCAGGAGCGGCCTCGAGAGCCGACTGCGCTCTCTATGGGATGAGGCCCCTTATATACGTGCTGTGTCCCACTTAGACGACGATTAGGCCACGTGGCGCACGGAAAGGACGCGCTCGTATCGTCGTCCACACCGCCTTGTGGTCGAATCGAAAGCCTATTGTGGCCGAATACGACCCCCCCCAAGGCTGCCTGAGAGGCCTGTTGTGGGGTATTGCAGTGTCCTATGAGCTAGCTACCTGTCCGCGCTCTAGGATGGCCAGCTCAATGGACACGGGGTATAGTTTCTCAACGTGTGGTGAGGGGGTAGCTAAAATGCTGGCTCAAAAATGAAAATTCTGCGTGGGAATTGTGAAAACTTCTTTCAAAAAAAAAGCGAGAAATCCGGGAGGGAATCGCCGAAATGCTCGAAATTTTTAGTCACCAAGGGGAGGCGGCTGTAGCTCCGCTATGGTCTCAAACAAGGGCCTCCCTAACCCTGCCCTTAACCATTCTGCACGAGTTCATACTTAGCAAATGGAAAATACCCTGCGAACAATTTAGGCATTGAAACACATCAAACTGTCGCGCGACGACGGACTTGCAAACAAGTCCTTGGGAAAAAACGCCATGTCGTAGGTATATTGAGAAACTGAAGGGCAGAGTATAAATGAACGTACTTCTCTTCTGTGCAATGGCGTGATCGAAGAGTTCGCGAATAAGTCGCTCCGACTGACCACTCCAAGTGGATATGAGATCTGACGATGAAACCTTAAAAGAAATCTATTGGAAGTTGGTTTTGAACGAATTGGCCTCAACCACAGTGCGCGCGAGCCTTGTTAGTGAAGGAACCAGTGCTGCCGCGATGAACACTTGATACTGGGTTGCCGACAGGTAGACAGGAAGGCTCCCGGCTAGTCGGCAGAAGGCTCCCGGCTAGTCGGCGGGTTCCTAGCCACCTAGCGGGTGAACGGAGAGAGCTGCGGCTGCCTGTTACGTCGATCGTGCCTTTAGGACCAGGATCAATATGTTCCTGCCCGTCCATCCGCACAGCTGAGGTCGGGTACGCTATGCCCACAGGAATGCACTAATAGCGGAGCTGAGACGAAACAGCCTCCTACCCGGCGGTCTCCTTTTCGTCTCTGCAGGTGGCTACCCATGCCTGTCTCTGCTCTCACAGGTGGCGAAGAGGGGGCCGCCACGAATGAAATTGCGACAGGGGAGGCACAAAACTGGCTGCTACACGGCGGCCATGGGTAAGTTACGCTCCCTTCCTGCTCCATCGGTTTCATGAATACGGTCACAGTTTTCGCAATGGCGGTTGTAATGGCGCGAGATCATAAGAGCAGATATAAATATGTAGCCAAGCATGTAAATTCTAACGCTCTGAAGTGGGGAACACCAGGTGTCACAACTCTGAACCAGGGTTGAGCAGGCCGTTGCGCCAATTTTCGTTGAAGCTGCATACCTCCCCAACCCTGTTAACCTTAATCTTGGAAAATTTTAAGAGAAAGATTGCGATCCCCTGACAAATGGACTTCAAATTTGTATTCAATGGAGTTTTCAAGCTTCAAGCGCTTCGCTAAATCCAAGCTGCTCAACTGTGCTGTGGCTTGAGTTGTGTGAGCTAATTTTCCAAAGGAGCATGTTCTATTCTGTGACGACTTGAATGTTTCGTTTTGTATCTCACCTATTGACTACTGTTTTTACACGATTGTCTTATGCGTCGTAATGAATCAGTCAATCAATCAATCAATCAATCCAGCACACCGAGTAACCCTTCAATACAATTTAGGCTTAAGCCTGATACAATGCCCATACTACGGTTTGTTGGTCGAATTCATAGCACACACCTGCGTGGCTACCCTCTCATCACTGCGGCGCTTCTAAAAGCGGGAATCCACGCCGCCGTAAGGTAAGGTGACTTCGATGAACAAGCGCAAGCTATCATATGGCCGGGATCATACTTATAGCGACCAACGACGGCGACAGTGGATATCAGGCATACCGATTTTCAGTCGATACTGATGGTAAACATTGCGTCGAGTCGCTCGTCGCTGGAAGTCTGATCCCGGCCTATACCGGCTGCGATCAAGGCTGCGATCACTAAGACGGGTGGCGTTGAGTTGAAGCGGGCTCGGCCGCGCAGTGCGTATCAGACTGCTCCACCACTGTTATTCAAATGTTTCCGCTAGCCTAATGCCCATAATCCTGTAAACTTAAGGATGAAGAAATCGAAATATGCTAGGAATATGGACAGCAGGCTAGCAGAATCAGCTGTTGTGGGAGCAATCCAATACAAGCCGCGCTGCACAGCCGCACCGTGCCCGCTTCAATTCAGCGCCGCCCGTCTTAGTCATCGCAGCCTTGACGGTACCGACCGTACGCAGAATCTCATGACGGCCTCTGCAGACAGAGCTGTTCTTGCGCTACAATCTATCAGAGAGCGACTATTACTACCTCATTTTAGCATTCCGAGTGATGTTGAGGAATCCTTTTTTTACGACCCCCCCCTTGCGCCGAGTCGCAAAACTGCTCAACCCTGCTCTGAACCTTTCGGGATCTATGAGAATCTGAAAATTTCTGTCCTATCTCGAAAACCGTCTCCAAGAAAGATTTGAACAAACGAGGTGATGCGCTCTAACCTGATAAAGCTGGGAGTTGATTTCACGGGCAACAGCTTGTGAAAGCACAGACTTGCCTAAATGTTCTCCTTTCATTGTAGCAAATTTTATGCTGCCGATCCCGTGAAACCAGGCAGTTCAGTAATCACCAAAAGGCTGACATGATACGAGACAAAAAATGTTTAACTCACCAGTGCCTGGTGGACCGTACAAGAGAACAGCTTTCCATGGCTTGAGATCTGATGTTGAGAACCATTCCGAATAATGTATCGGATCAACCAGCGCTTCGAATAGAGCACTTTTCGCCTTAAGAGATACACTAAAAATGTGATCCCTTCTTTAGGAACAATACACAGAAATATACCTCGTCAAGACCAATGATCTCACTTAGCTCCGGGAGGTCGTCGATTCTGGTCACTAATGTGGACTCGATCGCTTGCCTGTATACTCGTTCTCAGATGCAACTTCACGCCCGCCATGGCGACATGCACTGGTAACAGTCGCACAAGCTGTCTGCACCCAAGTTCTAATGGGTAGAACTTACGGTAGCCAATTATTCATTGTTAGCACCACCGCGCAAGACGTTTTATTCGAACGGACGTGTTGATTGTTGCATGTGTGTGAGTAATCGCTAACTTATTGTTTATAACGGAGAAGAAAATCAAATCCGAAGTTGCAGACAACTGCTGTCCAAGGAGGCAGCTCGAAGGAAATCGAGCGGGGACGGAAATTAGTAAAGCCGTGGCCCGTAGTTTCAACACGATTTTGCTTGCACTGTATGTCGCAACAGCGGCTGCCTGCCACCGTAAATGTGAAAATTATTCTGACGGGGAAAGTATAGAATGCTTCAGCTACTCAAGCAAAAAGGAGCTCGGAGCCCACTCCGATCCGCCCACATTTCCAGAGACACGCGATAGGCATGTGCTCGCTCCTCTGACACGAGACGCTAATTCGCCCGAGACGCTAATTCCCAAGGGAAGCATACGACGCGTTTCTGGGCCAGGATTCAGATGGCTGCAAAGCCGTTGCTCCACCTACCCAAGTTTGCGGTAATTGTAAGATCTGACCCAATGCACAACTGAGGTCTCGAAAATAGGTAAAACTCCTTTCCTTCCAATGGAGGGTGGTGGCCATCGTGTATCAACACTCCTGAAGAGGCGGGAGAAACGGGGGAGGAGCGAGGTTCCTGATTGGACGCAACAGCCGGGGGCCGGGGCTAGCCCGTATTACGTCCAATAAGGAACCTCGCTCCTCCCCCGTTTCTCCTGCCTCTTCAGGAGTGTTGATACACGATGGCCACCACCCAATGGAGAGATCATGATACGGATCCAAGAGCAACATACATGACGAGCTCAGCAAGTAAACACCTAGGAGACCGCGTGTCCACGTTGCGCACCCACGCAATGAACTCGATTTTTCGCCTTTCTTCGAAAAAAAAAAAGATTATTTTTTTTGTAGCTGAAAGACTCGTATTAAGAGGAACTATTATTACTTGTGAGCAGACATGAGTCACCTTGATCTTGTTTAATCCGGGTTCTTTAAAAAGGGAAATTTCGTTTTAGTACCCATTGAACTCATTGGCCGTGGAGCGCGTGGTTGTCTCCGCACAGTAACCGTGACGAATATTGATCGATTGAATGCTATTGCCCTTAAGGGGTGGGGTGGAAAGGAGCTTGTTATCAGAAGATCTCCTGAAGTCAGATTCATCAAATCATTTTCCGTGGCAAGTTATCGTTATCGGCTAACCACAACCGTTATCAGTTATTCACAGGCTTGCTGACTCACTGATAACGATCGCGGTTAGCCAATAACTCTTACTTACAAATGAAAATGCTTTGATGAATCCGGCCAATCACGACGTGATTCCACCGAATAGTCTAGCATATCAGCTGCGATCATAACCGCTTACGGCCATACCACCTTGAAAGCACGTCATCCCGTCCGATCTAGCAAGATAAGAACGTTGGGGCCGGTTACTACTTTAGTCGGAAACGGCTTGAGAATCCCAGAGTCGTACGCTTGCGCATATTTGCTATGCGTTCAACCCATTCAAAACTGTGTGATCTACAGATAAAATATCGCCATAATCTGGTAAAAAACCGAACAAAGCTACTTTCGAAGTTTCGGCAAGCTTTCATTTCGGAATATGGCCAACCCGTCCGCTATACGACGGCGGCAGCGTTCTAGCCGACACCTGCACAAGTATCCTTGGTTCACTTACCCAAGTTTGCGGTACTTGATCCCGCCTGGCCGCTGGAGGCCCCGCTCAACCTCTGGCGGCCCCAATTGGTGCTGGGCTCAGACAAAAACCCGCTCTACGCCCCGCTGGAAAGCCGGCGTCGTCAACGGGATAATGGCCGTGGAGCCCAAAATCCGAAGTTTTGTCGCCCACTTAAGTGGCTATCACGCTCGTGGTACTGACTGTTGCTAGCTGCTTCGCGCCCTGGCGATAAGCCTCTCTGAACTTTATTTTCCAAAATATACCACGCACCGGTGCACGACGCGGCTGCGAAACCAACACGCAACGCGGCCACACGCCTATACGCAAGTCGCTAGTGCACCGAGCACCAACTGGGGTCGCTAGCGGCTAAGCGGGGACCTGCAGTGCCCAGGTGGGTGCAAGTACCTCAAACTTGGGTAATTGAACCGACGGCATTGCAGTCATCCGAGTCCTGGCTCGGAAGCGCGTCGTATGCCTCCCTAGGAAAGTAGCGTCTTGGGCGTCGAGCCTCTTTTTGGAGCACGCATCGCCCGCGATAGGCACAATACCCCCCTTGTAACCGGGATTAGCACGCTCTCGTGTAAGGAGGGCGAGCACTCGCCTACCGCGTGTCTCTGGGAAAGTGGGCGGATCGGAGTGGGTGTCGAGCTCCTTTTTGTATGAGGGGGCACTGACCGCGTTGCATGTTGGCGTGCCGACCGCGTTGTGTGTCGGTCTGCCGACCGCGTCGCTCACCGCTGCGTGTGTAAATTCCTAGAGAAAAGAAAATAAACTCAGAGAAGCTCGTCGCCCGGGCACGAAGTAGCTGCTAGCCCACTACAATCATTATCGCGGGCGACAAAAATTCCAATTTTGAGCTCCACAGCCACCATCCCACTGGCAACGCCAGCGGGGACGTGAAGCAAGTTTTTTTCTGAGTGCATTAGAGTGCAGATTTCAAGCTAGGACACGTATTTGTCAATAAATGTTGTAATTTTTAGTCCAAAATGCTGGCGAGTCCTCAATGTCTCTGAAAGTAACAGCCTTTTGAGCTTGACTGGAGGACCAGGGTCAATCAGACCGTTGTCTCGCACCACAGCAAGGCTACGAACCTCTTTCATTAACGGGCTTTTTGAAAAAAGTCAAGATTTTCCCGAACATTTTTGTTTTCAAGCCGAAATTGCTGGAATTTCGCGAGATTTTTATACGAACCTTCTGTAACCAAGGACTTGCAGACTCTACGGGGTCCGACAGACCCGCTTGATTGACTCTGCTTGTGTGATTAGAACCCCATTCCTTGGTGGCCAAAGTTTACGAGAAATGTTACGATGAACCCTTCAATGACAAACTTCTGAGAAATTTCGAAGGATGCATTTCTGACACGTTTGAAAACAGATTAATTTGTACGCAATCTATTCAAGAAAAAAAAACTGTAAAATAAAGAGAAGAGGATATTGGTAATTCTAACATAGATCATTCTCTTTTGGTTAAGAGTTTTAATGATCTCTCTCAAACTTCTTTTTCCTCGGGGGCCAGAATCATAAAGACATCCCCTCATTCGGCTCCCTCACAACACCACGTAAGGCGCCATTTATAGCTCCGCCAACAAAAGGCCCGGCAAAGTGTGTAATCTTATAATAGTGATCGTGCCCGATGAGTAATTGATTTTACGGCAATGCATTGTGACGCGCAGCTAAGCGAAGTGCGTATAAACGAAGCCTGACCCTGCACCTATCGTACGCTGCAATCTGCAGCCGACCCCATACCTCTGATTTACCTCTAAAAATACGATGAGAAGAATAGCATACACCGTAAACACTTTATTCAAGCGAGAAATGAGAGAATTCAAGAACACCTACCTGCGGCTACTTGAAAAAGAGTCTAGCTCATCATTTCGTTTGGCCCCGCCTGTAGTATTCAAGGAATTTGGTCTGAAAATCCGTTTTGAGAAGATAGTCACCCGCTCTGATACGGGAAGCAGCCGAAAACGAGAGACATGGAAATACCGTGCATCACTGATACTATCTGACGTGGACCCGATGAGGATTGAGTTCTTACTCTCCATACTGGCAAGCTTCAGCATTTCATTAGCCGAAATCTGAGAAGGTAAAACAGTGAGAAGGACATTTGTGAGGAGCGGTGTCTTTTCGAATGAGCGCATTCTTCAAATACATAATAACACTTAAGGCAGCGTCCATAGGTCGCGAGAGCGTGCGTTTCCTGCTGTTGAGCACCTCTCGACGCTAATCAACGCTCGAGCAGCCCGTGCCCGCAAATTAACATAGACAAACACCCCCTACTTAGGCAGAAAATGGTCATTCAACCGATCACTTTTTTGGTGAATTTCGGTGCAAATCATAAGAACCGGTTCAGCCCCCAACAGGTTTTTGGGGGCGGAGGTCGGTTTCCACCACCCGGTAAGCCCATCCCTATGAACCGAGCAACCTCTACACATGGCACATTGAACCCTCAAGTAACCCGTGCACGATCCGATTTATAGTGAATGCGCAGCCGACTGGAGAGTCCAAGTCGACTTGCACTCGCTCAAGTCCTTGGATCACGAAGGCGAAGATTCCAGGTAATCGATAGAACGCTGGGAATAAACCGGGCGTTGATACGTCATCACTGGCCCAAGCACCATTGCACCTCGGCGTCAGGGCGTTGATACGTCATCACTGGCCGAAGCACCCTTGCACCTCGGCGTCACTGGCCCCCGCAACATGTCCGCTCGAGAAGGGTGAAGGCGCGCCGTAGGTCGTGGAACGAACCTTGTTCATTGACGACTGTTCCCGCGACTGATAAGTACTGAAGTGGTGATCGGTCGTTGTGTGAGAGACATCCACCCTGGAATGTATCAGATACAAACATGATGAGCTGCGAACGGCAAGTCCCTCATATTCCTCAGTGCTCAAGTCCCTGATATCGTGCTGACTAACAGTTACACAGCGCCGCGCTAGCGGAGACGAAGGGGAAGTCCCTGATATTCATCTGCGCTAGCCCTTGACCCTTACAACTCTCACCTTGAAAAGAGCTGCCGTGGGAACACTTTGCATGTGCTGGTCGCGTCGCAGGGTTGCAGATGGGTGATTGTTGTTGTTGCCCATCTTCCACCATATACATTGATCCTGGATCCAACTTCCGGCACATAGACGACATAATTGAAGCAGATGGGGATCCTCTCATTTGGAGGATTCCGGGATGAGGCGTTATTCAACCCTCTTTTTTTTTCTTTTTTTCCCTTTTTTGTCTGTTTTTTTTTGTTTTTAACTGTTTTTTTTTGTTTTTAAAATTTTTTTCATACCTATATGATCAAATAGACAGTCAATGAATTATCAAAGTGATAGGAAATTGACGACTTCCACTGTTTTGAGCCAGAGATCTTCGATTGTAAGGTGCTTTGGCTTTCCAGAGCATGGGAACATGTGAGGTACTGTGTGTTCCTCGAGCCCGCAGTTAGGGCAAAGTGGGTTATCGGCTGCTCCTATCTTAGGCAGATACCATTGCAACTTCGAGTAGAAACCACCCCGGAGCTGGGATAGCGCTGCCCGATTTGATCTTGGCAAAGTCTCCTCCTCCTTCGCAATCTTCGGCGGCGGTCCACTTAGCAGGGGAGAGTTCATAGTACCCAAGAATTCTTTTGCAAACTCCTTAAGAACTTCTTTCCGAATGCTCTCTGCAGTTCCAGGTCTTACCGACATAAGCTTTACAGTTCTAACATGCTTCCTGATCTGTCTAGGCGGTTCCGACTTCTTCATCATGTCGTGAGATGGGTGTTCTGGGTCGATTGTCGCAACCGTACGATATTGAAGAGTCAGCATCTCTTTATGAGCTTGGACTGGCATGATCCCGCCTCGTTACTCAGGTGGGTGGTGCTCGCCATCGCCATGCTTCCCGTCGCGGTCCTCATGGCTGCATTTTGACACGCTTGTCACCGGTCCCAGTGAGACGATGCAATGAGCGGGGTCCAGGCTGGAGCAGCGACATCGCGGATTGTCCAATGGCACGGTAGGTCAATGTGGGCAGCTCTTTGCTTTGTCCCCAGTTCCTTCATGCCAACGGTTTCAGAAGCTTCAGATGGTTGGTATACATTCAAATGTTAAAACCATGCCGCAGTCGGTCGCTGGCGCCGGCATCGGTCGCAGTGGGGCGCACTGCGACCGATGCCCGCGACAGCGACGGAGTAATTGGCCTAGTGCATGTTTCGCCTGTTTTCCATTCTTATTTGTAATTTCTTTTCTCGTAACATATGATAGGCATAGCATAATTTACCCTCAGCGACAGCGACGTCGCTCTCCGCTGCGACCACGACAGGGCTGTCGTAGAGTATAACAATGGCCTAAAAGGCGCCTCACCTCATAGAGACGCATTCGACCCAGCAGGGCCGGCCCTCGCCGGGGACTTTGAATCCCTGTCAGAAAGGGATATTTTCGGAGGAGAGCGGCGACGCTTTAAGGGGGGGGGGATAGGGTGACGCCAGCGCAGCGGGACTGTGACCTCAGTGCTCCGGGGCAATGACGGGTGGGCTCCAAGGCAGTAACGGCAGGGCTTCAGGGCAGTGACGGCAGGGCTTTAGGGCAGTGACGGCAGGGCTTCAAAGCAGTGACGGCAGGGCTTCAAGGCAAAGACGGCAGAGCTTCAGGGCAGCGACGGCAGGGCTTCAGGGCAGTGACGGCAGGGCTTCAAGGTAGTGACGACAGGGCTTCAGGGCAGTGACGGCAGGGCTCGAAGGCAGAGACGGTAGGGCTTCAGGGCAGTGACGGCAGGGCTTGAAGGCAGAGACGGCAGGGCTTGAAGGCAGTGACGGCAGTGCTTCAGGGCAGTGACGGGAGGGCTCAGATCAAGTCAAATTCTCACTTCAGCGGTCGCCCCCCCCCTTTGGGGGGGGGGGCAAGCGTCGGTGCTCGGAGGGGTGCCCGGCTGTAGAGCTGCGCTAGCCCCCTCCAGAGTATGAGATGCATAGCCTCACGGGTGATCGACGAATTTCAATCAATCAGCGAAAATAATGGCTGAAATCATCAATAACACGTTTCGACTTGTAAACACTGATGTTGTTATAAGAAAGAGTCACCGTTCATTAGACGAAACGTGCCATTCGCTGGCAATCGCTCCATGGCTGCCATAATGGCAGCGATGGAGCGATGATCAGCGAATATCGAGAATCACTCCTCCAGCAGTTAAGCAGTAAAACGTACGGTTTCGTCACCGCAACCCAGCGATGGAGGACGTCTGCCACGAAGCGATCACAATAGGAGCGCCTTTCCAACACGCGCGTCAAAAAAGGAACAGTTGTCCTTCGCATCGCCGCAGCGACCACGTGCAGTCAAAACATCGCTTAACCCTCATAAAAACCAGAATTTCAGAAGATTTCGCGAATCTTGTTCCAAATTTTCGCTTTAAGGCCCAATTTTTAGATTCCCTCTACAAATATTCAATTTGATGAAGCAATTCTTACGACCCCTTGTCTCCCGAGACAGATCGCCTGAGTCTGTCTATAGTAGGAATACGATGCGCACTGTCCTTATCAGAGCAAAATTTCGGTTCGTAGCTGCGGACAGCCGCTGTTGCAGCACGCTGCAAGAAGATATTCATGGCGGGTACAGGTGATCCAAAAATATATGATAATCCGTGTCCCTATTACGATTATCTTCGTGCTGCGTGCTGCAACACCGGTTTTCCGCAAATACGGACCGGAATTCCTTTTGAATAAGAATAGTATTTCGCTTGACGGTTAGGGATTTGCGGACATTCAGAGGGGGAATAAGTATTAAGTCGAAAAAAAGGGATCAAAACACGTACATTGGCAGCACGCTGAGCATCTGACGCCTTGAGCATTTCCTGAACAATCTCCAATGCCGGAAAGAGAGAGTGGAATGTGTCGGTACGTTTCATTGAAGTAATGAAAGAGGTCAGAGACCTAAGCAACTGAAAAAAATGAGTAAATATTAGGAGTCGTTCATGTTTCCGCCGCCGAGTGGCGAACCGGCGTGTATTCTTGTCATGCAGGTTCATACTGCCAGTCGTGGCACCCAATCGCGCAGAATTGAACTTGCACAGCAAAGAGAATATGACGTGGGCACTGCGCTGCTGTGTCATTAAGCCAGGAATAGCGACGATTTGTTGTTCCCTAATGTCGGTAAGCGGCAAGCGCGACGAGATAAGTATGACATGCCAGCAACTGACAAACAACGGCGTCGAGCGTAGCAGCCGCATAGTTTTTGTCGCACGATGATATACACAAGCACTTGGCCATTGCGAGCGGCGTTCTCGATTTAAGGAGTCTGCAGAGTTGCAGAGGCCGGCGAGTGGTCGCCGAGCGTCGGCCTTGACGCGCCGACAACAAAAATGTTTACGAACATTGTCGTCGCGGCGTCGGTTGCCACTCGTTAGCAGTGACACAGGGCCGCCGCGGCGCCAAACCACTTTGCTGTGCCCCTCATCGCCCTTCGCGCCGCGTCGGTCGCTCTCGTCGCCAAATGTAATCGATATTGCATCATCCAACTGCGAGCAACGCCGCTACTTGAACTTTGCAGGCCCCTTTAGATGGAACCAGCGACCGATCGCGACGACAGAAGGTATGACCTCGGTTTACCACCGACTGTGCTGCATGACCAGTTGAATGAGAGGATTTCCCCGCATCGCTCCGCGGCAGAAATATAAACGACGCCTGCAGGAAAAATTAACTGGATTACAACTTTATCTGAGACGCGTACCTCGAAAACTTCCTCATGCGTTGCATGTGCTCCTCTTTCAGCCGTATCCTGAAGAGACACCGAGAACTGCCTCAACCAGTCGCAGACTTCCTCTTCATACCACTGACGACTAGCCATGGCTGCATGGTAAGATGGACCGTATTATAGTATAGCAGAATGGCACTCGTAACAGATGAGACATTGAAACATATTATCAGACAAAATTCCGGATCTGCCGAGCTGTTTCTGCTTGCGTTAGGCGCAGTGACGCCCCGCCCAAGGTCCCCTGCAATAGTTTTTTTTATACGACGGGGCACAGTTAGGCCGGGATCTCGCGGCGATGCGCGAGAAAAAGCGGTATCGATCAATATTGCCTATTTAGGCAACCGATTCCTTTGATACTCTGGCAAAAACTCGTTTGCGACCCCGTAAGAGATTCGGGAAATTTTGGGTCGGAGGGTCGCCGATTTGGAGAATCAGTAGGCGGAGCTCAGAATCGGAGGTGGCGTTAGTCAATGCGTGATGGGTCGCGTGCGCAGTGCTGCCAGACGACGGCACCGACGTAACGTTGAAGCCAAAAGCAAACCAGCGGTACATACGAGCCGTCTCGGGGTGGGGCTAGACCGATTCATTCCATTGTCAAGTGTGCACTCCTTGGGCTCTGCCTTCGAGTTGAGGGGAATGCGAGTGCCTGCACTTGGGTGATCCTGCACCAACATGGGTGCTCTATCCTGGGAGCAGGCAAGAGGCGGAGCACTCGTAGAATTGATTGATTTTTGAGAGCACAGAAAGTGCAGACTTGGCTAGGGTCCAGGTGAGTGTATAGCGGTTGGCATAGGAGTAGGATGGGCGCACGTGGCGTGTATGGCGTTATCGATTTTGTCTCGTGGTTTAGCATCCCGTTCGGTGACCCGTTTCGCAAAGCGGGGAGCATTGCGTTCGCCGTCGGAGGGTTGCCCCGTCCCTTCTGTGACGTCATCAGTCGTTTAGCATCCCGTTCACTCAACCGTTCTTGACGGCGTTCGTATGTGTTGTTTTCGATCAACGGGATGCTCAACGCCTTCGCTAACGAAGCTGAGACGGCTGATACCTATGCTTTTCACCAATTGACAGAAATTCTGAGAAACTACGAATATGGCCGCGACTTTATCGCCTCGCTTCCCAGTGGAGACTGACAAATATCGCCGCGACTCTTCCGCTACTACCCCGCGACTACACCACAATACCGGGCTGTCCCATGACTCCCCCCGCGATCCTAGACTATTCCATGACTTCTACGTGGGTCAAGCTTCCGCAACTCGACTCCCCCGGGACTCTTCCCCGACCTTACGGCGATTTAGTCAATGAAGGTTTCGTCCGCGGTTCTGCCCGCGAGGGCCGGAGGAGTCGCGACAATATTTCTCAGAGGAGCAAAGCCGATGTCATCGCGGCGATACGCATATTTGCTCAAAATTTCAATTTGAAGCTTGGAGACAGAGATGTAAACCGTTTCCGGATGATGATCTCATTCCATGCTATTCCACGGGCAGGCGTTCTACTTATCAGAACAATCGATTCTCTACAATGTGCAATATCGATACCCCTTTTTCTCACACATCGCCGCGACGGTAGTATGATTCCGCCCTATTCTCTGTCAAAAAAAATCCCGTCACTTATCGCGCCACGCGGAGCCATGGGACTTTTGTATTCTTACAGCCTGTCGGAACAAATGGGTTGAGAAGAGGAGAAAATAGAGCACCCAGAGGTTGTTGAAGTTGAACAAAAAAAAATAAATAGAAGCCGAAATAGAACAAATAAATAATAGAACACGAAGCACGATCTAGTCTCGTCGCGTGTTTGCCGATGCATTTGCCCCTATTCAAATTACCATTATAGTCTCCCTTGGGTGAGTCTCAAGAAGCCAAACTCAACTAAGTGAAACTCAAGGCCCATCCGCGGCGGCAAATAACCGACACAGACGGTCCGCGGCGCTTGCAAGACGATCCGCGGCGCTCCCCGAAGCGAATAAGGGGTCGTTTATACTCCCGCCGCCGAGCGGCGCGGTACAGTGCATCTCTGTAATATTGATCACGCGGCGCGGCATGATCGGTATTGCAGAACTGCACTTTGCCGAGCCGCTCGGCGGCGGAAGTATAAACGACCCCTAACTTCACCGGACCATCGGTCGGCGGCGCTTTACCGGCTTCGGTGACGGTTCATTCTGTCGTCAGCCGCGGACCGGCGCAGCGGCGGCCGCGGACCGGCACTGAGTAGAAGCTAACCATAACGGTGGTTGCATGAGGTAACGGTTTCCATGCCTGCTCGAAATCTACAAGCACACGCGTCCGGAAAAGTTGTACTCCACAGCTGCCGCGAGGGTTAGTTGAGTATAGAAGCCTGGAAACAGAGTCTAGCAGGCCGTTGCGCCAATGTTTGGCAGCGCTACGACCCCCTGTTGACCGAAGTGTTGAAAATTTTTTTACGACCCCCCCCAGATGAAAAATTGCTTTAGCTTTTTTGAGTGACAAGTTTGGGAAAATTTTATGATTGTTACGACCCCCTGTTGTGCTGAGTCACAACCCCGCTCAACCCTGCCTGGAAACCATAGACCTAGTGAGTAAGATTACTGGCTGTTTCGTTTACAATCCTCGGGACGAGTTGTACTGCGCGTAACGATGAAGTCTGTCTAAATGGGTGGTGGCCATCGTGCATTCCAACCCATGAAGAGGCGGGAGAAACGGGAAAGACGCAGCGAGTGGGCTGTCGCTAGCCCCGTGTTGCGTCCAATCAGGAACCTCGTTCTTCCCCGTTTCTCCCGCCTCTTCAAAGATTGGAATACACGAAACCCGTCCAAATCAGTGTAATCCGCTCAAGACCCAACGTGCATTTGAAAGCGTTTCCCAGCATCAGATCAATGACGATCGCGCTTAAAGGCACAGTCCAACCTCAGGAGGAAAATTCGGTATTATAGTCCGCTCACCGTGTATAGCAACCCTGCCAAGCGCGGGATCTCAATTCCATCAAATAAGTGAGAAACTACAAGGAAAAAGTCGGCCCGCCCCAATACTCTAGAAGCATAATCGAGCGTTTCGGCCTGAACAGAAAACCAAAGTCTTTGCAGACGGAAAGATTGGTTTGTGTGGCGATGCTCAAAGGCAAAACGTACAATAGCAGAGCTCTTGGTTCCCTTTGCGGGCCGGTGTGCGCGGTTCGGCTTTTGGGGTATTGTGGGCGAGGGCACATTTCCCTGTGGTTTCTCAATTATTTGAGCAAATTGAGATCTCGCACTTGGCAAGGTTGCTCTTCACGGTGGGCGGACGATAATATCAAACATTACCCTCGGCTGGAATGTGCCTTTAAAGGCATCGTCCACGATGAAAACCGAATTTGGGTTTATGCGTTCATTCGGACTAGTGGGCCATGACAATGTCACTCAGAAAGTTTGGAGTTACAAAACCGTCTCTGATTGAAGATTCGCTTACCTCAAACTGGCTTCCTGGGTTTGGGGGGCCGGCCTTGGGGTCGATCCGTTGTTACAAGGAACAAAGCTCCTGGGTTGCTGACGGCGGGCGTGCCTTGACGCGTCGTAGGGAGCAATACACACGCCAGTCAATTTCGAATTCGGCATCGATCGAAAGCAGCCGGCAGCACTGGACGCAGCAGGTGGGTAGCCCATTTTAATTCAGCTGAAGTCGTAGTTGAGCGGCATCCTCGGTGAATCGATTCCAACGCTGCGCCAAGGAACGAAGCGTAAAACTGTTCCTTGCATTCTCTGCGCAACTATCCCAAGTTGATGCCGGCGCGAAATTCAAATTTGCTATGAACTTTCTAAAAATGGGTTTTTCTCAAAAAGTTGACGTTTTTGAGGGGGCGTTTTGCTACCGTTAGTCATTATAGGGATAGTACAACACGAAAACATCAAAAAGCCAAATATGGTTTTCATCGTGTACGATGCCTTTAAAGGCACTGTTCGCGATAAACTTCATCCTCGAATCTTCCATGACAAATGCTTCTCGTGGCTCTCAGAAGCAGAGAAGTGTCGAAAAAACGGGACGAAAAGCTACCCAGGAGCCGCAAAACGGCTTAGAAAAGTGAGAAAAACCCGCCGCCTCTTCCCGCCCCTCGACTTCAACAAAGGAGCACTCGAAATCGTGAGTTGAGCGATGGTTTCCGATCAAAAGCCCCGTTCTTCCCTTCACTCTCAACTTCTCTCTTTACTCTTTTCAGCTCGCATACATCGGCTGCAGAAGACGGAATGTACAAGCCTCCGACAACTCGTCCACCATTTTCCCTAGCTCAATTTTTGAGGGACCATAACTCCATTCCCAGAAGGTCTTGTACGATTCCAGAAGCATCATTGGAATCAGAATGGGACCGGTTTCAAGATAGGCAAAAAAAAACAGAAAAGCGATTTTTATCGCGAACAGTGCCTTTAAATCACTTCGTGTCGACGAGGATGGAGAGTTTGAGTCGATGGAATGAGCGCAATTTTTGCTTTCTGGAGTGGACGCAATGAAGACTTGAATGTACAGCGTCTTCTCAATTTTTTATTGGAGGAAAACATCGTAAAGAGCATAGTACTTGTATGAGTGCCGAACGTCATACTGGGACATCTTGTACCTCTCAGCATGCCAAGAACAAGGTTATAAATTCAACATTATGAGCAATAGTCGGAGAGGTCCTAAAGGCACAGTACATCCTCAGATATGAATGTCGAGATTTTCATGTAATTGTGTAGAAGACCCCTCCTGTATAACACTTGCCAAATGCGAGATCTCAATTCCTCCAAATAGTCGAGATATAAGCGACCACCACAGGCCCGACCCCCTCCACTCACCACCACAGGCCCGATCCCCTACTAGATTTTCGAACTCGATAGCGGCTCGATGGATGTATGAATTCCAACAAGTGACCGTTCTTCAGTCCATTACTGGACTGCCTCCTTATCCTGGCTTTCTCTCACGCAACGATTGCGAATGAAGAGAAATACAGGCCTGGGACAACTCGTTCACCAATTTTTGAACCTAAAAATCTAGGCGTTTTTGAGGAGCCATAACTCTGTTCAAAGGGGGTCTTGGACGATTTCAGAGATACCACTGTGATCAGCGTGTGACTCTCTCCAAGATGAGCATAAAATCTGAAAATTAATTTTTCGGGTGTCCTGTGCCTTTAAGGCCTCTGCATAGTCTGGCGGCAAAAGTCGCGCCGCAATGATGGAGAATAAAGGGCAGGCACGAAGCTGCGTAACCGCTCTCCATCCTTCATCATTGCGGCGCGTATTTTGCCGCCAGACTATGCACAGGCCTTTACACGATTTTTAGATGTTTTTTTGCCGTAACTCCTGTTTAACGTGTGAACGTAGTCGGAGAGTGTTCATATTCACCGCAGTTTTTCGTTTACTTCGAAGCTTGAGCTTTTCTCTGAACTGAGTCGCATCTCGAACCAGCGCATGGGGTTGTCGGAGAAAGCGGTCCCGCCAAGCCGCGAAGAGGCGCTATTCATACTCCTCAACGCCAGCGTGGCACGCGCGTCACGCGCAGGCGGGGCGTTGGAGTATGAATACTTTCTACGCTGGTCACGCGCGTGAAGCGCTTGTGGGGACTATGAATACTCCAGCGGCGACGCTATGGCGGAGCTGATTGGAGTGGGTCTTAACTTTGCCGAGCGAGTAAAATCTGTATAGTAAGGTCCGTGGCTAGTTTTCTCAAAAAAAAACCGCGGCTGGCGCGGCGGTTAAAATCCCAGCAGCGGCTGGCTGGTAATCACTAGCCAGCCGCTGATAAGATTTAAACCGCCGCGCCAGCCGCAGTTTAAATTAAAAAGTTTTTTTCTTGAGGAAACAAGCCATTAACCTAATCATACATGCGTTCACTGTCATGGTAGCAGAAGATAGCACTGGAGTCAATTATTATGAAACAGAATGAAATTGAAGATGGATTAATAACACTTACAATGATCAAAAAGTCTTTACGGAAGTCGCCGCCATAGCGGAGTGGGCGTCAGGCGGGTGCCGCGCGGGAGAGGCGTTAGGCCTCTTTCAGGGTTCGATCGCCGCGCGACGCGATGGGATGATAATCATGCGCATCGATCGAGATCGCGTCGCACGTCGATCTGTATTCAAAGCATGCCATCGCGTCGCACAGCGATCGCACTGTGAAGGAGGCCTTAGGCCATTCATACTCCAACGCCACGCCCGCGCGTGCCGCACTGGCGTCGAGTAGTATGAATAGCGCCTGACGTCGCAACTCGGTGTTTCACCACCCCAAAGTTCACACTAACCTGGGGTTTCCTTCCGCTTTCAGAGTCAAGAGCGTCACAGGCTCAGGGGCTTTACACTGCCGCAAAACTGGGTTTGAAATCAGGTCAATTTAGCAGATATAGGAACACCTGAAGTCGCGAGGGTTACGAGTTCTCATTGGATTTGTCTTTAACTAGGACAGAGAAATGCTTGAAAACGCGTTGGTGCTGGATACTAATGTTGATACAAATGCTTTGATAACCTTAATTTGCACGCGTTCCCTGGTTAAGCTCCGACAACTCGTCTCGAGTATTGGAAACGAAGCAGCTAAGAACAAGATCTACGATGATTTAATCCCCCCAAGGACACTCCAATGTTCGCAGAAATACTTCGTATTCTATTTAACGGCCAAAGAAATTCTATGACAAAAAAAAAACGCATTGAGTTTGACACCAGAAAAACCTTTTGACGAGGCTCGCGCTCAAAAAATGGTGACTTCTTAGGTACAAAGAGTCTAACGACTACGCAAGTTAAGGGAAAACAGAGGAAACCACACACTATGGAACGCCGCAGAAACAACAACAAACTAGGAAATAAGACAGTTGCCTGCAGATGGGTGCCGAACCAGCTGGTCTTCTGCAGTTATGCGTCACAACACGACGCCAAAGTGCCCCAAGTCCACTTACTCAGACAGGAAATGCGGGGCACGCGCGCAGATTTTGGGTGCTTTCGGTGCACGGAGCTGGCCGCGCTTTATGCCCCGCTTGATTTTTTAGGCGGAGCTCGTTCCGGAACCCGCGGGACCAAGTTGTGGCGTGGGATCAAATGTTTTGTTTAATGTATAGGGAACAACATCTACAATTACACGGTAAAAAGCCCATGTAACTGTAAATCCGTTTTCTCAAATCTGCCTACTATTCCAGAACTTCTTGTGCTGCCTCTATGGCGAGTGTATCGGCAAAATAGATGGCTGTAGGCCCATCAGCAGTCGATTCAATTTTTCAATTCAATTCAATAGCTTTATCTGGCGACAAAGAAACATACAAAATGTATGTGAGATAGGTTTAAATAAGACAGCCTGGACATGCAGGCAAACAAAATTGTAGGCAAAGAAAACACTCGTACGAATAAGAGCACCCTAAATTCAAAGCTTTAGCAGAAAGCACGGCCATCGACCCCATGCAATGACCTGAGGTTAAAATGGGATAGCCTGCTTTTGAAAATCGGAGAATGCGCGGCGTCAACGATCTCTGAAGGTAATTTGTTCCGAATTGGGATGACTCTAAATGCAAAGGAATGCAGCACGTTGGCCTTCGACGTAAATCTACGTGCGAGCTGAAAAGCGTGCTGGCGGGAGCGAGTACAGCGGCTGGTGAACACGAAAAAACTCTGAAATGGGATGTCGCAAAGACCGTTAACGATTTTATGAAATAAGTGTAAATCGAACTCGGTTCGCCGATATCGTAGGGTTTCGATCCCCAACATTTCAAGCCTTGCCGTACAGTCTGGTACTTCTCGCGTGGGAAATACTTTGACAAAAACGCATTTTGAGTACCGCCTTTGCACGTTTTCAATTATTTCATTATCTTCGACAGAAGATAGTGACCAGACCTGCGTGTAGTATTCCAAGAGCGGTCGGCAGTAGGCAATGTATGCTTTCCTGTAATGTTCGAAACATGGGTGTTGCAGAGATCTCAGGATGCAATTTGCCACCAGAGAAGCTTTCTTAGAGATTTCCTTGCAGTGGGATTCCCACTTGAGGTCGGTGCTAATATGTAAGCACACCAAGATCACTGACAGTCTCGCGTACGGGAAGCGCAACATCGTTTAGGCGTGAAAAGCACTCATGTTGGAAATTAATATGGAACAAGCTGCATTTTTCTTCAGATGTTTTTAGCTTCCATAGCTCGGCCCAATTAGAAAGCCGGTTCAGATCACGCTGAAGCTCGAAAAATCGATGGCGGGGTTGCGAAGGGGACGATATGTCCTCGGATCATCAGCAAAAAACTTGCATGTGCTCGACAATCCGTCACAAATGTCGTTCACATAAATGAGGAAAAGCAAAGGACCCAGAACGCTATCCTGGGGAACACCGCTGACGATTGGGCAAGGATGAGAACAAAAGTCGCTAATTTTGACTATGAAGTCACGAGGTGTCAGAAAGGAATTGAACCATTAAAATGTCACCAGAAATGCCGTAGCCTTCAAGTTTCAAAAGTAGCTTTGGATGACTGACTGTATCAAAAGCTTTGCATAGTCTATGTACACAACATCAGTTTGGTAGCTTTTGTTCACAGCCGAACACCAGTCGTGGAACGAGGATACCAGCTGAGATAGCGTTGATTTACCAGGCAGAAAACCATATTGCGCCGGGCCGAGGAGGTAATTCGACGCAAGATGGGATAGAACACAATCTTCGATAATGATTTCGAGAACTTTGCATACTGATGAGGTTAAACTGATGGGCCGATAGTTCGAGACCTGAACAGCTGGTGCCTTTTTCAGAAGCGGGGTTACAATCGCAGTATTCCACGCAGACCGAAGCGTTCCAAGAGCAAGGCTATGTTTGAATATGCACGAGAGAGGGTAACATAACCCGGTAGCAGCCCTTTTGATGAAGTACGAGGGCACCGAGTCCGGGGTGAGCGAAATCTTGTCACTGAGCTTTTTTATGGCACCCATTACAACCTCGCAGCTGATAGGGACGGAGCACAATTTCTGGGAACATCGGGAGGAAAATAGTGGGGTGGCACCATTGTCATGAGTAAATACCTTACAAGGGAACCACAATAAGTCATAGTGACCATTCCAAATGAAATGTACTTTTCCAGAACCATTTTTGGGACGAAAAGTCCGAATATGCCCGTCGCAGCTGCCTAGACCCACTCTGAAAAAAAGTTATAGGCATTTTTTCTCTAATTTTCGTACTTATTGTACCCTCCAAAAAGCGCAATATCTTAAGAAAATCCGGAAACGGACCTCATAATCGTGTTCAGCGCTCAAAACTGCCCCACTGAGCAAAGTTTGGGTGAAGGAACATTTTCCAAACTTTGCGCAGACTAACGGTGTTTTGGACTTGTACGGATTTTCGGTTGGGCGTTTATTTATATACTCTGTTCATCTTTAATTGCACAAAAAACGGTCCGCCAATAGTCCTCTAATGGGCCGGCTAGTACCGTAGTTTACGTCCACGACGCGTTCTCGGCAGACCCGGGTGTGCACAGTGGCAGGGTGGGTGGCCGAGTGACGGCATTGATGAATCGATCGCTCAGCACACCCCGGTGCACACCCGGGTCTGCCGAGAACGCGTCGTGGACGTAAACTACGGTACTAGCCGGCCCATTAGTGGACTATTGGCGGACCGTTTTTTGTGCAATTAAAGATAAACAGAGTATACCAATCAGAGGGCTCTCGCAGCATTTTAGAAAAATATTCCAAATTTGACTAAAAATTCGGTTTGGGGGGCTATTTGGGGAGCTGATCACGAATCTGAGGTTCATTTATCAATTTTCCGAAGTTTTCGACTGTATTCGTTCACAGATTCCCTACGGGGGAGAATTTGATGGCAAATCGTGACTTTTGACGGTTTCCGGAGTGCTTCTATAGAATATGCTCAAATTATTTCTTTGGGGGTTATTTGGAGTGCTGAACACGAATCTGATGTCGGTTCATCGATTTTTCGCAGCTTACGGTAGATTACGGTGGGTATACGGTAGTTTGGTCAAAGTCTCAGATTCGTCTCAAAGTTGCTATGTGGGAGTTATTTGGGGTGCTGAATACGAATTTGATGACCATTTGTCGATTTTCGGAATATTGAGGTAGGTTTTGCCTCCTAAATGGCATGTTACCTACCGTAACCTACAGTAAACCTTAGAATTTGGGCAAGCGAACCCCAGATTCGTGCTCAGCACGGTACCCTTACCTTGCCGCGAAGCTTTAAAAAGAGCTCATAACTTTTTTCAGAGTGGGTCTAGGCAGCTGCGATGGGCATATTCGAACTTTTCGTCCGAAAATGGTTCTAGAAAAGTACATTTCATTTGGAATGGTCACTATGACTTATTGTGGTTCCCCTGTTAGAGAAATATTCCGCGAACATTTCGCATTTTTTCTGATCATCGATAATGACTTCGCTCTCTTCATCTTTTAGAGATTTCACCTTACGCGTTTTCATCTTTGCATTCATGTACCTGAAGAAGTTTTTTCGATTTCCCGAGCAAATAAGGCGTTTTTCGAAGTTCTTGGCTAATCGTTTGCATTCTTTTCCGGAATCCCCAGCACATTTGCCGAAGGCAAGCGCCCACCAGGCTGAAAGCGGTCACGCCAGAGGAAGTGCTTTGTAGCGGCCAAGCGCTGCAGGTGCGGTGGAAGGTTTTTGGTCTTAGGACCGTGGACATAGGAAATAAAGGCTTCATACACCTCATTTATATTGCGGCACGTGCACAAGAGTTCATCCCAGTTTGTTCCTATCAACCAGAGATTTACTTGGTCCCAGTTGGCTCTGCGAAAATCGAAATTACGAGCTGCTTTGGGAACATCAGGTTGACATGCGATTTCAAAGGCTATGCTACAGTGGTAGCTTGTAGAGAAATTTGGCTGAACCTCCCAATCAGTAATGAAAGTGAGGTCATTGCATAAGATCAAATCCAGGACATTTCGCCCGTGAGTGGGCTCAAAATTCAGACATGATAGGCCAGAACTGGTAAGAAAATTATCAAATGAAGCACTAAATAGCATACCGGAATCTCCAAAAGAACACGTATAATTGAAATCACCAACGACTATGGAAGGGAACTGCACCGTACACCAGTCAGCTACAGTCTCTAACAATTCGAGAGAGTCCTAACTACTCGTTGCTGGCCGCCGGTAAGCTGCAATCAAGCGGAAACAGGGACCAAATTGAAACATAACATCAAGAAACAAAAGCTCATAACAGATGTTAAAGGATTTGGGTATGGATTGAGCAACTCTAATAGTATTCTTTACAACGATTGCGACACCACCACCAGTAACGCCCGATATTCGGTCGCATCTATACACCACATAACAGCCATCTAGTGCTAGGAGTGAGTCCGGGTCGTCTTCAGTGAGCCAGGTTTTGGTTATAATAACTATATCGGGAGACGAATAGTTGAGCAGTGTGTTCAAAAAGGCTAATTTGTTCCTAATAGGTCGAGAATTGAAATATACACAGTTCAGGCTACCCTTTGCCACTGAGGCCGTCTCGCTCGCACTCACTGTGATGGGGAGAAGCGAGTGGGAGGGTGGGTCGCCCGAGGGGTGAAGAGCGACGGGGCGGCCTCGTCAACCGCAGGCGAACTCGGCCCTCCCTTTTTGGGATCTCTCTTCTGCTCATCACCTCTCCCTTGTAAATCACCGCATCCTCGTCCGACTTGCGAGCTTCGCGGAGCTTAGCTCGCAACTCCGAACTGTACGAAGGGCGTACGTGTACATCATCCCAGTCACTGGAACGTTTTAGCTTATAGCTGCTGCGTAGTAGTTGAATGGCGTCGTGATGATTGGCGAAGGCAACCTTCACCGGACGCCTCTTCTCCTTATCACAGGATCCCATCCGGTACACAGTCGTCGGGATCAGGGATGTGCGGCAAACGATTTTGAAAAATCGGCAAACGGAAATCGACAAAATTTTTCCCAAAACGGCCGGCAAACGGCAATCGGCACTCGACAAACGGCAAAATAAAAAACCTTGTTCAAAAAGCTATACGAATTTTCGAGAGGTAACGATACGAAAATTACTATTTTCTCATGCCCATTTCGTATTGTTGGCGTACCTCACAGTACGTTTACTTTTTGACCGGAATTTGGGTAGACTATGGCGTGGAAAATTGCAGCTGAAATGCACGCTTAAGGAAAAACTTGGGAGCATTTTAGAAAAACTGCTCCATCTTTGACAACCCTCTCACCTCTAAAATTCTCCACAACTGCGCTCAGGAACTCAAACCCAAACTATACACCACCACTTTCTCCCAACTCATCAGCCCCGAGTCCATGCATCCAGTTCATTGTCAGGCAATGAATTGTTTCAAGACGGATGTTCCCCACGCCGTGTACGCCCTCTCCGACCCTTCTACTCAAAACTCCAATTATTAACTCATTAGAAAGTTTTCCAGCGCAATTGTAAGCATGATAGGAGACGGCGAAGTTCACAAGCCCAGAAACTGCCACTGAAGTATGGCATCCTTTACACGTAGCTTTTACACTTCCAGTGAAACCTTGCCTACACTCCAGGACAGTAACGGACTCTCTGCAAAATCTTGCACTCATTCTTCGGCGCTTTGCGCGCTACTAGCGAGCTACTGGCGCTTGGCACGTTCCCAGTTGGGTCCTACACACTTTCCTTGGCGCTTGGTGCTCTGTCACAATAAGTTAGCTTCCAGTCACTTTTCCCGACGCTTGGAGTATCCCATTTGGATCCCACATACTTTCCCGTCGCTCTGCGCGCTCCTAGTGAAGTACCGCGTTTCCTGTTGTCAACAACGATCACCGGTCAACGGTCAACCCCTAGCCGTTTATTATGATGTAAGATGATCTCAATAGAGATGTATTGTTATCAAATATCTAAAACAAGTCGAGCCAACCAGTGTTTTACCTAAACCTTTTATGCCCTCTCCTAAAATTGTTCAGGATGTTAATTCTTGTCCAGAAGAGCACTAGATTAAGTGCCCAAACCTCAACAAGGAGGGGTGTGAGATTCAGTAGTCTTCCAGACAAGTGGACTCATACAATCATAACACAACGATACTATTTATTGCTTCTACGTGACAAATCGCACGGTATCTTATGTACACCAACGGGCTTGAGGTTTTTGAAGATTGTATAGCCTGTGTCTCTTCTTTCGAGCAGGTCGCAGCAAGGATAACCGGAGTTAGCATGCGAGTCCTAATCACGGCGTTTGTTATCTATTGCGCATTTTTTGTCGAATTTTGTCGAAAAATGGGAGGACAAACGGCAAACGACAATCGACAAAAATCATGCGAAAACGGCCGGCAAACGGCAACCGGCAAACGGCAATAGCCGCACATCCCTGGTCGGGATGGCGTCGACCTCTAAGTAATCAAGCAGGGCCCTCACGGTTTTCTCGTTGGCCTCCCTCAGGCTGTGTGCCGGCAAGTTGCTCTCTTATATAGTCTACAGCAAGGGAAGTAGGACCTGGTGAGGTTGCGGACTCTTCTTAGCATACTGTGGTCTGATTGTGCTATCACTCATTTTTTCGAAATGTCTGAAATTGGTCGGTTAGTTTTCGTTTCCGCTCTCCCATTTTCACCTGTTTTCATTGCTTCCACAGATGTAGTCATATCGGTGAAAACACAGACTCACCGATCTATCACAGCTGCTTCAAAAAATGAGTGATGCCACTGACAAACTACCGTATGTTAGGACGAGTCCGCAACCTCACCAGGTCCTACTTCCATTGCTGTAGACTATACCATACCCATAATCACGACCTGAGAAGGAATCACCTGCGGCGTAGCCGCTGGAACGGCTCGCTGAACTGCGTCACCGGCGGCAGGTGCTGGTGGCGCCACTCCTCTCATCTTCGTCAGCTCACCAACGGCTTCCGTTATCGAGCGGATCAGGGGCTGCAAGGCATCTGCGATCGTCTTCACCATTTGTTCGACCAGACCATTCATCGCATCCTTCACAGACTTGTTGATCATCTCTTGAATCTCGGATCTCTGCTTGGCTTGCATGGTGACAGGATGCACGATCGTACGATACCTCAAACTTGGGTAATTAAACCCAGTCCGCTCGCCTGTCGCGTGCGCCGATCGATCACCACATTTTTCGTGGGCGCACAAGACGCTGCGCAGGCTGCTGAGGTGTCCACAGCAGGGCTGTGCGGAAATGTTTTTTTTTCGAGATTTTCGGAAACGGAAGCTGAATAGACCAAAAAAAAATTTGGATCAAACCATTCTCACGGTTCGTTGCTGCTCATTGCTTGCAGCTCTTATTCGATAACCTATAGTTTCAGTCATTAAATTAATAGTTATTCAAACCACATAAAATCACAATGAGGCATTCCACGATTTCGAATTCTCGCTCACGAAAACCCGAGAAGGCAGTTTCCAAAATTACTCACTGGGTACTGCACGAGGTGTGGGCCGGCCAGTTTTGCTCAGACCCCCCCTGTAATGACTATTTTGCTCAGACCCCCCCGGAACGTTAGTAGGGTATTTTTAGACCGTTTTGTCCCACCCCCGCCAAGAGCTGATGTATTGGATTCGACATGCTCAACCTACGCGTGGTGGATCTGTGGAGTCGACTATCAAGAACAAGAAGATTCATCAAACGAGCGTCAACAACTTCACGTGGAGTTTTTTCTGTATGGGAGTGTAAATGGCTGGCTGGTACACTCTTTCGTATTCTGCTGTTACGAGCAGAAAGACACAGAGATATCTATGCTGTCACTGTGGATTATCGGCACAGTATGCGAGCATCCGGTGCTGTGGTTGCATAGGCTGGGTACACCTCAAGTGTTGTCGTTAACTAGCTACAATGATTACACTGATGCTTAGCGTTGTTATACATTGAATCCCACTCACTCATTTTCGGATAACCATTCGAATGAAACGAAATTTTCATGACTCAAAATCCGAGTGATCCAAAATCCGAATCACCAAAAAAATTTCAAATCCGAGAGATCCAAAATCCGCTTCACCAACAAAACACCAAAATCCGTTTGATTCAAAACCTGAATTACCGAAATGTGTCATGAGTTGGATAATGATTCGGATACCGAATAGCCGGAATATTTCATGATTCGGCTCGGATAATGAGTCTGATATTGGTAAATTCGGCATGTCTTGTTATTAGAACTCCGGCTCATTTTCGACACATAGTCAGCGTAGATTTTACGCTCAATAGACATTGATCCTTTTCGTTTGATTTGTTTTTGCGAGTATGGCGCATTGCTGGTACAATTGGCTCCCAAAAACAAAGTAAATTGATCGATCGGGCAGTATCCGAGATTCTCAACCTACGCGTGATGGATCTGTGGAGTGGACTACCAAGATCAAGGAGACTCATCAAATGGGCATCAACAACTCCGCGAGGAGTTTTTTTCTGTATGGGAGTGCGAGTGGCTGGCTGCCGCACTCCTTCGTATTCTACTACTAATAGCTGGCATTGAGAGGAACCCAGGGTCGCGCAAGACTCCGCGATATCCCTGTTGTCACTGTGGATTATCGGCTCAACAAGCGAGCGTTCAGTGCGGTGGTTGCCTTGGCTGGGTACACCTCAAATGTTCGGGGTTAGCTAGCTATAGTGACTACACTGATGCCTATTGTTTTATGCCTTGCTTTGATTCTCCCCCTAGTGCTCTTCATCATAGTCTGGACATTTTTCAACTTAACACTAATGGCCTGCGTGCCAAACGTGTTGATCTGACATTGTACATTGAACGCTTTCATCCTGATGTCATCCTCTTGCAGGAGATAAAACTTAGCGTTTCCTCTTCCCTCCCCCCGCCTACCCCGGTTACACGTCTTACCACCTGCCCCGTACTTCTCATGGTGGTGGCGTCTCTACTTTTGTAAAATCTTCTAATCCCCCACACCTCATTGCGCTTCCCGCTGATCATGTTGTTGAGTGTATCGGTGTCCATAGTGTATTGCAAAGTTTCCAATTAGTTGTTGTTAATGTTTATATTCCCCCAAACCACCTCTTTTCCCATTTCTTTTGATCCTACACCATTTTTGCTTACTGTACACTCTCCCTCCTTTCGTCCTCAGTTATTATGGCTGGTGATTTTAATGCACACTCATCGTCCTTATACTCCACTCAAGGTATCGATGATAGAGGCAAACTACTTGAGCAATTTGGGGATGATTGTGATCTTGTTGCTATTAATGAGGACGCCCTACTCAGAACTTTTGAAACAGGTTGTTAACACGCTAAAAGCCACTTCGTTCGGTGCAAACACGTTATTCGCGTCTTGGTATGGTGCAAGCGAGCTTTCTCAGTGTAGACGACCCAGAAAGCACCGAGCAAGCAGCCTTACATGGGGTTTTCGAAGCGTTCCAGCAGCTTATTGTATGGTGTTAATCAGCTCACTGACACTTCGTTTCGTGCAAGCGTCCCTATCGTGGATTGGTAGGGTGCGAACCAGCTTCGGTTCCGTGCAATCAGCCTTAGGCACGTAAAGCACCGTGCAAACAGCCTATGGGACTTGCCGAACCGTTCCAGCAGCTTCGCACGGAGTTGACACGCTATCTTACAGGTGCGATTCGGCTCTACAGCAATGCCTGCTCATCGATTCGTCTTTTTTTGCTTCGTTCATTAGCAGTCGTGCAGTTTCCTCTTCATTTCTCCCTCTCTGATGTTAATGTTTTCAGAATGTTTAATGCCCTTTCTTGGCCTGATATAGCATAAGATATAGCAAAATAGGCGAGTTGAACACAAAACTCAGATGTCAAGCTTTAAAAATTTTAAAAACATCAAAATCACATCTTCCTAGGCCTCAGCTCAAAGGCAGTGTTCACCTTAATCTTCCACTTCGATATTAATCGCTAAATCGTTTGTTTGGTCACCGGGTAGAACTAAAATGAGGAAGAAATTTGATTGATCCCTTTTTCACCGGTGACAACCACCGTGAACATGTTCATGCAATCGGACAACTGGTCATTCCATAGTAATAAAGGAGAGTGGTGTTCGTCCGTCCGTCCGTCCGTCCGTCCGTCCGTCCGTCCGTCCGTCCGTCCGTCCGTCCGTCCGTCCGTCCGTCCGTCCGTCCGTCCGTCCGTCCGTCCGTCCGTCCGTCCGTCCGTCCGTCCGTTCGTCCGTCCGTCCGTCCGTCCTTCCGTCCGTCCGTCCGTCGTCCGTCCGTCCGTCCGATCCGTCCGTCCGTCCGTCCGTCCGTCCGTCGTCCGTCAGTCCGTCCGTCCGTCCGTCCGCCCGTCCGTCCGTCCGTCCGTCCGTCCGTCCGTCCGTTCGTCCGTCCGTTCGTCCATCCGTCCGTCCGTTCGTCCATCCGTCCGTCCGTCCGTCCGTCCGTCCGTCCGTCCGTCCGTCCGTCCGTCCGTCCGTCCGTCCGTCCGTCCGTCCGTCCGTCCGTCAGTTTACGGTGTGCACTTTGTAATTGCAGACTTTTGTGTTTTACAAGGGTTACGCCCAAAAGAACCGAACGGGACGTCGAAGAAAGTGAGCGGGACACCAGCGGCAGTGCGCCCAACGCCGAAGAAGTTGTACGGGACCCATGCAAGAGTGCACCGTACGCCATAGAAAGTGTGCGGGACCCCTGTGAGAGTGCGCCGGACGCCATAGAAAGTGTACGGAATCCATTCAGGAGTGCGCCGGACGCCATAGAAAGTGTGCGGGACCCATTCTAGAGTGCGCCGGACAAAAGTGTGCGGGACCCATGTAGGAGTGCGCCTGTAGAAAGTGTGCGCGACCTCAGGAGGAGTGCTCTGGACGCCGTAGAAAGTGTGCGGTACAACGTAGCAATGCTCAGGACCTCAGAGAAATGAAAACAAGTTACTTGTAACATAAAAGGCCGAAAACAAGTTACTTGTAACATATCTGAGCCGATGTAAGTTACTTGCGACTTATCTCAGGTTATTTAAGTTACATGTAACATATCGGCGGGATACTGCGTGGGGTGCGCCTCCGATATGTTACATGTAACTTAAATGATTTAAGATAAGTCGCAAGTAACTTACATCAGCTTAGATATGTTACAAGTAACTTATTTTCAATATCTGAGAAGACTTAGCGTGAAGTGCGTCTCCGATATGTTACATGTAACTTAAATGGCACAATATTAGTCGTAAGTAACTTAAATCGGCCTAAAAGATATTTACCAGGGGGATGTACGACGTACTCGCGGGGTCAGGCTTAAGACTGGCGTTCCTGTTGGTTCAATTACCCAAGTTTGAGGTACTTGACCCCCCACCAGCAGGGAAGGCCGTGCACAGCATTTTGTTGCGTAGTGTGTGGTCTGGGATGCGCCCTCTGTGTCGCGTGTCGTCTGCGTCACGTGATGGCCCCCCATAGTGAAAATTCGAATGTAAGTTACATGTAACATAAGTGTAACTTACATGTAATATAAATTTAAGTTACATGTAATATAAATGTAAGTTACTTGAGACATTCAAGTAAGTTGCATTTATATTACAAGTTACTTGTTTTGACTTTTCTGAGACGCCGCAGAAAGAAGAATGTCTTCGAAACGAGCTCGAGAACGCTAATTTACAGGATTTGCCGCGCTTCTGATTGAATTTGTGTGCTTGCACAACTGAACCAGATTTATTGCTTTTCTCGCTATAATTTGCCGCTGTCCGCCTTTCCATGTGTCAACATGTGCGGCAGGCAACCTTTATGTCTACAACAAAACATATTGGGGCAAAATTATTCCTGAGCCGATTCTATGTATGCAGAGACAACTTGATAATTTCCGCCCGGGGAGGAAATTCGGGGGTCTGGGGGCGAAGCTCCCAGCCAGCCGTCAGGCGGGCGGAGCCCACTGGACGGCTGGTCCATGTTAAAGAATAGTGTCACTGAAATACGACGTTTTGATGCGTTTCTCACCGTTTCTTTGTAATTTCGATAAAACTTGGACGCCAACGTATTGTTTTGAGTGCAACACTCGGGAACGAAGGTCATCGTGAACACTGCCTTTAAAGGCACAATCCGAACTCAGAACGAACTCAGAACCGTTATTCAGTTTTTCTGCTCAGTTTAGAGAGAATTCCGCGCTGATCACACATTATTGACTATGCGGATGTGAAAACGCACCCAAAGTTTCATGGACGCAGCTTTAAGCCGAACAGCGCTACATAGGTTGGGGTCCATGAAAAAATCGATAGCTGTGAAATATTTAGAAGTATTTAACGAAATTTGAATAACGGAGTTTCGCGTTGCTACAACATGCGGAAAACCTGGTCACGGACCTAAGTAATCAATTTCAATCTTTCAACCGGTTAAAAACGGTCCTTGAGTACCCATTTTTAGGTGTGATACAATCCATTGTATCACACCTAAAAATTTGTCTTCAAAGAACGTTTTTAACCGGCTAAAAGAATGCAATTGATTACTCGGGTCCGTGACTAGTTTTTCCGTACGTTGTAGCAACGCGAAACTCCCTAATTCAAATTTCGTTAAAGCCTCGAGTCCTGTCTGATATCTGAGTTCTGCGTTCGACTCAGCTACCTTAAAGGCAGTGTCCACGATAAAAACCATGTCTGATTTTTCGGTGGAGATCGGCAGCTGCAGGGCCTAGCGCAACCCTAACGTTGAAAAAACTAAGAAAAATGAGCTCGGAACGGTCCCCTACGGCCCCAAAGTTGGACACCCGTTAGCTCGTCACACCCAGATGCACTTTCCACGCCCACCCTCGTGAACAAATGAATGCTCGAGATTGAGAGATGAGCGATGGTTTCCGATCAATAGCCCCGTTCTTCCCTTCACTCTCAACTTCTATCTTTACTCAGGTCAGCTCGCATACATCGGCTGCGAAGGACGGAAGTTACAAGCCTCGGACAACTCGTCCACCATTTTCCCTAACTCAATTTTTGAGGGATCATAACTCCGTTCCTAGAAGGTCTTGTGCGATTCCAAAAATATCATTGGAATCAGCATGGGACCGTCTTCAAGATAGGTGGGAAAGCAGAAAAACGATTCTTATCGTAAACACTGTCTTTAAGATATCTCCTTAATTAATTCTCCCCCCAGTAAGACAGTTGTTATTGCGAGTTTTCTGAGATAAACATATGGGAAATCAATGTTGTTACATGATTCATAGAGTGGGTAAAAGGCGAACTTCATTTATCTTCATGTATCTGCGGTTATGATCAATGCAGAATTTCACTCACAGACAGTATAAGGTAGCGGATCCGTGGTATTCGAATTCGAAATGCATTGGTAGTCGAAATACTAATCATCGTATTTTTTATGCGCTGCTAGCACAAGGTATTTCAACTATCCTCTTTTCGATGGACGTACCATGAGGTTTCCCTCGCTACATCTGCATAAGTAAAGATCACGCTTTCTTCGCTCATGATTCCGCATCCTTTGGTGCATGGTTCTCATTCAACCCCTTCCGCCTATCGTAAGGTTCCGCTTGCTTGGTGTTAACCTCCGCTTGTTTAGCGTTAGCTTCTACTTGCTTCCCGTTAACATCCGCTCGCTCAGTGTTAGTTTCTACTTGCTTCGCGTATGCTTCCGCTCGCTTTGGTGCATGGTTCCACTCGTTCCCCTACTTAACGTAAGGTTCTGCTTGCTTGGCGTTAGCTTCTGCTTGCATCGCGTGTTAGCTTCTGCTTGCTTCGCGTTCGGTACGGGGACAATCCGTTACTAGCGGATTGCGTGTTAACACCTTGTTTCAAAAGTTCTGAGTACTCGTCTCCCGAGCACGGGCAGGCCCTCTTCGCCAGATGTTACTTTCGTCTCCTCCTCTCTGGCTGTATGTTGTAACTGGTCCACTGCTGTTGTCATGGCCAGCGATCATGTATATACCAATATGTGCATCGCTGGATTTGTCTCTTGATAGTCATCTGGCACCCTTCTCAGGCTCACGTAGAAAATTGTATACTAGTTATCGTAGTTGAATCTGCGAGTTAGCTTACGATGCTAGCTGCAATTTTCTACGTGAGGCTTCTGGAAAATGCGCTAGCGGAATATCAAGACAAATCAACGATGTAAACATATTATTCTCTCCATTGATCGCTGGCCATGTTTGCTAACAATGACCAATTACAAGCCAGAGGAAGGACAATGGCATCTGGCGACATCCTCGAAGAACTTTTGAACTGAGCAAGATGTTAACACGCACTGATCGCGAAGCAAGTAATGGATTGTCCCGTACCGAGCGCTAACGCTTTAAGTGCTAGCCAGAAGCTAACGCCAAACAAAGCAGAACCTTACGTTAAGTAGGGGAACAGGTGGAACCATGCACCAAAGCGAGCGGAAGCAAACGCGAAGCAAGTAGAAACTAACACTGAGCGAGCGGATGTTAACGGGAAGCAAGCAGAAGCTAACGCTAGGCAAGCGAGGTTAACGCAAGCAAGCGGAACGCTTACGATAGGCGGAAGTGAATGAGAACCATGCGCCAAAGCATGCGGAATCATGAGCGAAGAAAGCGTGATCTCACCTTATGCCAGATGTAGGCGGCCAGGAAACCTCATGTGCACGTCCATCGAAAGAGGATAGTTGAAATACCTTGTGCTAGCGGCGCATAAAAATGCGATGATTAAGTATTTCGACTGCCAATGCATTTCGAATTCGAATACCACGGATCCGCTACCTTTATACTGATCTGTGGTGAAATTCTGCTGATCATAACCGCCAGATGCATGAAGATAAATGAAGTTCGCCTTTCACCCGCTCTATGAATCATGTAACAGTAACATTGATTTCCCATATGTTTATCTCAGAAAACTCGCAATAACAACTGTCTTACTGGGGGAGAGTTAATTAAGGAGATATCTTAAAGACAGTGATTTACGATAGAAATCGTTTTTCTGCTTTTTCACCTATCTTGAAGACGGTCCCATGCTGATTCCAATGATATTTTGGAATCGCGCAAGACCTTCTAGGAACGGGTTATGATCCCTCAAGAAGTGAGTTAGGGAAAATGGTGGACGGGTTGTCCGAGGCTGTGACTTCCGTCCTTCGCAGCCGATGTATGCGAGCTGACTATAGTAAAGATAGAAGTTGAGTGAAGGGAAGAACGGGCTATTGATCAGGAAGCCATCGCTCATCTCTCAATCTCGAGCATTCATTTGTTCACGAGGTGGGCGTGGAAAGTGCATCTGGGTGTGAACGAGCTAACGGGTGTTCCCAACTTTGGGGCCGTAGGGGACCGTTCCGAGCTCATTTTTCTTAGTTTGCAGCGTTAGGGTTGCGCTAGGCCCTGCAACGACCGATCTCCACCGAAAATCAGACATGGTTTTTCATCGTGGACACTGCCTTTAAGGTAGCTGAGTCGAACGCAGAACTCAGATATCAGACGGGACTCGAGGCTTTAACAGGAATTTGAATTAGGGAGTTTCGCGTTGCTACAGCGTACGGAAAAACTAGTCACGGACCCGAGTAATCAATTGCATTCTTTTAGCCGGTTAAAAACGTTCTTTGAAGACAAATTTTTAGGTGTGATACAATGGATTGTATCACACCAAAAAATGAGTACTCAAAGACCGTTTTTAACCAGTGAAATTGATTACTTGAGTCGTGACCAGGTTTTCCGCATGTTGCTAACAACGCGAAACTCCGTTATTCAAATTTCGTTAAATACTCTAAATATTTCACAGCTATCGATTTTTCATGGACCCCCCAACCTATGTAGCGCTGTTCGGCTTAAAGCTGCGTCCATGAAACTTTGGGTGCGTTTTCACATCCGCATAGTCAATAATGTGATCAGCGCGGAATTCTCTCTAAACTGAGCAGAAAAACTGAATTGCGGTTCTGAGTTCGGATTGTGCCTTTAAAGGCAGTGTTCACGATGACCTTCGTTCCCAGTGTTGCACTCAAAACAATACGTTGGCGTCAAGTTTTATCGAAATTACGAAGAGACAGTGAGAAACGCGTCAAAACGTCGTATTTCAGTGACACTATTGCTTTAACATGGACCAGCCGTCAGTGGGCTCCGCCCGCCTGACGGCTGGCTGGGCCTGAAGAGCTTCGCCCCAGACTCCCAATTTCATAGGCGGAAATTATCACGTTCTCTTTTGCATACATAGCAGAATCGGCTCAGGAATAATTTTGCCCCAATATTTTTTGTTGTGAACATAAAGTTTGCCTTGCCGCATGTTGACATGGAAAGGCGGACTTGGCTGGCAAATTATGGCGAGAAAACGGCAATAAATCTGGTTCAGTTGTGCAAGCACACAAATTCAATCCGGCGCGGCAAATCTGGCTGTAAATTGGCGTTCTCAAACTCGTTTCAGAAAGACATTCTTCTTTCTGCGTGCGAATATCTCAGAAAAATCAGAGAACAAGTAACCTATAATATAAATGCAACACTTCGGATGTCTCCAAGTAACTTACATTTATATTACATGTAGTAACTAAAGATTTATATTGCATGTAGAAGTTACACTTGTATGTTACATGTAACTTACATTCGAATTTTCGCTATGGGGGCCATCACGTGACGCAGACGACACGCATGAGCTTACAGAGGCGCATCCCAAGACCACACACTACGCAACAAAATGCTGTGCACTTTGGCCTTCCCTAGCTGGTGGAAGTCAAGTATCTCAAACTTTGGGTAATTGAACCAACAGGAACACCAGTCTTAAGCCTGACCCTGCGAGTGCGTCTAGTACATCCCCTAATAGAATATAAATCTTCTTAGAGCCGATTTAAGATTACTTGACTAATATTGTGCCATTTAAGTTACATGTAACATATCGGAGGCAGCACTTCACGCTCAAGTCTTCTCAGATATGTGAAAACAAGTTACTTGTATGGCACATATCTAAGCTGATTCTTAAGTTACTTGCGACTATCTTAAATCATTCATGTTACATGTAAGCATATCGGAGGCGCACCCACGCAGTATCCCACCGATTATGTTACATAGTAACTTAAATAACCTGAGATAAGTCTCCCAAGTAACTTACATCGGCTTCAGATATGTTACAAGTAACTTTGACCACTTTTCGGCACCTTTTATGTTACAGAGTAACTTGTTTTCATTTCTCTGAGTCCTGAGCATTGCTTCGTTGTGCCGCACTTGCACTTTCTACGGCGTCCAGAGCACTCCTTTTCCTGAGGTCGCGCACACTTTGCTACAGGCGCACTCCTACGCTGGACGATTCCGCACACTTTCTATCATGGGTCCCGCACTTTCTATGGTGTCCGGCGCACTCTAGCATGGAGTCCCGCACACTCTATGGCGTCGGCGCACTTTCTGAATGGATTCCGTACACTTTTTCGATGGCGTCCGGCTGCACTCTCACGGGGTCCCGCGCACTTTCTATGGCGTACGGTGCACTCTTGCATGGGTCCCATTACAACTTCTTCGGCGTTGGGCGTACTGCCGCTGGTGTCCCGCTCACTTTCTTCGGCGTCCCGCTTCGGTTCTTTAACTGGGCGTGACCCTTGTAAGGCACAAGAGTCTGCAATTACAAAGTGCACGACAACGGACGGAAGACAGACCGCTTGACTGACGGACTGGCACGGACGGACGGACAGACAATGGACGGACGGACGGACCGGACGGACGGAACCAGTTGGACAGACGGACCGGACGCGGACAGACGGACCCCGGACTAGATGGACAGGACAGACGGACGAACAGACGGACGGACGAGACGAACAGAGCAGACAATTTGAACAGACAGACGAATTGAACCAGTTTGCAACGATGAACAGACAGACAGCAGAAGCGACGCGAGCGAACGGACCTGAAGACAGCGACGGCACAGACGAACGGCAGACGGAACCTGGATGCACGGACGGACCGACGGAGCAGCGCGAACTGAACAGCGGGACGGACAGACAGATGGAACGGACGGACGGACGGACAAGGTTTTTTGAACATGAACAGACAGCCGCCACTCTCCTTTATTACTATGGAATGACCAGTTGTCCGATTGCATGAACACATGTTCACGGTGGTTGTCACCGGTGAAGAGGATCAATCAAATTTCTTCCTCATTTTAGTTCTGCCCGGTGACCAAACAATCTGATTTAGCGGATTAATATCAAAGTGGAAGATTAACGTGAACACTGCCTTGAAGCTGAAGCTGCTGCCTAGGAGAAGATGTGATTTTGATGTTTTTAAAATTTTTAAGAAGCTTGACATCTGAGTTTTGTGTTCAACTCGCCTATTTTGCTATATCTTATGCTATATCAGGCCAAGAAAGGGCATTAAACCATTTCTGAAAACATGTCCAACATCGAGAGAGAGGAGAAATGAATTGGAAACCGCGCGAGCTATATGAACGAAGCAAAGACGAATCGATGAGCAGGCATTTAGCTGTAGAGCCGTGAGTCGCACCTGCAAGATAGCGTGTCGAAAGCTTCGTGCGAAGCTGCTGGAACGGTTCGGCAGCTCCCATAGATAAGCGCTGCTTGCACGGTTGCTTTACGTGCCTACAGGCTGATTGCACGGAACCGAAGCTGGTTCGCACCTGCCGATCCACGATAAGGAAGGCTTGCGCGGAACTGAAGTGTCAGTGAGCTGATTAACACCGTACACAATGAAGCTGCTGGAACAGCGAACGAACCCCCAGCGTGAACGGCAGCTTGCTCGGTGCTTTCTGGAGTCGTCTACGCTGAAAGCTCGCTTGCACCATACCAAGACGCGATTAACGTGTTTGCACCGAACGAAGTGGCTTTTTGGCGTGTTAACAACCTGTTTCAAAGAGTTCTGAGTAGAACGTCATCTGAAATAACTGGCAGCAAGGTCTGTCATCCCCGAATTGCTCAACCGAGTGGTTTGCACTTTCTATCAATCGTACGCTGAGTGCAGTATAAGAACGATGAGTGTGCCATTAAAATCACCAGCCATAATAACTGAGGACGAAGGAAGGAGGGAGAGTGTACGGGTAAGCAAAAAATGGTGTGAGATCAAGAAGAAATGGGAAAAATGATTGGTTTCAGAGTGTCTATAAACGTGCTAACAACAGCTAATTGGTAGGCTTTGCGGTACACTATGGACACTTACCGATACGCTCAACGGCATGATCGGCGGAAGAAATAGCCATTGAGTACGTATTGGGATTAGAAGATTTTACGAAAGTGCAGAGACAGCCGCCACCATGAGTACGAAGTACGGGGCGAGTGGTAAGACATTGTGACCGGGGGTAGGCGAGGAGGATGGCAGAGGAAACGCTACAGTTTTTATCGCCTGCAAGAGGATGACATCGGGATGAAAGCGTTCCGATATTTGCAATGTCAGATGGCTTGCGTTTGGCACGCGAGCCGACAGTAATGACAAGGTGAAAGATGTCGAGACTATGATGAAGCGCGCTAGGGAAGTCAAACGAAACGGGCATAAAACTGTAGGCATCGGTGTAGTCGCTATAGCTGGCTGGCCTGGCGGAACGTTTGAGGTGTGCCCAGCCTAGCAACGGCCGCTGCGCTGAACGCTCGTTTATTGAGCCGATGATCCACGGTGACAACCTGGAATATCGCGGAGTCTTTGCGCGACCCTGGGTTTTCTTCGATGCCCGGCTATTAGTAGTAGAATACGAAGCGAGTGCGGCGGCGGCTACTCGTGCTTCTGCCACATACAGAAAGGGCTCCTTCGCGGAGTTGTTGATGCCCGTTTGATTTGTCTCGCGATCTATTAGTTCCTTCCGCAGATCCATCCGTCGCGTAGGTTGAGAATCTCGGATACTGCCTGATCGATCAATTTACTTTGTTTTTGGGAAGCCAATTGTCGCCAGCAATGCGCTGCATGCCTCAAGGCTGAACAGTCGAAGGCAATCGGATCAATGTTTGTTGAGCGGTGAGTCTACGCTGACTATTAGTCGAAAATGAAGCCCAGGAGTTCTAATGGCAAGACGTGCCAGAATTTACCAATATCGGGCTCGTTATCGGAGCCGAGTCGTGAAGTATTCCGGCTATTCGGTATCCGGAAATCGTCCTTTGTCAGCTCGTGACGCGATTTCGGTGATTTCAGGTTTGCTTTGAATCAGAGCAGATTTTGTGTTGTTGGTGATGGCAGATTTTGGATCTCTCCGGATTGTAAAATTTTTTGGTGATTCAGATTTGCGCTGGATCGCTCGGATTTTGGAGTCATGTGGAACAATTTCGTTTCATCTCGAATGGTTTGTATCCAGGGAAAGTGAGTGAGTGGGTATTCATATCTGTAAGCAACGCTGAAGCATCAGTGTAATCATTGTAGCTGGCCTATCAACGACAACGCTTGAGAGTGTAGCGGCGACAGCTAATGCGATACGGCACCGGAGTGCTAACAAGCGCCATGCTGTAGGCCGAGAAGAAGTAATCCACGGTGACCTGGCATGCATATGCTCTGTCTTTCTTTAGCTCGTAACGGCAGAATACGAAAAGAGTGTGCCCGGCCGGCCATTTACACTCCCATGCGGAAGGCTCCGCGTGAAGTTGTTTGACGCTCGTTTTGATGAATCTTCTTTTGTTCTTGATAGTCGGCTCACAGAATCCACCGCGCGTAGGTTGAGCATGTATCGAGTCAATGCATCATTTTCTTGGCGGGTGGGAACAAAACGGTCTGAAAATACCCTGCTAACGTTCCGGAAGAATTTCACCAGGCTGAATAGTGGGTATTACGGGGGGGTCTGAGCAGGCTGGCCGATCCCGCACTTCGTGCGGTACCCCGGTGAGTGATATTGCAGGCTGAGGCTTACGCTCGGAAGTTTTTCGTGAGCGAGAGTTAGAAGTCGTGGAATACCTCATTGTGATTTTATGTCCGGTTTCGAATGACTATTAATTTGATGATGGCTGAAACTATGGGTTAATCGGAGTAGGGGCTACTGTAAGCAATGAGCGGCAACGAGAACCGTGAGATGGATGAACGATCCCAAATTTTTTGGTCTATTCGGCTTCCGTTTCGAAGATCTCGAAAAAGAAGACATTTCCGCGCGGCCCTGCTGTGGACAATTTGCATCGGCTGCGACAGCTTTGGTGCAGCGTCTTATGCGCCCGCGAAAAATGTGGTGATCGATCGGCGCGCGCGACAGGCTGAAAGCGGACTGGGGTTTGTACCCGGGTTTGAGGTGAATGCGCGCGATCGTGCATCCTAATCGCCATGCCTGATAGCCGAGCTGAGATCGGAGATTCAAGAGATGATCGGCTGGAAGTCTGTGAAGGATGCGATGAAATGGTCTGCAGTCAGCAGGCAAATGGTGAACGCTAATCGCAGATTAGCCTTGCGGCCCTGATTCCGCTCGTTAACGGCAGGCCGTTGATGAGCTTTGACGAAGATGAGAGGAGTGGCGCCGCCAGCACCTGCCAGGCCGGTGACGCAGATTCAGCGAGCCGATTCAGCGGCGCGCCGCCAGGTGATCTCGTTATCTCGGGTCGTGATTTATGGAGTAATGGCGATATCAGTCTGCAGCGTGGAAGATTGTAGGGACACTGGTAGGGTTGGCGGACTCGCATTCCTTAACATGCGGTAGTTTGTCAAAGTGGCATCACTAATTTTGGAAGCAGCTGTGATAGATCGGTGAGTCTGTGTTTTGACCGATGTAATTACATCTGTGGAAGCAATGAAAACAGGGTGAAGATCTTGGGAGAGCGGGCGAAAACTAATGCGCTGACCAATTTCAGGACGTTTCGAAGAAATGAGTGATTGGCAACAATCAGACCACGGTATGCAAGAAGAGTCACTGCAACCTCACCGAAAGTCCTACTTCGCTTGCAGCAGACTATATAAGAGAGGTCTCAAGCGGCCGGCACACGGCCTGGGAGGGAAGACCAACGAGAAGCGTCCGTGAGGGCCCTAGCTTGATTACCAGCCAGGTCGACGCCATCCCGACGAGAAATGTCGCGCCCACTGCCGTTGCCCGGTTGCCATGTTTGCCCAGCCCGTTTTCGCATGACTTTGTCCAGATTGTCGTTTGCCGCCATTTGTCCTCCCGATTTTCGGGACAGAATTCGACAGAAGAATGCGCAATCAGCTAACAGGCGCCGTGATCAATCAGACTCGCATGCTAGCTCCGGTTAGCTCACTGCTTGCGACCTAGCTTCGAAGAAGAGACACGAGGCTATGCAATCTTCAAAGAACCTCAGGAACGTTGTTGTATATGCCATAAGATACCGTCAGCGATTTAATGCGCAGAAAGCAATCGGCTATATGTCGTTGTGTTAGCTGATTGTATGAGTCAGCTTGTCTGGAAGACTTCTTTCAATCTCACGCCATTTGACGGGTTTGAACGCTTTAATCTAGTGCTCTTCTGGACAAGAATTAACATCCTGAACAATTTTAGGAGAGAGGGCATAAAGGTTTAAGGTAAACACTGGTTGGCTCTGACTTGTTTTAGACTGTTTGATAACAATACATCTCTATTGAGATCATCTTACATCATAATAACGTTGCTAGGGGTTGACCGTTGACTGGTGATCGTTGTTGACAACAGGAAACGCGGTACCTTTCACTAGAGCGCGCAGAGCGACGGAGAAGTATTGTGGGATCCAAATGGAGTACTCGAGAGCGATCAGGAAAAAGTGACTGGAAGCTAACTTATTGTGACAGAGCACCTCAAGCGCCCGGGAAGTAGTGTGCAGGACCCAACTGAGGAACGTGCCAAGCGCCCAGTAATGCTCGCTTTGAGTAGCGCCAAAGCGCCTGAAGAATGAAGTGCAAGTACTGAGATTTTGCGAGAGAGTCCGTTACTGAAAGTCCCAGGATTATGTAGGCAAGGAATTTCACTGGAGAATGTAAAAGCTGCGTTGTCAAAGGATAGCCATACTTCAGTGGCAGTTTCTGGGCTTGTGAACAGCGTCTGCCGTCTCCTATCATGCTTACAATTGCGCTGGGAAAGCTTCTCTAATGAGTGTAATAATTGAGGTTTTTGAGTAGAAGGGTCGGAGAGAAGGCGTACGCATGCGTGGGAACATCCGTCTTGAAACAATTCATTGCGCGACAATGAACTTGGATGCATGCAGACTTCGGAAGGCTGATGCAGTTGGGAGGAAGTGGTGATTGTACCTGGTTTGGGTTCTGAGTTCCTGAGCGCAGTTGTGGAGAATTTTAGAGGTGCAGAGGGTTGTCAAAGATGGAGCAGTTTTTCTAAAGATGCTCCCAAGTTTTTCCTTAAGCGCGATGCGATTTGCTGCAATTTTCACGCCATGAGTCTACCCAAATTCCGGTCAACAAAGTAAACGTAGCTCGTGCAGGTGCGCCAACAATACGGCTGAATGGGCATGAGAAAATCAGTAATTTTCAGTATCGTTACCTCTCGAGAAATTCGTATAGCTTTTGAGACAGGTTGGGTTTTATTTTGCGCCGTTTGTCGAGTGCCGATTGTCAGTGTTGCCGGCCGTTTTGGGAAAAATTTTGTCGATTTCCGTTTGCCGAGTTTTCTTCAAGATCGCTTGCCGCACATCCCTGATCCCTGATTTGATCGTACCGGATGGGATCCTGCTGGATAAGGAGAAGAGGCGCGTCCGGTGAAGGTTGCCTTCGCTAATCAATCACGACGCCATTCAACTACTACGCAGCAGCTATAAGCTCAAAACGTTCCAGTGACTGGGGGATGATGCATACGTAGCGCCCTTCGTACAGTTTCCCGGAGTATGCCAGAGCGGCTCCGCGAGGAAGCTCTTGCAAGCTCGGGTGCACGAGAGATGCGGTGGATTTACAAGGAGAGGTGATGAGCGGAAGAGAGATCCCAAAAAGGGAGGGCTGAGTTCGCCTGGTGAGGTTGACGAGGCCGCCCTGTCTTGCAAACTCTTCAATTCCTCGGGCGACTCCACTCCTCCCACTCGCTTCTCCCCATCACAGTGGAGTGCGAGCGAGACGGCCTCAGGTGGCAAAGGGTAGCCTGAACTGTGTATATTTCTATTCTCTCGACCTATTAGGAACAAATTCAACGCACTTTTTTTGGAACACACCGCTCAACTATTCGTCTCCCGATATGAGTTATTATGGCAACCAAAACCCGCCTTACTGAAGACTTTAGTAACCTGGTACTCACTCCCAGCACTAGATTGGCTGTTATGTGGTAGTAGTAGATGCGACCGAATATCGGGCGTTACTGGTGGTGGTGTCGCAATCGTTTGCAAAGAATACTCAATTGAGTTGGCTCAATCCAGCTACCCAAATCCTTTAACATCACTGTTATGAGCTTTTGTTTCTTGATGTTATGTTTCAATTTGGTCCCTGTTTCAGCTTGATTGCAGCGCGTATCGGCGGCCAGCAACGAGTAGTTAGGACCTCTCGAATTGTTAGAGACTGTAGCTGACTGGTGTACGGTGCAGTTCCCTTCCATAGTCGTTGGTGATTTCAATTATACGTGTTCTTTGGAGATTCCGGTATGCTATTTAATAGCTTCATTTGATAATTTTCTTACCAGTTCTGGCCTATCATGTCTGAATTTTGGAGCCCACCACGGGCGAAGATGTCCTGGATTTGATCTTATGTGCAATGACCTCACTTTCATTACTGATTGGGAGGTTCAGTCTAATTTCTCTACAAGCTACCACTTCAGCATAGCCTTTGAGAATCGCATGTCAACCTGATCATTCCCTAAAGCAGCTCGTAATTTCGATTTTCGCAGAATGCTTCAACTGGGACCAACGTAAATCATACCAGTTGATAAAGGAACAACCTGGGATGAACTCTTGTGCACGTGCCGCAATATAAATGAGGTGTATGCAGCACTTATTTCCTATGTCGTCCACGATCACAAGACCAAAGGCCTTCCACCGCACCTGCAGCGCTTGGCGCTGCTCAAAGCACTTCCTGTGGCGTGACCGTTGCTTTCAGCCTGAGTGGGCGCTTGCCTTTCGGCAGGAAATGTGCTGGGATTCCGGAAAGAATGCAAACGATTAGCCGAAGAACTCTGAAAAACGCGTATTTTGCTTTCGGGTCGTCGAAAAAAACTCTTCAGGTACGCATGAACGTGTATTGAAACGTAAGGTGAAATCTCTAAAAGATGAAGAGAGCAGAGTCATTATCGATGATCAGAAAAAAATGCGGAAATGTTCGCTGCGGAATATTTATACAACAGGGGAAAGGAGACACAATGAAGTCATAGTGACCATTCCAAATGAAATGTAACTCTTCAGAACCATTTCGGACGAGAAAGTTCGAATATGCCCATCGCAGCTGCCCTAGACCCACCTCTGAAAAAAAGTTATGAGCTCTTTTTAGAAGCTTCGCGGCAAGGTAAGGGTACCGGTGCTGAGCACGAATCTGGGGTTCATGCTTAAGCCTAAATTCTAAGATGGGTTTGATTGCACAGCGGTTACGGTAGGTAACATGCCATTAGGAGGCAAAACCTACCTCAATATTCCGAAAATCGACAAATGGTCGCGTCAAATTCGTATTCCAGCACCCTAAAATAACTCTCGCATAGCAACTTTCTGAGACGAATCTGAGACTTTGACCAGGCTTACCACTGTATACCCACCGTAATCTACCGTAAGCTGCGAAAAATCGATGAACTGACATCAGATTCTGTGTTCAGCACTCCAAATAACCCCAAAGAAATAATTTGAGCAATATTCCTAGTAGAAGCATTCCGGAAACCGTCAAAAGTCACGATTTGCCATCAAACTTCCCCGTAGGGAATCTGTGAACGAATACAGTCGAAAGCTTCGGAAAATTGATAAATGAACATCAGATTCGTGAATCAGCTCCCAAATAGCCCCCCAAACCGAATTTTTTAGTCAAATTTGGAGATATTTTTCTAAAAATAGGCTGGCAGGATTCCTCTGATTGGTATATTCTGTTTATCTTTAATAGCAGGTGGCCAGAAGTCCGCCAATGTGGCCGGTTAGTGTGAAACAGTGCACAGTTTGCGTTCACGACGCGTTCTTCGGCAGACCTGGGTGTGCACGGGGGTGTGGCAAAAATGAGGCGATCGATTCGTCAACGCCGTCATCGGCTTTCACCCACTCCTGCCACTGTGCACACCCGGGTCTGCCGAGAACGCGTCGTGGACGTAAAGCTGCGGTACTAGCCGGACCCGATTAGAGAATCATTGGCGGACCGTTTTTGTGCAATTAAAGATGAACAGAGTTATATAAATAAACGCCCAACCGAAAATCCGTACAAGTCCAAAACACCGTTAGTCTGCTGCTAAAGTTTGGAAAATGTTCCTTCACCCAAACTTTGCTCAGTGGGGCAGTTTTTTGAGCGCTGAACACGATTATGAGGTCCGTTTCCCGGATTTTCTCAAGATATTGCGCTTTGGAGGGTACAATAAGTACGAAAATTAGAGAAAAAAATGCCTATAACTTTTTTCTAGAGTGGGTCTTAGGCAGCTGGTGACGGGCATATCTCGGACTCTTTTCGTCCGAAAAATGGTCCTGGAAAAGTACATTTCATTTGGAATGTGGTCACTGCTATGACTTATTGCTTGGGTTCCCTTTGTAAGGTATTTACTCATGACAATGGTGCCTACCCCACTATTTTCCCTCCCGATGTTCCCAGTGAAATTGTGCTCCGTCCCTATCAGCTGCGAGGTTGTAATGGGTGCCATAAAAAAGCTCATGTGACAAGATTTCGCTTCACCCCTGGACTCGGTGCCCTCGTACTTCATCAAAAGGGCTGCTACCGGGTTATGTTACCTTCTCTCGTCTGCATATTCAAACATAGCCTTGCTCTTGGAACAGCTTTCGGTCTCGTCGGAATACTGCGATTGTCAACCCCGCTTCTGGAAAAAAGCGCACCAGCTGTTCAGGTCTCCGAACTATCGGGCCCATCAGTTTAACCTCATCAGTATGCAAGAGGATTCTCGGATATCATTATCGAAGATTGTGTTCCTATCCCATCTTGCGTCGAATTACCTCCTCGGCCCGGCGCAATATGGTTTTCTGCCTGGTAAATCAACGCTATCTCAGCTGGTATCCTCGTTCCACGACTGGTGTTCCGGCATGTGAACAAAAAGCTACCAAACTGATGTTGTGTACATATAGACTATGCAAAGCTTTTGATACAGTCAGTCATCCAAAGCTACTCTTTGAAACACCAGAAGGCTAGCGGCATTTCTGGTGACATTTTACGATGGTTCAATTCCCTTTCTGACACTCTCGTGACTTCATAGTCAAAATTAGCGACTTTTGTTTTCTCATCCTTGCCCATAATCGTCAAGCGGTGTTCCCAGGATAGCGTTCTGGGTCCTTTGCTTTTCCTCATTTATGCCGAACGACATTTGTGACGGATTGTCGAGCACATGCAAAGTTTTTTTGCTGATGATCCGAGGACATATCGTCCCCTTCGGCAACCCCGCCATCGATTTTTCGAGCTTCAGCGTGATCTGAACCGGCTTTCTAAAACTGGGCCGAGCTATGGAAGCTAAAAACATCTGGAAGAAAAAGTGCAGCTTGTTCCATATTAATTTCCAACATGAGTGCTTTTCACGCCTAAACGATGTTGCGCTTCCCGTACGCGAGACTGTCAGTGATCTTGGTGTGCTTACATATTAGCACTCGACCTCAAGTGGGAATCCCACCTGCAAGCGAAATTTCTAAGAAAAGCTTCTCCTGGTGGCAAATTGCATCCTGAGATCTCTGCAACACCCATGTTTCGAACATTACAGGAAAGCAATACATTGCCTACTGCCGACCGCTCTTGGAATACTACACGCAGGTCTGGTCACTATTTTCTGTCGAAGATAATGAAATAATTGAAAACGTGCAAAGCCGGTACTCAAAATCCGTTCTTGTCAAAGTATTTCCCACGCGAGAAGTACCAGACTGTAGGGCAAGGCTTGAAATGTTGGGGATCGAAACCCTACGATATCGGCGAACCGAGTTCGATTTACACTTATTTCATAAAATCGTTAACGGTCTTTGCGACATCCCATTTCAGAGCTTTTCTTCGTGTTCACCAGCCGCTGTACTTCGCTCCCGCCAGCACGCTTTTCAGCTCGCACGTAGATTTACGTCGAAGGCCAACGTGCTGCATTCCTTTGCATTTAGAGTCATCCCAATTCGGAACAAATTACCTTCAGAGATCGTTGACGCCGCGCATTCTCCGATTTTCTCAAAAGCAGGCTATCCCATTTTAACCTCAGGTCATTGCATGGGGTCGATGGCCGTGCTTTCTGCTAAAGCTTTGAATTTAGGGGTGCTCTTATTCGTACGAGTGTTTTCTTTTGCCTCTACAATTTTGTTTGCCTGCATGTCCAGGCTGTCTTATTTAAGCCTATCTCACATACATTTTGTATGTTTCTTTGTCGCCAGATAAAGCTATTGAATTTAATTGAAAAAATTGAATCGACTGCTGATGGGCCTACAGCCATCTATTTTGCCGATACACTCGCCATAGAGGCAGCACAAGAAGTTCTGGAATAGTAGGCAGATTTGAGAAAACGGATTTACAGTTACATGGGGCTTTTTACCGTGTAATTGTAGATGTTGTTCCCTATGCTACATTAAACAAAACATTTGATCCCACGCCACCAACTTGGTCCTTCCGCGGGTTCCGGAACGAGCTCCGCCTAAAAAATCAAGCGGGCATAAAGCGCGGCCAGCTCCGTGCACCGGAAAGCACCCAAAATCTGCGCGCGTGCCCCGCATTTCCCTGTCTGAGTAAGTGGACTTGGGGCACTTTGGCGTCGTGTTGTGACGCATAACCGCAGAAGACCAGCTGGTTCGGCACCCATCTGCAGGCAAACTGTCTTATTTCCTAGTTTGTTGTTATTTCTGCGGCGTTCCATAGTGTGTGTGGTTTCCTCTGTTTTCCCTTAACTTGCGTAGTCGTTAGACTCTTTGTACCTAAGAAGTCACCATTTTTGAGCGCGAGCCTCGTCAAAAGGTTTTTCTGGTGTCAGAAACTCAATGCGTTTTTTTTTTTGTCATAGAATTTCTTTGGCCGTTAAATAGAATACGAAGTATTTCTGCGAACATTGGAGTGTCCTTGGGGATTAAATCATCGTAGATCTTGTTCTTAGCTGCTTCGTTTCCAATACTCCGAGAGACGAGTTGTCGGAGCTTAACCAGGGAACGCGTGCAAATTAAGGTTATCAAAGCATTTGTATCAACATTAGTATCCAGCACCAACGCGTTTTCAAGCATTTCTCTGTCCTAGTTAAAGACAAATCCAATGAGAACTCGTAACTTTCGCGATTTCAGGTGTTCCTATATCTGCTAGCAATTGACCTGATTTCAAACCTACCCAGTTTTGCGGCAGTGTGTAAAGCCCCTGAGCCTGTGACGCCTCTTTGACTCTGAAAGCGGAAGGAAAACCCCAGGTTAGTGTGAACTTTGGGGTGGTGAAACACCGAGTTGCGACGTCAGGCGCTATTCATACTTACTCGACGCCAGCGCGACACGCGCGGGCGTGGCGTTGGAGTACGAATGGCCTAAGGCGCTCCTTCACAGTGCGATCGCTGTGCGACGCGATGGCATGCTTTGAATACAGATCGACGTGCGACGCGATCTCGATCGATGCGCATGATTATCATCCCATCAGTCGCGCTGGCGATCGAACCTCGAAAGACCTCCCGCGCGGCACCCGCCTGACGCCCACTCCGCTATGGCGGCGACTTCCGTAAAGACTTTTGATCATTGTAAGTGTTATTAATCCATCTTCAATTTCATTCCTGTTTCATAATAATTGACTCCAGTGCTATCTTCTCTGCTACCATGACAGTGAACGCATGTATGATTAGGTTAATGGCTTGTTTCCTCAAAGAAAAAAACTTTTAATTTAAATTGCGGCTGGCGCGGCGGTTTAAATCTTATCAGCGGCTGGCTAGTGATTACCAGCCAGCCGCTGCTGGGATTTTAACCGCCGCGCCAGCCGCGGTTTTTTGAGAAAACTAGCCACGGACCTTACTATACAGATTTTACTCGCTCGGCAAAGTTAAGACCCACTCCAATCAGCTCCCGCCATAGCGTCGCCGCTGGAGTATTCATAGTCCCCACCAAGCGCTTCACGCGCGTGACGCGCGTAGAAAGTATTTATACTCCAACGCCCGCCCGCGCGTGACGAGCGTGCGCGATGGCGTTGAGAAGTATGAATAGCGCCTCTTCGCGGCTTGGCGGGACCGCTTTCTCCGACAATCCCCATGCGCTGGTTCGAGATGCGACCCAGTTCAGAGAAAAGCTCGCTTCGAAGTAAACGAAAAACTGCGGTGAATATGAACACTCTCCGACTACGTTCACACGTTAAACAGGAGTTACGGCAAAAAAACATCTAAAAAATCGTGTAAAGCGCCTGGTGCATAGTCTGGCGGCAAAATACGCGCCGCAATGATGAAGCGATGGAGAGCGGTTACGCAGCTTCGTGCCTGCCCTTTATTCTCCATCATTGCGGCGCGACTTTGCCGCCAGACTATGCAGAGGCCTTAGAAGGTACAGGACACCCGAAAAATTAATTCTTCAGATTTTATGCTCATCTTGAAGGAGAGTCACACGCTGATCACAGTGGTATCTCTGAAATCGTCCAAGACCCTTTGAACAGAGTTATGGCTCCTCAAAACGCCTAGATTTTTAGGTTAAAAAATTGGTGAACGAGTTGTCCCAGGCCTGTATTTCTCTTCATTCGCAATCGTTGCGTGAGAAAGCCAGGATAAGGAGGCAGTCCAGTAATGGACTGAAAACGGTCACTTGTTGGAATTCATACATCCATCGAGCCGCTATCGAGTTCGAAAATCTAGTAGGGGATCGGGCCTGTGGTGGTGAGTGGAGGGGTCGGGCCTGTGGTGGTCGCTTATATCTCGACTATTTGAGAGGAATTGAGATCTCGCATTTGGCAAGTGTTATACAGGAGGGGGTCTTCTACACACCATTACATGAAAATCCTCGGACATTCATATCTGAGGATGTACTGTGCCTTTAGGACCTCTCTCCGACTATTGCTCATAATGTTGAATTTATAACCTTGTTCTTGTGCATGCTGAGAGGTACATTTTGAGATGTCCCAGTATGACGTTCGGCACTCATACAAGTACTATGCTCTTTTACGATGTTTTCCTCCAATAAAAAATTGAGAAGACGCTGTACATTCAAGTCTTCTATTGCGCCCACTCCAGAAAGCAAAAATTGCGCTCATTCCATCGACTCAAACTCTCCATCCTCGTCGACACGAAGTGATTTAAAGGCACTGTTCGCGATAAAAATCGCTTTTCTGTTTTTTTTTTGCCTATCTTGAAACCGGTCCCATTCTGATTCCAATGATGCTTCTGGAATCGTACAAGACCTTCTGGGAATGGAGTTATGGTCCCTCAAAAATTGAGCTAGGGAAAATGGTGGACGTGTTGTCCGAGGCTATTTGTACATTCCGTCTTCTGCAGCCGATGTATGCGAGCTGAAAGAGAGTAAAGAGAGAAGTTGAGAGTGAAGGGAAGAACGGGGCTTTTGATCGGAAACCATCGCTCAACTCACGATTTCGAGTGCTCCTTTGTTGAAGTCGAGGGCGGGAAGAGGCGGCAGGTTTTCTCTACTTTTTCGTAAGCCGTTTTGCGGCTCCTGGGTAGCTTTTTCGTCCCGTTTTCGACACTTCTCTGCTTCTGAGAGCCACGAGAAGCATTTGTCATCTGGAAAATTCGAGGATGAAGATTTATCGCGAACAGTGCCTTTAAAGGCATCGTACACGATAGAAAACCATATTTTGGCTTTTTGATGTTTTCGTGTTGTACTATCCCTATAGTGACTAACGGTAGCAAAACGCCCCTCAAAAACGTTTCAACTTTGAGAAAAACCCATTTTTAGAAAGTTCATAGCAAATTTGAATTTCGGCGCCGGCATCAACTTGGGATAGTGCTGCGCAGAGAATGCAAGGAACAGTTTTACGCTTCGTTCCTTGGCGCAGCGTTGGAATCGGGATTCACCGAGGATGCCGCTCAACGCTACGACTTCAGCTGAATTAAAAATGGGCTTACCCACCTGTTGCCGCAGTCCAGTGCTGCCGGCTGCTTTCGATCGATGCCGAAGATTCGAAATTGACTGGCGTGTATTGCTCCCTACGACGCGTCAAGCGCAGCGCCCGCCGTCAGCAAACCCAGGAGCTTTGTTCCTTGTAACAACGGATCGACCCCAAGCGCCGGCCTCCCCAAACCCAGGGAAAAGCCAGTTTGAGGTAAGCGAATCTTCAATCAGAGACGGTTTTGTAACTCCAAAGCTTTCTGCTGAGTGAAGCATTGTCATGGCCTCCACTAGTCCGAATGAAATCGCATAAACCCCAAATTCGGTTTTTCATCGTTGGACGATGCCTTTAAAGGCACATTCCAGCCGAGGGTAATGTTTGATATTATCGTCCGCCCACCGTGAAGAGCAACGCTTGCCAGAGTGCGAGATCTCAATTTGCTCAAATAATTGAGAAACCACAGGAAATGTGCCCTCGCCCACAATACCCCAAAAGCCGAATCAGCGCACACCGGCTCCGCAAAGGGAACCTAAGAGCTCTGCTATTGGTACGTTTTGCCTTTGAGCATCGCCATTGGCCAAAACCAATCTTTCCGTCTGCAAAGACTTTGGTTTTTCTGTTCAGGCCGAAACGCTCGATTATGCTTTCTAGAGTATTGGGGCGGGCCGACTTTTTTCCTTGTAGTTTCTCACTTATTTGATAGGAATTCGAGATCCCGCGCTTGGCAGGGTTGCTACATATACACGGTGCAGCGGACTATAATACCGAATTTTCCTATCCTGAGGCTGGATCACTGTGCCTTTAAGCGCGATCGTCATTGATCTGATGCTGGGAAACGCTTTCTCAAATGCACGTTGGGTCTTGAGCGGATTTACACTGATTTGGACCGGGTTTCGTGTATTCCGTAATCTTTGTGAAGAGGCGGGAGAAACGGGGAAGAACGAGGTTCTGATTGGGCGCAACACGGGAGAAGCTAGCGGGACAGCCCACTCGCTGCGTCTTTCCTGCGTTTCTCCCGCCTCTTCATGCGGTTGGAATGCACGATGGCCACCACCCATTTAGACAGAACTTCATCGTTACGCGCAGTACAACTCTTCCGTCCTGAGGATTTGTAAATCGAAAACAGCCAGTAATCCATTACTCACCTGAGGGTCTATGGTTTCCAGGCAGGGTTGAGCGGGTTGTGGACTCAGCACAACAGGGGGTCGTAACAATCATGGCAAATTTTCCCAAACTTGCTCTTCCTCAAAAAAGCTAAAAGCAATTTTTCATCTGGGGGTCGTAAAAATTTTCAACACTTCGGTCAACAACAGGGGGTCGTAGCGCTGCCAAACATTGGCGCAACGGCCTGCTAGACTCTGTTTCCAGGCTTTCTATACTCCAACTAACCCTCGCGGCAGCTGTGGAGTACAACTTTTCCGGACGCGTGTGCTTGTAGATTTCGGAGCAGGCATGAAACCGTTACCATCATCTGCAAATCCACCGTTATGCGTTAGCTTCTACTCAGTGCCGGTCCGCGGTACGCCGCTGCGCGCCGGTCCGCGGCTCGACGACAGAATGGAACCGTCACCAGAAGCCGGTAAAGCGCCGCCGACCGATGGTCCCGGGTGAAGTTAAAGGGGTCGTTTATGCTTCCCGCCGCCGAGCGGCTCCGGCAAAGTGCAGTTCTGGCAATACCGACTCATGCCGCGCCGCGTGATCAATATTACAGAGATGCACTCAAATGTACCGCGCCGCTCGGCGGCGGGAGTATAAACGACCCCCTTTATTCGCTTTCGGGGAGCGCCGCGGATCGTCTTGCAAGCGCCGTGGACCGTCTTGTGTCGGTTATTTGCCGCCGCGGATGGGCCTTGAAGTTTCACTCTAGTTGAGTTTGGCTTCTTGAGACTCACCCAAGTGGAGAGACTATAATGGTAATTTGAATAGGGCAAATGCATCGGCAAACCACGCTGACGAGACTAGATCGTGCTTCGTGTCTCTATTATTTATTTGGTTCTATTTCGGCTTCCTATTTATTTTTTTTGTTCAACTTCAACAACGCTCTGGGTGCTCTATTTTCTCCTCTTCTCAACCCATTTGTTCCGAACAGGCTGTAAGAGAATACAAAAGTCCCATGGTCTCCGCGTGGCGCGATGAGTGACGGGATTTTTTTGACAGACGTAATAGGGCGGAATCGCATCACCTACACGTCAGCGGCGATGTGTGAGAAAAAGGGGTATCGATATTGCACAAAGTCCACACAAACTCCAGTTGAAGGCCTCTGAGAGACCCACATCTGCTTCGCATTTGTCGTGGGACGAAGACGAAGTCCATATAGGCTGCGGCATTACTCTCGAAACGAGGTTCACAATCCTTTCGCAGTTTTGCGTTGTTTTCAGCGAATAACACAATGTCGTCGGCGTACCCAGGTCGACAAAGGAGGCGTCCTGATGGTGTTAGTGGATCACATCCGCAGGAAACTGTTCTGCAACTCTACGCATGATGTCAACAACGGCGAAGTTGAAAAGAAAAAGGTCCTGCAACGGCTCCTTGCCTTACTCCTGTTTTCACCTCGAAAGCTGACGTAAATCCGACAGGTGTACGAACTGCTGCTGTTGTTCAGCTTTGTTCATGTCACTCGATTAACCGAACATACTTTTTCCGGGACTCCATCTGCTCGCAGAGCATTGAGCAATCGATCACGATGAGGAGAGTCGAACGCGGCTTCAGAAATTCTCAAAAAAGCAAGCTGTAATGGCTCTGAATACCGCTGCCACGATTCAATGTACTCTTCCCATGACGAACACTTGGTCGATGGTCGATCCTCCCAGGTCGAAAACCGGCTTGCTTCTATCTCTGGTCACGTTCTTTTCACGATGTTTGATAAGTCGGCTCGAGAATGATACGTTCTAAAACCTCGTACATGACACGAAGTATGAGAGATTCCTCTGTAGTTCTTAGGATCCGTGACGGATAGCTTCTTGTGAAGAGGCATTGATGATCGCAATGTCTCCACGAATCGGGTATCCTTTCGCTCATCCAAATAGCGCACGGATGGTGTTGGTCATTTCACGAATCCCAGACGGAGGAAGAGCTTTCCAGCATTTCAGCAGTGATGTTGTCATCTCCATCAGCCTTTCCATTCTTTCTATTTTCCAGACACAATCCAAAACTTCAGAGGACTCAGGTCGGCGGTCTCCTCACTGACATCGTAATGTGCTCTCTGAACATGCGGGAGCTCAGGTACTGATAGCGCTGGACGATCTGTAGTGAACTGAAGTAATCCTTCCATAATGGCAGCGTCGCATCACCAACTGCAACTCCATTGGTAGTGTTCAATGACAGGAGAACATCTCTTCCATCTTCCCGCTATACTGTCGCAGCAACGTGTAGGCTTTCCTCGGATTCTTCTCCTCCCAAGCCTTCTCGAACTCCTTAGCTCTACACGTCCACTCTCGCTCTGCGGTCACTTTGAAGCTGCCGAAGCTAACTTCCCTCCTCAGACGCTTCCCCTCCACGAAAGTTTCCTGCAGTTCGGAGAGCACATACTCTGTTGTAGGTAGATGTTGTTTCTTCCTGAGACGTAGGCGAACTTCTTCTGTAGGCTGTACAACCGGGGAGTGCTCTCTTTCAGAAGCGTCCCTGGATGCACTTGACAAAAGAATCCGCGTCGCAAAGTTTCTTCTTAGTCCGTACTCCGATGTGAATAGAAACGCGTTGTCGAAATTTCTTCTGCAATCTCCTCTTCATCTCTGAGAGACTTGGTCATGTCAATCCTCTTTAGAGGCTGGAGCCCTCCGCTCCCGGTGGTGTATACAAGTCTGTTGGTACCTGATCGTTGGTGCTCCCTGCTTCTACTAGGAACCCAGCAGACGTTTGAGGTGTACACAGGGAACGTTCGAGCGATATAGCGTGCACAACTATATCGCGAAAGTGTCCCGCACATTGCATAAAGGTGTCGCCGTCCGACACATCAAGGCCTCTGGTCCATAACACCTTAGGGATCCGTACCTAGGGAGTTTCATGGAGTCTTTGGTCACAAGCCACAGTTTCTCCACCTCTGAACTGTCGATCGCTGTCGAGTGATATCCAAAAACCGCGCTATCCAGATTTCAGAGCTTATTTCCATGCACCGCTTTGCTGCCTTTGCAGGAAACCCACCCTCAAGGGGTAGACACGTCATCAGCGTCCGGAGAGTACACCATCTACTGCGGTAATGCTGACGATAGGAGAGTGGGAGGCTGTGCAATAGCTGTAAGGGAAGGATTTGCAATGTGGTATGGTCAAAGAGTTCGGCTCAACGTCGTGCCGGAATGCATTCGTACGACTGCGGGATCACAAAGGATTCAATCTGCGGATAGTGAGTGCTCATGCGCCCACTGAAACCGCCGAAGACAATTCGAAGGACGTGTTTTATGAGGAACTCAATACGTTGCTGGCCAGGATACCTTTACAACATGCTGTTATTGCATCGACGTTCAAGAGGAATCATCGCCGCCATCAGCTTAATTGGCAGGGACCAACCCAGCTATCTCCAGAAGAGCAGCGGAAGCGGAAGATGACAACTTTGAAACTACGGCTTGACTATGTCCTGACGAGGAATATTCCAGTATCGGACATTCGAAGATCTAGAGCTGTGTGGAATGTCGCATTCGATTCGGATCACCGTCCTGTTCTGTTGAACTTCACTGTTCACTGCGAGGATTCATATATATATATATATATATATATATATATATATATATATATATATATATATATATATATATATATATATATATATATATATATATATATATATATATATATATATATATATATATATATATATATATATATATATATATATATATATATATATATATATATATATATATATATATATATATATAGGCACAGTATATACACTATACATATATATATATATATATATATATATATACACGCATAGTATATACACTATATATATATATATATATATATATATATATATTGCTATATATATATATATATATTAGTTATTAGGAATGAGACACTTGCGATCTAAGGGTAGCATGGTTTCAACCGAGAAGTAAGAGGTGACATCTCAGGACAAGCATGCTTCATTGCTAGTGAAGATTCGGGTGAGAATAAAAAAAAAACTTCACCTTGTATGCCTTGTATTAAGTGTATTGGGTTCATCGGAATAGACTAGTGATAGTACAAATGCTGCCCTACCATGTGGGATCCTTGGTGTTTCATCGACCCTCCCGCCACTAACAGGTATCTAGGCTAATTTCATCAACAAAATTTGTAGGAATACATATAGTGGTACATGTACTGTAGTTCTCACTGATATCCACCATACAATGAATTTTATCCATGAAATATCATCAGTACACCACTCGGTTGAAAACGGTGCGCATCAAATACAGGGCACGAATCGGAGGAAAGAAATTATAGTGTAAGGTATGAAATGAGAGCGATTAACGGAACTCAGCGCTGCAGCTGGGACAACCTAGCCATCATATAATAGCGTCTGATGCCCTCCTTTATAGCAAGAGAACTAGGAACACCAGTAATATGCCAGGAGGCGTCCATACGAAAACGAAACATTCAGTGTAGACAAGATTGCAAGATCTTTTGAATGTTGATAATGGCGATCCTCCACTATATCACTAATCAGGCTTGGAGACACGTGGCATCACAAGCAGCATAGCACGTATAGCATTGCCGATAATCACACCATACCAGCGTTCATGCAAATAAACAAACGAGCAAAACAGATATCAAGTTCGAACAAGGCTCTCCCCAGAAACAGCCTTAAGCCCTTTATTGAAAATCCTCATGCCACATGCACATCCGCAAATTAGGCAGACGACCTCTAATAGAAACCCTTTAAGCACAGAAACCTATTGAGCTTACGACTGAAAGTGATGAATGACGTAGAAGTCATAGCTTCTGTGGGGAGCTCATTCCATAGTTCGATGACACGATTCAGAAATGATTGCGTTGAGTGTTGAGTTCGAACGTTTTTCATTAATTGCCGTAGCGGGTGCCCCCTAGTGAAGGAATTGGTGTTAGAAAGTATGAACATATGATCTAGTTCCGCAATCGCGTTCAGTCCGCAAAGTCTCATTATCATAATCGTAGAAGCGAAGCGGTTGTTTTGAGAATGATTCTAGTTGATTTTTTCAAAATCAACCGCTTCGCTTCCACGATTGTGATAATGAGGACTGAACGCGATTGCGGAACTGAACTATACTTTAAGTGTTTGTGTCAATTGTATTACGGATAAATTTGAAGAGCAAAACTGGATCATAAACGGTTCTGCGAAAGACCAGGGTGGAAGCGACTAAGTAGGACAGTCGTTCCTGGTAGGGTAGCCGAAAGAGACCGGCTCTGCCAAAACACGTGAAGTGAAGCCCCCTTGTACACTTTCCACCGCATCAATTAACGTCTGCTTGGGAGGCGACCACAGTGGGTTACAATACTCTAGAAGCGGCCTCACGTAGGTTGAAAAAAGTTTAAAAAGTGTTTCAGTTTTTCTTGTTGCGAAAGCTCGTAAAATGAAATTCGACCTGGTTTGGGCGAGAGCTGTTATCCTGTTCACATACTCATCAAAGGCGAGGGTGCTAGAGTATTGTATCCCAGGTCGCGAATCGAGCGAGAGATGCCTAATTCGTGGTCACCTAAGTAAAATTTGCAATCACTGGGATGTTTCGGACCAACAACCATTACTGTAGCTTTTCGATATTTCGTACGGAATATATACGGAATACCGAGTTCCCAAATGTAAGACTTTTCGAAAAGCGCATCAAGGGCGGACTTTAAAGACTAAGGAGAATAGAAGGAAAACAGCTTATAGTCATCTGCGTAGATGGAGCAGTGTACGGAATTGAGGATACAATCGGGTGAATCATTGATGTAGAGTAGAAACATAAGTGGGCCCAAGCATGTTGAAATTCGGGTATTTTGTTACAAACTGAGCGGTCATTGAAGTATTCTATTAGGCCCCGGTCAGAGTTGGTGCTATTTGCATCTGTAACCCACCGACACCTCCCCCCCCAACATCCCCCAACACCCGCCTACACCCACCCGGTCGATACGTATGTTTAAAATGATGGAGTGAGGTTGAGAAAATCACGCGGTGTATCCAACTAGATATGACGATGTTTACGTGGCCGACAGGATTGCACCTGTTCGGAGAAATAAATAGTGAAGGAGAGTAAAGTGAAGGAACGGAGGTAGCAGTAAGGTTAGCTTTCTAGTGATACGCAATGTTTTATCATCGGCCCGCCCACCCGGTGATTTTCTCATCCGCCTTCATCCACGTATTGCATGGATATCGACTGCGTCAGATACACCGAGTGATTTTCTCAACCTCACTCCATCATTTTAAACATACTTATCGACCGGGTGGGTGTTGGCGGGTGTTGGAGGGTGTTGGAGGGATACACCGAGTGATTTTCTCAACCTGACCACACCACGTTGTTCATACGTATCGACCGAGCTGGTGTCGGTGGGTGTTGGGGAGTGTTGGGGGGGGGTCTTGAAGGGTTACACTTGGTGATTTTGCCATACCATTTCCAATGCTTTCTGTGTGTATCGACCGGGCTGGATGCGTCGGCTCATCCAACTATGACCGGGGCCTAAATTCTTTAGAAAAATTGAAATGATTGGATGATGGTTGCAAAATAGCTTTTGGATCTGATAACGTCAACGGGTGGGTTCCCTTTGAACAGGATTGGTCTCAAAGGCTGTAGGACGTGCAAGGTGTTTGAGAGGAGGCAGCGCGATCAATAGTGGATGTATTGACGCAAGATTGGTCTGCAGGCATATTCTCAGATGATATCGATCCCAATTCGCATGCACGGCTGTTGCTGGGTTAAAGCCACAGTCCAAGCTCAGAATCGATTTTTCGTTTTTCTGCCTATCTTGGAGAAAATTTCGCGCTTACCACAATGGTGTTTTCAGAATCGCTCAGAACTCACTACGAACTGAGTTACGGCTCCTCAAATATTTTGAATTTAAACTGGTAGAAGTTCGCGGACGAGTTGTCTCGAGCCCGTATTTTCTCGTTAGTCGCAGCAATCATTCTGAAGTAGATCACAATATAAAGCCAGACTGAAAACAAAAGGAAGAAAATAGATTTTGAATAAAATCATTCGCGCGCCTCTTCCCTATTGAGGTCGGAAACCTGCCAGTGGGCGTTACCCATTTTTTCTTTCAAGGGGGCGTGGCCAATCTTTTCCTAGCTTTTTCTCGCTTATTTGAGGGAATTGAGATTTCGCGCTTGGCAGGATTGCTATATACGGCGACCGGACCAAAATATCAAAAATTACCTCTGAGGTTGGACTGTGCCTTTAAGGGCTCGCGCGTGGAAGGATCTGCCTGTTAAGATCGCGGAGAACTCGCAGCTTTTTGAACAAAAAATTTCTAACCTCGTAGAGTTCGCGCAATCATTTTAGTCTGAGGCAGCCTCCATACGTGGCGAGAGCGGGCGTTTCCGCTGTTGTGCGCCTCTCGAAGCTCCTCAACGCCAATGCAGCCCGTGTACGCAAGTGAACACATGCAAACACCCCCTACCTCGTGTTGAATCGATTGAAAACGTTTGATCGGGTGATCAACCGCTCGAGTCGGCGCAACGGCATATGATTTCAACTTCCGTGGTGGGGATATGGAGAAGAAGGGCAGTAGTTTCGCTACAGGTCTAGTGCCACCTGCTTTAGTGAGGAAGCAGTAAGCTTGAAACTTGCTGCTTGCTTCGTGGTGCTGGCGTAAGCGAGCGGGCGAGGGCGCGCAAGAAGGAGCGCCTGTGAGCTGCTAGCGAATCGTGTGTTGATAACGGCGATTTGACCGAAACGTCGGCCGAGTAAACAGTTTCATCAGTAAAAACCTGGATTGGCACAGAAGAATATAAACAATATACTGATGCCCAGGTTCGAAGAAGAGCGTACGTGGACATTATTAAGAACACCAATTATAATCCGTTTCTTGTCCCGTAACCTTCATGGTCTTTTAGCCGTTTGAGAACCGATCTGATTTTCTGGTTTTTTCAACAACTTTTTTCATCGCGACCACTGCCTTTAGACAGCCCATTGACCAGCAAACCCGCCGAGTGCCACAAATCTATGCAAACCGAGTAGTTGTCCACACTGTGGACTTCACAGGACGACAAGTCGGGATGTCTACGGCTGTGCAGGTCGAAGGGCAGTTCTACAGAACGCTTCATCCAAATGGTAGCGTAGCGTCTTTTGACAAGTTTGATCCTGTTGTCAAAGAGATCTATCTTGTCGAGACAAGACAACAGGGTCTATCTTGTCAAGATACGCTATGCTTCATTCCTATGAGGCGTTCCATAACATTGTCAGGTTGTTGCGTTGTTTGCACTGTTGACACTATGACGTTTTCATTTCTAGGCTTATTAATTGTTGTTCTAGCCTTATTTGGCATCTACAATATTTTCAAAAGCACATATTCCTAAAAGTTCAAAAGCACATATCCCGTTTGCAAGCGGTCATCGCTGGTGTGCGGTTGTGCCTTTCGTGCTTTGATCGGATTGCTGGCAAGGATCTCCATCAACAGAAGTCAAACATGGCTACACGTATGAAGAAGAATATTTAATCGACAAGCAATGATGATGCAGGTATGCCCTTGTGGACAACCAGGTTGATTGAGTGATTTGATCACTGTTCTGCTTCGATTCAACGTTCACCCACCCTCTTTCGAGAAAGTTTTTAGCGAAATCGCCTCTATTCAAAATAATCGAAAACTCATTCTCTCACGTCTATCTGATCACCACGTGCTGATCGCCAGAAGAACCTACTTTACTCAACGCTACATAGGACGTTTTTTAGAATGCACTGCCGGCAGGTCACGATCATCATACGGTTGATCGCACGTATTCTGAAGCGAAAAAAATCGTAAAATCCTCAATTTTTTCGATCTTTCTCGACAATGAATACTCTTGCCAGAAGGACAGAGCCCGAAAAACGCACACCCCTGGATAGTGAGCTCTCATTGAGGCCGTGAACTATGTGTATATCTAAGGTTCAAACTTCGTTCTCTATCGGATACATATATCAAGTTTTGGTAATCCAGGCAGCTATTGACGCCTTCTTTCTCTTTCACTCTGGATTGTTTTTTGGCTTTAGCAGTGCAAATTGTCAAAGTCTGGATTTCTAAGGAATAACGATAAAGACTAACTATTAGCAAGGGTTTTGGCTCGTTGAACGAATGACGAATTACAAAGCTCCAATTGCGCATATCCCTGGAGCCCAAAAAAGTTGAGTTGCTTAAGCAGGTCTTGATAGAAGTTGGCTAGTCTCAACACGTCAGATTCTGACAGTGGATGCAGGTTAAGATTATTTCCGCATTTTGTCCCTATTTCCGCACCCATTTTTCGGAATACGGAAAGCGGAATTCCGAGACCAAAAAACCTGCGGAAATGCGTCATTGCTACTATCAGTGTCTTATAGTTCATCTCTGCAGTCCCGTAGATAATATATTACAAGTATGACATAAGTATTCAGAATTACAGCCTCCCTTCACTTGAAAAAAGTTAAGATGCAATGATCTTTCTGAAAATTTTTTGTTTTCTGATTTCTGTTTTCTGTTTTCTTGCCGTTTTGGCCTTTCTGTTTTCTGATTTCTGTTTTCTGACGAACTTGATTTTCTGTTTTTTGTTTTCTGAAATTTTTCAAAAAATTTCCGCACATCCCTGTTCCCAACCGGGAAAATTTTTGAGGGAAAAACGCCACTTTCGAGATTTCCGCATTTCTTTGATAGATGTGTCTCAAAATCATTTTCTGAGGGTTATCTGAAGCGCTGAATACGGACCTGGAGTTCGTTTATTGATTCTTGACAGATTACGGTAGATAACGGTGGGTAGACGGTAGTTCTGCCAAAGTCTCAGATTTGACCTAAAACTAGTGTACGGGGTATATGCGCGGTGGTGAATACGAGTTTAACGTCTGTTTGTCGATTTGCAAAATACTAAGGTGGGTCTCGCCTCCTAAATGGCATGGTAGCTACCGTAACCTACAGCAAGCCTGAGAATATCGACAAACGGACAAATGAACTCTAAAAATTCGTGTTCACCACCCTAGATTATCCCTAGATAAAAATTTGGAGCGGAATCCGCGAAATTTTTCCAAAAACACCCAAAAAAATGTCTGATGGGTACCCTTGCCTTGGAGCAAAGCTTGAAAAACGCTTTTAACTTCTTGGAACCTGCAGCTCGGGGCGGGATACTGCGCAGTTTTACTATCGAGTCACACGATATACTAACAATACTAGTTGTTTTCGAAGATGCGTTAACCACTAAAAACACGCCTTGTAGGCAGACACTTGACGAGGAATCATTATATCATTGGGCCTGGTGCATATCCTCTTGTTCCCAGCCAAATTTACTCTGATCCCTCGCGAGCTTGCGCGGAGCGAGGGTAGAGACAGCGAGACAGTGTGAGGGGAAGGAGACGCAGCGTACGCACACAGACGCACGCGATGAATGGAAATAAATTTCACTCGGAAACAGAGGATACATATCCCTCTTGCGACGGGTGACACAACATAATGATTGTCATCTACATCGACCGAAAATCGATTTTGATGATGTGCACCAGGGATGAGCAGGATTCCGCATTCCGATTTCCGAAAAATGGGTGCGGAAATCGGAACAAAATGCGGAAATAATCTTAACCTGCATCCACTGACAGAATCTGACGTGTTGAGACTTGCCAACTTCTATCAAGACCTGCTTGAGCAACTCAATTTTTACGGGCTCCAGGGATATGCGTAATTGGAGCTTTGTAATTCGTCGGTCGTTCAACGAGCCAAGACCCTTGTTAATAGTTAGTCTTTATCGTTATTCCTTAGAAATCCAGACTTTGACAATTTGCACTGCTAAAGCCGAAAAAAGCAATTTAGAGTGAAAGAGAAAGAAGGCGTCAATAGCTGCCTGGATAACCAAAACTTGATACATGTATCAGATAGAGAAAAAAATGAACCTTAGATCCTACTATATATATTTTGGTAAATTTGTGTGTGCGTGTGTGTGTATGTATGTATGTGTGCGTTTCTCTGTGTGTTTGTTTGACCGTTTATTCAGCTTGACTTTCAAGGCGGGCAACCCTACGGGGATGGGCTCCGAAAGTGGGCATGCCGTCAGGGTAGGGGTGCAGGAGCTTAGAAGTGATGCGCACTGCATCATAGAAAGGGTACGGGACCCGAATTTTAGTGCGCCAGACGCCGTAAAATGTGTGCGGGACCCAAGTGGGAGTGCGCCGAACGCCTTAGAAACTTTACGGGACCCAAGTGGGGTGCGCAGGGCGCCGAAGAGAAGTGTACGGGACCCAAATGGTAGTGCGCCAGACGCCGCAGAATGTGTGCGGGACCCAGAGTGGGGAGCGCCGGACGCCATAGAAAGTGTGCGGGATCCCAAGTGGGAGAGCGCCGAACGCTATAGAAAGTGTGCGGGATCCAAATGGGAGAGCGCCGGACGCCGTAGAAACTGTGTGGGATCCAAGTGGGAGTGCGCAGGGCGCCGTACGAAGTGGGCGGGTTTCAGTGGGAGTGCGCAGGACGGCGTAAAAGTTTGCGGGACCCGAGTGAGAGTACGCAGGACGCCGTATAAAGTGTGCGGGACCCGAGTGAGAGTGCACCGGACGCCGTAGAAAGTGCGCGGGACCCGAGTGAGAGTGCGCCGGACGCCGTAGAATGTGTGCGGGACCCGAGTGAGAGTGCGCCGGACGCCGTAGAAAGTGTGTGGGATCCAAGTGGGAGTGCGCAGGGCGCCGTACGAAGTGGGCGGGTTTCAAGTGGGAGTGCGCAGGACGGCGTAAAAAGTTTGCGGGACCCGAGTGAGAGTACGCAGGACGCCGTATAAAGTGTGCGGGACCCGAGTGAGAGTGCGCCGGACGCCGTAGAAAGTGTGCGGGACCCGAGTGAGAGTGCACCGGACGCCGTAGAAAGTGTGCGGGACCCGAGTGAGAGTGCGCCGGACGCCGTAGAAAGTGGGCGGGATCTAAGTGGGAGTGCGCCGGACGCCGTAGAAAGTGTGCGGGACCCGAGTGAGAGTGCGCCGTACGCCGTAGAAAGTGTGCGGGACCCGAGTGAGAGTGCGCCGGACGCCGTAAAAAGTGTGCGGGACCCGAGTGGTTGTGCGCAGGACGCCGTAGAAAGTGTGCGGGATCCGAGTGAGAGTGCGCCGGACGCCGTAGAAAGTGTGCGGGACCTGAGTGAGAGTGCGCCGGACGCCATAGAAAGTGTGCGGAACCCGAGTGAGAGTGCGCCGGCCGCCGTAGAAAGTGTGCGGGACCGAAGTGGGAGTGCGCGGGGCGCCGCATAAAATGTGTGAGACCCGAGGGAGATCGCGCCGTAGGAAGTGTGTGAGACCCAAAAGGGAGCGCTGGACGCCCGAGAAAACGTGTGAGACTCACGAGAGAGAGAGCGCATTACTTCTGATTCACTATGTGCGTCTAAAAGAGAGCGTACACCACTCCTTTCTTCGAGTCCCCTACCCTTCACAACTCATTTCAACTGCTTAGCTGTTTATATGCACTAACTTTTCTAAATCGGGTTTACATACGATGAAAATAAGAGTTAATCAAAATCTGCATCCATGAAACACAAACATCATTCTACTTCATTTGGCAATAAAAGTAGCAGGGGGTCGGTTGATCATGAAAACGTTTAGTAAATTCCAAACAGCGGTTGTCCTTATCATGACAAAAATTATGATAAATCAAAGGCCACTTCAGGATCTTATAAAACGGAAGAACGACCGGTGTGTCACGGTACAGATAAGGTAAACGGGCGTAGCAAGGTTTGGAATGCTTTGTGATTTCCGATGGTTAAAGTTTTGCCGCCTAAACCAGCTTACGGGCCGGCGCAGGAAGAAAGAAATCACCGAGTTATTTGCCTTATATCCAAGATGCCGGCGAAGCCGGCAAGTGGGCCGGCGCAGCCGGGCCCCAGCGGCAGAGGCCGGCGTCAGCCGGCCGACGCCGCTGGTGTACACATAATTCACGGCCTCAATGAGAGCTCACTATCCAGGAGTGTGCGTTTTTCTGGCTTCGTCCTTCTGGCAAGAGTATTCACTGTCGAGAAAGATCGAAAAAATTGAGGATTTTACGATTTTTTCGCTTCAGAATACGTGCGATCAACCGTATGATGATCGTGACCTGCCGGCAGTGCATACTAAAAACGTCCTATGTAGTGAATGCTTCGCTTCACCAGACGTAGATGCAGTGCAGGCAACCTGTAGACACTTTGATCCGTTATAGACTGACTCAAACAACACGCCGCTCTACGCACAACTAGAACGCCTGCGTCGTCAGCGAAATAGTGGCCGTGGAGCAGAAAATTCAAAGTTCTGTCGCCCGCAGTAACGACTGTCGCAATCGAGCAGCTATTTCATAGCCGGGCAACGAGCCGCTTTTAATAAGCCGCCGGATCTTGAAGACTCGGGCAACGAGCTCCTCTGAATTTTCCTGACTGAGCGTGAAGCACAAACTCTCCGCACCCGACGCGATGTGCAGCCAGTACGCCGAGCGCCATCTGGAGCCTTGAGCCGCTGGGCGGCCCAAATACAACAAACTGGGTTAATAGACCAACGGCATTTCCAACATCTGAGTCATGTTTCAAGAGTGCTTCCCCCTGGAAAAGAGCGTGGTTGGCGTGGAGCCTCATTTTTAATGCGATTTTTGTACGCGGAAGGCACTATCTCGCCTTTCTCCTCGCGATATGCACGCTCTTGTGTCAGGAAGGCAAGCACATGCTTATCGCGTGTTTCAAGGAAAAATGGGCGGATCGGCTTGAGCGTCGAGCTCCTTTTTGTCTGAGGATAAGGTTAGCGACCGGTCCGTGATTGCTGCAACGCAACCCTTTGGTCGGAGTCATACACCCCGCGACCATCGACAGCGACAGTGCATATCAGGCATATTGACTTTAGGTCGATATTGATGGTAAGGAGTGCTTTGCGTTGCTCGTCGCTATAAGTATGATCCCGGCCTTTGTATTGACATGGCGCATGACACACGAGAACTGGGGCGTGCTTCAGGCATCTGTAACTATTAATTGTCGAGTCTGCGAAAAATTGTTCCAATCAAATGACAGATTCAAAATCTGTTTTCGAATATTGTAGAACTCATGTTCGCATATAGCTTTGAACGGCTTTCCAGGTTATATTTCTGAAAAAGTATTTTTTGAGTTCTTGATTACGACTGCGTAGAATATTCACAGAACGGCTCCGCGGCTTTTAGTTTGAAAAACGTGTTTAGATTTGGAAACGGGTTCTGGGTTCCTTCCAGCTGTACAGTTTCTCAGGGAATCGCCATCAGAACAGTTAAGGGTTTTCTGCGACAACGGCTAAATCTCATGATTTGAGGGGTATAACGCTTTTGCTTAGCACCGAAGCGATCCCTCGCCCAACATCGCGCGACGTCATCTTGGGGCCATAATAATATTTATATCCAAGACGTTAGAAGTCGTTTAGTTAGAAATGGTAGTGACAGTAGGTTAATAATATCCTATGCCACCTAGGCATTCGCAATTATGCACATCCCTGGAGTGATCCTCATAAGATCAGAAATCTGATTAATAACGGTTTAGTGGTAAGGATGGATAAGTATCTAGGGAATGATGATTTGGTGCTTTTGGACCCGAGGTTCAAGGACACATTTTTCGATGCCTGCAGCGAGCAAACTTTGTCCCGTTTTCCGATTCCGAATTCCGGTTTCCGCAAGTTTTGGGCCTCGGAATTCCGCTTTCCGACTTCCGAAATTTGGAAACTTGTTCCGATTTTCAATTTTCGCTTTCCGAAATTTTAATTTTGTTTCGATTTCCGAAAATTTAATTTTGTTCCGATTTCCGTTTTCCGAAATTTGAATTTTTTTATCCGCTCATCCCTGATGTGCACTGTCGCAGCCGCGCGTCGCGGGAAGAATGCAATATACTTGGGCAAATTGAATATTTTTTCGAATGATCGACTTTTCGAATAAGTCGAAAATTAAACTTTTTTGAATGATCGACTTTCCGATTTAGCCGCGATTACCACTTTTCGAATGATCGACCTTTTCGGATAAGTCGAAAATTAAACTTTTCGAATGATCGACTTTCCGATTTAGCGAAAAATTCAACATTTCGAATGATCGATTTTTTCGAATAAGTCGAAGATTACATATTTTCCAATGATCGAACAATTGGCGGTCCCTATCGACGGTTAGTGCAAATTAGGTGCCACATGCTTTAGCATCCGGGCACTGAGCTTGCGCTACAGCACAGCAGGGAACGCAAAGTATCAGGGCGATCCGCGCTGACTGTATGAACAGAGCTTTGGTTGGAAAAATAGCCCCTTTTCCTCGGGCGCGCGGACGTTGTAGCGCACAAGCTGCCACCCTATACCTAGCTCAGTTATCAGCAGAAGCCCATTTCAGCTCCTGAGGGCAGTGTTCGCGATAAATCTCGTTTTTAAAGGCAGCATACACGCTCGTGAACGTGTTTGAGATAACTATGGAAGTAGAATGGTATGGCTCAGAACACGAGGCCTTCGCATTTTTGAAGCGTCAAAAACGACCCACGATGTCGCTAAATAACATCAAAACAACTATGGCCCAAACTTTGCATGCAGGAAAGCTTCAAGAATGACTATGACCACGTCTTCAAATGTAGAAAACTTCAAAAACGATTTTGGCGCAACTTCAAGTCATTTTTACAGTGTATTCCAACTGGCTTCTCTTTACAAACGAAGATTTTTTAGGAACTCGTCCGACACTTTCTTTCACTAAAGTGGCCAAACAATACAAAAACATGGAAAAAACCTGCTATATTTTTCTACGAGTACGATGCCTCTAATATGACGATTTTGCTCAGGAAAATTCGCTCGCAGTTTCCCCATTTCATTTTCATCCAGACACCTACATTTAGAATCTTGTAGGCCTAATTCAGCATGAAATTTACTGAAGGTTACGCCCATTAAATAATAAGAAAAAAAACTAATTAGCTAATGGGAAAAAGGCAACAATGATGGTTTTTCTGTGGCTGCGAAAATTCTCCAGTGATTACGCGCAAAGTAGAAAATGTGTCCAGATGGAGTAGTTGGCATTTAGAACATCTTTCTCAGTAGCCAGGTAATCTTGAAAGCATCAAAATTTTCGAATGAGTCGGATATTACTCTTTTCGAATCATCGACTTATGGACTTATCCGAAAATCGCCCTTCTTCGAATGATCGACTTCTCGACTTATCCGAAAATCGCCCTATTTCGAATGATCGGCTTTTCGAGTTAGCCGGATTTTCCACATTTCGAATAGTCGACTAAGTCGATTAAATCGAAGTCGACTTTTTGAAAAAATCGAATGATGATTCGATCACTTGATTCGGCTCAAGTATTGTATGCACTATACTTTGACCGAATCGAATGATTCGAAAAATCATTCGACTGAAAAAGTCGACTTCGAATTATTCAAAAAGTCGAATATTCGAAAAAGGCAAAATCCCGAATTATTCGAGAACTCGAATATTCGAAAAGTTCAAAATCCCGAATTATTCGAAAAGTCGAATATTCGAAAAGTTCAAAATCCCGAAATATTCGAAAACTCGAATTTTCGAAAAGTTCAAAATCCCGAATTATTCGAAAAGTCGAATAATCGAAAAGTTTTAAATCCCGAATTATTCGATAAGTCGAATATTCGAAAATCTATGAGAACATTCGAATGAATTCGATAGCCGACTTTTTCGAGTAAATTGTTTATGCAGAACATTTCGTTGGCTCACGAGCAGGTTGCGCTCCAAAGAAGCACATTGACGCAAGTCGTAGATGTGTTTGGAAATCAAGGTAGAGCGAAACTATCGATGATGACTCACTCATGTGGGTCGCGACTCGTAAGGGATCTTTCATGGTTCTCACCGTAAGGTCTAGTGCATACTTGAGTCGCGGCGACGATGTCGCGGTGTAGGAACTGGTACAACCCGTCGCGCCCAGCGCAGCACTTAATCGCGCCTAGCCCTGACAGCCGTCGCACGCGGCGAATCCCTCAGACAAAAACCCTCTCCACGCCCCGCTGAAGAGCCGGCGTCGCCAACGGGATAGTGGCCGTGGAGCCCGAAATCCGAAGTTTTGTCGCCCGCGGTAGTGGCCTGTACGGCTGTGGTAGTGACTGCAGTGAGCGAGCAGTGGCTTCGTACCCGGGCGACAAGCCCCTCTGAATTTATTTTTTCCAAAAATATACAAAAGCACCGGTGCGCAACGTAGCTAGCACACCGACTTGCGACGCGGCCGGCACGCCAAGGCGCAACGCTGCTAGTGCTCCGAGAAACAACTGGGGCCGCCAGCGGTTGAGCGATGCTTTCAATGGTCAGGCGGGCCAAGCACCTCAAACTTGGGTAACTAAACCGACGGCACTGCAGTCGTCTGAGTTCTGGCTCAGAAGCGCAGCGTATGTTTCCTTTGGAAATTAGAGTCTTGGACGTCAACCCTCTTTTGGGTTCACGCTTTGCCCGTGATAGGCGCCATCCCTAGGGCGGGATCATACTTCCGTCGCGGCGATGCATGAAAAACAGAGGTATCGATCAATCGCGGCGGTGTCGCCCTTTAGAGGAAATCGATTGTTTTGAGTAGCACAAAGGCAGTTCGTGGGGTTAAATGGGATGAGATATTGATGCGAGAATGGTTGGCACCGGCGTTTTCAACCACAATGCCGAAATTTTCAGCAAATATGCATATCGCCGCGGTTTTTGTTGCAACGTTGCCCAATGGAGAGTGGCGCCGATGTCATCGCGGCGATATGCGTATTTGCTCAATATTTTGTAGATGTGAATGGAAACGTAGATTTCAACCGATCTCGAATGTTTACATCATCCCATTTCACTAAACGATATGCTGTTCTGTCGTCAAAACAATCGATTCCCTCAGAAGCGCAATATCGCCGCGATTGATCGATACTGCCTTTTCTCATGCATCGCCGCGACGGTAGTATGATCCGGGCCTTAGCCCCGCGATAGGCACGCTCTCGTGTCAGGAGGGCGAGCACATGCCTATCGCGTGTCTCTGGAAAAACGGGCAGATCGGAGTGGGCGTCGAGCTCCTTTTTGTCTGAGCCAGTAGGAGCTGTCTCATACAAGAACCTGCTAAACGCCCCGCTGAAGAGCCGGCGTCGCCAACGAGATAGTGGCCGTGGAGCCCAAAATCCGAAGTTTTCTTGTCCGCGGTAGTGGTCTCTGCGAGCGCGGTAAAGACTGTAGTGGGTGAGCAGCTGCTTTGAGCCCGGGCGAGAAGCCTTTCTGAGTAAAAAAAAATTCCATAAAAATACACACGCACCGGTGCGCAACGCGGCCGGCATGCCAAATCGCAACGCGGCCACTGCGCCTAGCATCAACGAGGGCGCTAGCTGTTTAGCGGGGCCTCCAGCGGCCAAGCGGGGTGATGTACCTTAAACTTGGGTAATTAAACCGACGACACTCGACCATTTGTTGCTCAATTCGTTGACCATTTGTTGCTAAATAAAAAAAAACTACATAGAACGCCGTTTTGCAGAAAAAGAATGCTCGATATATATCTTAAACAACAGCCGTCCTGCGTCCTCGGCCCGGCTAATGCCACCGACCGTTGTGCTCGGTAAATGCCTCCAGATCCACCATTCATCTCTTTCGTAAGGATTCCCTGCCCCTCATTCGATTGAATTTCCATTCTAGGCGTTGCTATTTCTCATGTAGTTAGAAACAAGCCAAGATTTCAACTTCTGGAAGGGTTGCAATGGTTGCTTCGTTCGGTGTTAGGGGGTCCGGATCTAAGCTTTTTTCACCGCGAAGCGGTATCGTTGAAAACTGAGGTGTTCATGAAAATGGAACGCACTGTATAGGCAACCGTTTCTTGAATAGTTCGTTCGCTTCCCTATTCGACAGTTTAGTTCAATCCCAAAAGAAAAATAGAATACGTTAGCTGAAGTGATGTAGCCTTTTTCTCGAAAGCAGTGACTTACTCGAAAAGTCGAATGGAAAAATTCGAAAAATAATTCGACAGTCGATTGAAAAAGTCGACTTTTTATTCAAAAAGTCGAATATTCGAAAAGTTCAAAATCCCGAATTATTCGAAAAATCAAATATTCGAAAAGTTCAAAATTCCGAATTATTCGAAAAGTCGAATTTTCGAAAAGCTCGAAATCACGAATTATTCGAACAGTCGAATATTCGAATAGTTGAAAATCCCGAATAATTCGAAAAGTCGAATATCCGAAAAGTTCAAAATCCCGAATTATTCGAAAAGTCGAATATTCGAAAACTTCAAAATTCCGAATTATTCGAAAAGTCGAATATTCGAAAAAAATCTGAAAATGTAAAAGTATAGTATGCACTAGGCCATAGTCATCCTGTCCACGCCCGCCTCCACGCGTGCCAGACGGTGTCTGCGAAGATGCAATCGCTACAACCCTCGATAGAGTTGTGCGAAAGAGGTAACGGTGAGCCACCCATGCTATAGCAAAGAATAAGAAGAAAACTTACTGCCCATCAATTAATATTCTTGGGTGACAAACACGGAAAAATGAGAAAATTTTATTTGAGCTACACGTCATTAGAGAAGAATAACGATTTTTGGAAGAAAATATGTTGGCGGCATTAATGTAACATCTTTTCAAAATATTTCTTTGTCACGGTCTTGTGCAGTGTTCTGTAATAAATGAAGTGATGTTTACTACAATCTCCTACATACACAATGTTCACCGTTTACGTAGGCCAAAGATTGATAGGGTTCATATGCGTTGTCGCTGTTGTGTGAGTGTTGCGAACTAGGCCCCATTGTTAGGACATACTTCGCTATCTGCTTTCAATCCGAGATCATAGTTCTTGCAACGAGCTACGCGATGCATTGTTTACCACGAATACTGGGTTGGAAATACGAAGAAAATCTAATACTGGAAAAGCGACAGCGCCTGTGTTGTTCGCGGCAGCCACTAACTGTTTGCGACGCCGCTAGCAAGATGTTTATTGTAGTGAATACTTTTAAGCTTACCGCGCACGCGCATTGATTCGCTTGCGAGGCTGAAGCTTGTGACGCAACAACACCTACCGTCTTAATCTGAAGCGGCGTCTCCTGTGGAGTCCTTGCTCTTCTCCTGAGTACCTCCCAGTGCGGCACTCTCGAGTTTTTTCTGAGTTTCATCGACCTCCATCTTTTCTTTGGTGCTCACTCTGAAATATGGAAACAAGTTGCAAACTGTGTTGAAAAACACTGGTATTCATGGGCGCATCTCGGTGTAGGGAGCAAAAACTTCAAGGTTATCGAATTGCACAAACTCGGACACACGCACCACGTGCTCACTACATATTAAGCGGCGTCGAGGACACAGATCAACCTCAGGGACAATTTCTGAGATTTCCAAGCAGGGTACGTCGTGAGGTGTGATGTGTCACAGAGGGGAGGGGTCGGATTCGTCGTCGTCTCGTGGGGTGAAGAGTCGGACCTTTGATCAACCAAGAACGAAGATGGAATTTCATCAGGACGTGGGGGGGGATTGAGAGCCATGCCGTTATTATAAAAAATGACGGCAAACAGAAACAGCAAAATGAGATCACAATAAGGGATAAAAATAAAACTCAAGCAGAAAATGAGTGGGCGAAGTTAGATTGGTGATCAAAAGACGAAACTGAAGAGTGAACGAAAGAAATGGAGCATGATATGAAATGGAGATGTAAAATTGAGTCAGAAACTCACAAGAAGAGGTGACAATGCACTGGTGGAGAAAGCATGGAAGACAGTAGACGACAGTAGCATGGTCATCCTTAATGACTCTGACATGAAGAGGAGTCGTGGCCAGGTAAAGCGTGTTGCCAAAGCGCTCCTGGATATTTCAGCAGTATTGGTGTTGAATACTCGCTGTCATCGAGGTTATTACAAGCAGACTATCCTGTTAACTAAATGGCACAGATATTCTGAAAATTCGTAATCTAAGCTGCACTTCCGGGAAATTTAGGATTCACAAGTTCTGCCCGCCCGCCAAAGGTCAAAATTTTGGCAAGGCTGGGAAAAAATGATAGTTGACTGTTTTAAAAGAGCATTCTTCACTGTGATACCTCTTGCGATTTCGTCCACGAAATTGGCTTGTTGTGAAATATCCAAGGTGCGATATCGCGTAAAGCATAAGATTTTTTATGCCTTTAGGGCAAATAGGTGCAGTTGCTTGCGCGGAAACAACATTTCGAATGCGAATGTCCGCATGTGAAAACGCACACAGAAGTTTATGAGCGCAGCTTCAATTCGAACAGCGCTACATAGAGTGGGGGAGCCCGTTATGCCCTGTGAGCATATAGGTGCGGTTCGGGGCATGAAAGCCACATTTATTAACTGGCTCTTTGGATGTGAAAACGCACTCGAAATTCCATGAACGCAGCTTCTAGCCGAACAGCGCTACTGTGCTTCTCTGAGCCAAATTCCGGTCCGTAATTGCGTCTCGACACGCTTCGCAGCCGCGCGCTTTCAAGTCGGAAGGGTTTCCAGCGCCGCAGCCGCCGATCTGTTGACTCTAGGTGGGTTTTGGAGACTGGAAACCAAACAAAATTGGGGAAAACTGTATAAAAAAGTCACATTGAGACGGCTTTGGCTCTGGAAAGTCGACTGACCCGAGCAAGTGCGGCCGCAAAGCGTGTCGAGACGCAACTGCGGACCAGAATTTGACCCAGAGAAGCACAGTACATAGGGTGGAGGCCATGAAAAAAATGGATTGTTGTGAAATATTTGTAGGTATTTATCGAAATTAAATTCAGGGAGTTTCGCGTTGCTATACCCTGCGGAAAACCTAGTCACGGACCCAAGTAATCGATTCTGTTCTTTTACCCGGTTGTGAACGGTGTCTGAAGATCCATTTTTAGGCGTGATACAATCGATTGTATCACACCTAATTTCTATAAGGCTTCCCCCTCCCTGTCGTCGCCGACACAATTCTTCCCAGAGACGGAGTTGGCTGAGCAAGTCGCTTGACTTGGAGGGAGGGAGTTCGGACCGAAGTTGGGCTGTATCACACCTCGCGCCGTAGCCTGTTTCCACTTAATTGTGATGTAGACCGACCCTATATAACATCTGCGAAATGCTTCGAATAAGCGAGACATAGCAAAAAGCCACTCTAGCGCTTCCACAGTAAGAAACCACTTTGCTTCGTTTCCTCGAACGATCTTTCGAGCTCAACAATGAAGAGATGAGCTCTGGTTTTTGATCAATAGCGCTGTTCTTTGCATCATTCTCAGCCTCTCTCTCTCTTCATTTAGGTCCGCTCTCATACATCGGTATTGAAGCTATATACAACTTGTCTACTTTGTTTTAGCTGCTCAATTCAGTGGTGGGGGGGGGCGGTATTCCGTTTCCAGGGGGTTCTGTACGACTCCAGAAGCATCCTTGGAATCAGTGTGGGACCGACTTCAAAATGAGCAGAAAATCTCGAAAGACATTTTCAGGTTGTGCTGTGCCTTTGAAAAGCCTCCCAACTAAGTGAATGATCTTGGCCGTGCGGTCGCTAAAACACGCTGAAAAAACTCTTGCCTTGGCAAGAATTGATATCGGAAGTCTCTTTAAACGCGATTTCCTAAAATTAAAGAGCCGTCACTGCATTTCTTGCGCTTGTTACAGATTACCTTCAAAAACGCGCGTTCCAATGGCAGAAACTACCAACATCTTTTGCCTTCGTTTCGTATCACTTATCGCGGATTTCATCCCTTCCTCTTTATGCACGGCTTCTCCTGATCGTTGCTGGCTCCCCACTTTGTCGTACTAAAAAAAAAACCTTGCAACCTTCTTCGTGGGTCAATACGCATAAAGATGTTTCAGCTTGCTGTGATGTCAAACAGCACTCTGCTACAGCCTATTAGGAGGCTATACTCCGTTTCCATCAATTAGGCCATATTAGAAAGCAGAGAGCCCATACTCAGGTCAGAGGCGAGACTGCAACGAGGGGCAGCAGAGACGCGAAAAAAGTGGCAGATAGGCAGAGTAATTTGTAAGTCATGAGGAAAAATGGTGGCCGCGATCGAATCGACTTTTTGGTTACGATAGGGGCACTGCGTGCGGTGTAATTGCGTAGGGCAAGGACCCAGAGCGAGAGTTCAGACTCTCCGCGCTTCAAGATGACCAAGTCGAGAGAGTCAGGATATATCAATCATGTTGTCCAACCCACATGTGCAGACCGAAACAGAACCAACACAAGCATAACATAACATAACATAACATAACATAACATAACATAACATAACATAACATAACATAACATAACATAACATAACATAACATAACATAACATAACATAACATAACATAACATAACATAACATAACATAACATAACATAACATAACATAACATAACATAACATAACATAACATAACCATTTTTCCTCATGACTTACAAATTACTCTGCCTATCTGCCACTTTTTTCGCGTCTCTGCTGCCCCTCGTTGCAGTCTCGCCTCTGACCTGAGTCTGGGCTCTCTGCTTTCTAATATGGCCTAATTGATGGAAACGGAGTATAGCCTCCTAATAGGCTGTAGCAGAGTGCTGTTTGACATCACAGCAAGCTGAAACATCTTTATGCGTATTGACCCACAAAAACTACAGAGGAATCTCTCTACTTCGTGTCATGTACAAGGTTTTAGAACGTATCATTCTCGAGCGACTTATCAACCATCGTGAAGGAACGATCAGAGATGAGCAAGCCGGTTTTCGACCTGGAAGATCGACCATCGACCAAGTGTTCGTCGTGAAAAGAGTAATTGAATCGTGGCAGCGGTTTTCGAAGCCATTACAGCTTGCTTTTTTGAACTTTGAAGCCGCGTTTGACTCTCCTCATCGTGATCGATTGCTCAATGCTCTGCGAGCAGATGGAGTCCCGGAAAAGTATGTTCGGTTAATCGAGGACATGAACAAAGGAACAACAGCAGCAGTTCGTACACCCGTCGGATTTACGCCAGCTTTCGAGGTGAAAACAGGAGTAAGGCAAGGAGCCGTTGCAGGACCTTTTCTTTTCAACTTCGCCGTTGATGACATCATGCGTAGAGTTGCAGAACAGTTTCCTGCGGATGTGATCCTAACACCATCAGGACGCTCCCTTGTCGACCTGGAGTACGCCGACGACATCGTATTATTCGCTGAAAAGAACGCAAAACTGCAAAGGATTGTGAACCTCGTTTGGACTTCGTCTTCGTCCCGACAAATGCAAGCAGATGTGGGTCTCTCAGAGGCCTTCAACGGGAGTTTGTGTGGACGGACAACGTATCGAACTGGTGGACGATTTCTGTTATTTGGGCTGTTTGCTGAAGAACGATGGTAGTTATGCAGCGGATATTCGACAACGATGTGCGAAAGCTACGTCTGCATTCAATTCTCTAACCAAGTGTTTGTGGTCTACCACCATCGCGAAGGAAGTCAAGTTGCGCGTCTACCTATCCGCTATTCGCCCTATCATGATGTACGGATCGGAGACGTGGGCAGCACCGAAGACGCAGATGGAAAGGTTGGATTGCACGGAGAGAAAGCTTTTTAGGCGTTTGCTTGGATATTTCTGGCCACGTGTATGCCATAACGAAGACCTTTACAAGGAAATCGACGCAGTACATCAACGCTTGACACGAGGGAGGTGCCAGCATCTCCTAACGCCATCTCAAGCAGCAATGGAAAGTCGACTTCGACTGCTCGGGCATATACTAAGAAGAACGCCGGATCGTCTCGTACAACACGCTTTAAAAATGCTTCCAAATCCTGTCTGGAAACGGCCACCTGGGCGTAGGCGAAAGTTCTGGACGGATGTGGTTAAAGAGGATTTGAAGTCACTCGGCATCGAAAGACAGTTCAGGCGCGATGTTTCGTTTCGCAGGAAATGGAATAGTGACAGCTGGATGGAATGTGTTCAAATTGTGGCTGAAGACCGTGAAAAATGGACACGGCTGACTACTAGGACGGCACACCTCGGTGAAGATGCGGAATGACCGCGTCAGGCGAAAGCCAACCGATTAAGTCAAAGTAAGTCAACATAACATAACATAACATAACATAACATAACATAACATAACATAACATAACATAACATAACATAACATAACATAACATAAATAACGCAAGCATAACATAACATAACATAACATAACATAACATAACATAACATAACATAACATAACATAACATAACATAACATAACATAACATAACATAACATAACATAACATAACATAACATAACATAACATAACATAACATAACATAACATAACATAACATAACATAACATAACATAACATAACATAACATAACATAACATAACATAACATAACATAAAATAACATAACATAACATAACATAACATAACATAACATAACATAACATAACATAATATAACATAGTATAGTATAGCATAAATATAACATAACATAACATAACATAACATAACATAACATAACATAACATAACACATAACATAACATAACACATAACATAACATAACATAACATAACATAAAATACCATAACATGACATAGAATAACATGCCACAACTGTGAGAAGTAACGTAACCTGTGGAGCAATCGGAAACTGCAGCCTGTTAGGTGGATAGTCTTGCACAAGCTTAGCAGTATATTCCGAAAGTTTGAGTTCCACTCGCACTTTTGTATACATAGGAGGCAGTCGCTGTAGTATCTCCTTCACTTCCCTGGAATTATTGTATTTTGTAGAGAAACAATTTCGAGGCGGGAGCATTTTTGATGATGAAGGTCACTATTCGAAAAATACAAATGAGGAGGAAAGCATTTTCTTCATAACAAGCTATGAGGCTAGGAGCAGGGAAGTTGAGGATTCACACATCTAAACACCTGCACGTCATTCACGTGCCACGCCAGGGTGTAAACGCCTGCACGTCACGCATGTTCCGCGCCAGCGTGTGTTTGAGTATAAATGCATTTCACACACGCGTGGAGGTCATGAACAGTTTAGTGGTATGGTATACTTTGTCGCTGTACTGAGCGATAGGCATCAATCTAGGACAAATCGCGGCGGAAGCAATGGCATCGGCCGTTGTAAGAGTTCGGGCCTCTCTGTGCTATCGAAAAAGGCGCCCAATTTGTAAACATACTCAAGTGTGCAAAAGCTTTTGGAAACACAAAAACTTCATTTTCATCCAAAAATTCTCAAAGGCAGTGTTCACGATGATTTTGTCCCCGAGTTTCTCACATAAAACGACGCGTTAGCCTTCAAGTGTTACCAAAATTACGAAAAAACGGCGAGAAACGCATTAAAACAGCGTATTTCAACGACATGTTTTCTCTGGCCTGGACTAGTTGTCCGGTTGGATAGGCATGTTCATGGCGTTTGTCACCGTTGGGAGATTGGGTCAATCGAAAATATAAGAATATTTTATGCAAAGCAGGATTAGTTAGGGCTCCGAGGAAAGAACGGAGCAATAGATAGTAGAGAATTGCAAAGGACGGGTCCACAAAAGATTTCGTTGTCACAACAAAGACTTCCTGTGATACTTAAAGGCAGTGCCCACGATAAGTTTCGTCCTCGGCTTTTGGCCGGAAATCGAAAGTTTAGGGTCTCATTGGAGCACTGGGGTCGAAAGAACGAACGAAAACGAGCCCCAAAGAGCTCCATACGGCTCCGAAGTCCGCTCGCGCTAGCCCTTCCGCTCGCGGTCGAGTTCTCCGAGGAACAGTCTAGTGCGCTTCTGCTTTAGCGTTGGAGCGCGAGCGCGGCTGAGTTTTAGCATTGGGTGGCATTTGCATACACTCTACTTCAGGCCCATGCCCGCGCAACTGATCCACCGTTGAAATTTGGCTTCCAAGAAGAAGAGCTAATTTTGGATGTTTCGCAGCGTTTTTCATGGTTCTTTCTTCACTGATGAAGCAGTCATACTCTAAAACTTCGTTTTCAGGTGGAAACTCCAAAACAATTTTCATCGTGGACACTGCCTTCAAGAGGCTGGGTGATACTTAAGGATTTCGTGTGCTTCTGGTGCGTTTTTCTCATGTTCTACGCCATTTTAGTTCTACCCGGAGGCCACTTGATCAATATAGCGAAAAATCCCAAAATTGAAGATTATCATGAACACTGCCTTTAAGGCACAGTCCAGCCTCAGGGGCAAATTTTGATGTTTAAGTCTGGTCGCCGTGTATAGCAACCCTGCCCATAACGGAATCTCAGTTCGCTCAAATAAACAAGAAAAGGCTAGGAAAAAATTGGCCACGCCCCAAAAAAGAAAAAAGTCACGCCCACCTGCAAGTCTCCGATCTAAAGAAGGAGACGCACGGTGTGCTTCGATCAGAATCTATGTTCTTCTATTTTTCATGGGTCTAGCTTCATCTTGTGATCCGCTCCGGTGCTATAGCCGTGAATGACGAGGAAGAAAGGCCCGGAACATTTCGTTTACGGAACTAGCTTCAAGATTCACCCAATCGATCAATTCTTCGAGCACATCCCTGCTACGCAGAGCATACATACCATATTACATCGTGTAGGATTCTGTCGAACGCTTTCTCAAGATCAATAAAGGTGAGGTGAACAGCTTTTCCTTTTCACGCTGCTTCCCCACAAGAAGTCAGATCGCATGGATAGCGTCAACGGTGCCGCAGTTCTTGACGAAACCACATTTATTTACGCTGAGCTCAACGAAATCACGTATTCTCCTATCCAGAATTCTCTCGATATTCTTTATTGTATGGCTAAGAAGCCGAATGGGCCGATAGTTGCTACAATCAGCAGGACTCCTTCTCTTAAAAAAAGGACTGTCGTGCTTGACTTCCAATCTGAGGGAACCTTGCGCACAAATGGGTTGAATAACAATGCAAGCCAGGCACTTGAGTTCCAACATCGTCTCTTCCATAACTCCACGGCATATCATCCGGTCCGGTAGCTTTGCCATTCTTCATCGCTTTCAAAGCCCCTGCTACTCGGCTTGCTGTGATCGGCGACACTGCTCCGTAAACGGGAAGAGCGTGAGGCAACAGGGGGATGAGGGAAATACTCTGTTAAAACCGCTTCAAAGTGCTGCTGCCACCTCTCCTTTGCCTGCTCAGCATTCGATAGCAACCGACCATGTTCATAGTTTATCCCAACAAACTTCTCGACATCCACCGCCTTTCGGTTTCGTGACCTGATGAGCCGGTAGGGATCGCGCTCGCCTTCTCTCGTGTCAAGCCTGCGATATAGAGCTTCATTTCGTCGGCCTCTCGTTCTCGCTACTGCTTTCTTAGCCGCTTTTTTCGTGACTTGATACTCTTTCCAGTTGGTCGAGGTTTTCTCTTTGAGTAAAGCGTGGTAAAGAGCATTCTTCCTTCGTACAGGAGCCTTCACCTCGTCAGTCCATAACCACGCCTCCTTTTCGATGTATCTCCGTTCACGCTTTGTCGTTCCAGAATCACTGTCAGCAGCTTGAACTATGCTCCTTTTTGATTCTTTCCAGCTTTCTTCGACGCTTGTGATCTGCGGTAGATTTTCCGAACAATTACTTCGGTTGCCTTATCCTTGAAATTTCACCACTTGATCATTGATCGTCGTCGATGTATGTGATTCACTTATTGTATTTATTGAACCAGCCACAGCCGTCGCCGACGGAGGGAACGGCCCAGAACCCTGGATTGGCGGAGTACGCAAATACAAGGGCTGGGCTAACTTCTTATTTATGTAGCGGTATCGTGGGTAGTTTTTCACGCTTCAAAATGCGTAGGTGTTGTGTTCTGAGCCATACCATTCTATTTTCATTTATTTTAATTGCTATGTCAATCACGTTTAGGAGAGTGTATGCTGCCTCTAAAGGCAGCATACACGCTCATTAAAGGCAGTGGTCACGATGAGAAACGTTATCGAAAAAACTACAAAAATCAGCTTATATCAAAAACAGCTGAAAATCTATGAAGGTAGCGCGGTGAAAAACGGTCTACAAATAGAGTTTCTAGGGCCCAAAGAAGCTAGTTCGGGCACACGTGCACAGCGATGACGAAACAGATCGCAGTCTCACGCCGAGCAGTCAAAAATCATCGACATTCAGAGGACGAAATAAATGAAAATTTATCGAATAAAAAGAGTTGAATAATGAAAGCATCACTTCAGTCAATGTTTTTGACTAGATGTGTACATATATTCGAAGGTTCATTGATTGACGTTCAATTTCAAGCTAGCTGATGTTCTTGATATAAGAGGTCACCGATGCCGATGATGTGGAGAGGGCTCGTCCACCATCAAAAGACAAGAAAGTTCAGGTTTCAAATTCGGCCCAAAACAGTGGTTTTTTCGCGATTTTTTCTTATAGGTCCTACTACTCGAGACCCAGGAAAGGATTTGGAGAGAAAAAGACGACAAGCATATTTGATCGCGACTACTGCCTTTAACGTGATTGAGATAACTACGGAAATAGAATCGTGTGGCTCAGATTACAACGCTTACGGTTCTTGAAGCTTCAAAAACGAGCCACAGTGCCGTTACAGGAGTAGAAAGCTTGGCCCCGCCCGTATTTTCACGCTCCCTGTATTTGCCCTTTTCCTCCAAAGCAGGGTTGCTGAGTTATCATCGCTGTCAGTGGCACGCCGTGTGGTTCACTCGTTAGGCAATCTACCAACAGTACCGACATAGATATGACTCAGCAACCTAGCGTTGCAGGAGAATGGCGAATACAGGGGGCGTGAAAATAGGGCGGGGCCAAACTTGCTCACCTGTAACGGCAATGTGGGTCGTTTTTGAAGCTTCAAAATCCATTAGCGTTGTAATTTGAGCCATACCTTTCTAATTCCTTAGTTATCTCAATTACGTTTACGAGCGTGTATGCTGCCTTTGAACCACTGCAATATACAGGCGTCAGACATACTAAAGGAATCTTGGTTGTTTACAGGATTCGCCTCCTTGTGAACTATTCGACAAAACCAGAAACTCCGATAGTTTAGCAATAATTAAAAGAAAGTCAAGCATACCTGGTTCTGAGGTCTATTTGTTCGAGTGAGATTGAGTTCATGTATGTCTGAATCATAGTGATCAAAGAACTGGCAATGTGGTGTATGCATGCTCTGGAAAGTAGTCATTTTTTCTAGCAAAGAAGAACACCGCTTCCAAGTTCTTTCTCCGGAACAGCTGGCTCCGTCCGCAAGAACTGGCCGCTCTGGCAATGAGGGCAGCAGCACCAATGACCTCGGAGGCCCAGTTCAAATCTCAAACGTGCAGAAGCAAAGTGCTTATCTCACGAAATGATCGCGATGCGTAACTGAGGTGGCGGAAATGTGTCTACAGCGGGCTCATACACAGGAGCCCATAACAAGAGCCATTTTTCCTGTTGATAAATGCGAGGTATTCTATGCTGTCTCCTTAGCTCGCTCCGTAATAGAAACTGAATTCGTGGTCAAAGCTGAGAACGGGACCCAGAAGAAAAACGTGCTCTCGGTCTACGTCATTCAAGCGTCAGGTAACTACATATAATCTATCGCATTTGGTGGCGAGGACTTGCATACCTGTAGTGATTAATTTTACATTCGAGTGGAGGAATGAATTCCTTCGGGTTTCCAATAACTAACGACGTGTTTTCCTTGGAAACATACTCGTCCTTAGCTTTAGGTGGAAGGTACTGAAGAAATTCTTGCTGAAAACGAGAAATTAATGAATTAATTATTGATAAAGATCTGATTACGGTGATGTGGATCACACCCTACTTTGGCTGTCGCTCGATCAATTGACTGCAATCCAAATATTTCTCCCAGAGCAATTGTTGCATCGAACATCTTCAGAGTCATTGGCAGCACATTTCCGGCATGAGATTTCTCAATCAGCTGTGAAGACGATATATATTTCCGGGTCTGGATGCTTTCAAGCGTGAACTTCATATGCCGCCTCATTCCAGCTATGAGTACAAAACAAAAATCGCGCCGGGGGTAGGAACAATCGCATCAGGCTTGCATTTCGTTGATAATTTCGACGATTGCAAATGAACGGTGTCAGTTAAGGGCAGTGATCACGATGAAAACCGTTATCGAAAACACTACAAAAATCAGCTTAGATCAAAAACAGCTGAAGAACAGTGGAGGCAGAGCGGTGAAAAACGGGCTAGAATTAGAGTTTTTGGGGCCCAAAGTAGTCAGTTCGTGCACACGTGCACAACGGCGACCAAAAAGATCGCAGTCTCATGCCGAAAAGTCAAAAATCATCGACATTCAGAGGGAGAAATAAATGCAATCTTATATAATAAGAACAGTTGAGCAATGAAGGAAAGCACTCCGTCAATGTTTCTGCTTAGATATGTACATAAATCCGAAGTTTCATTGAATGAAATTCAATTTCAAGTCAGCTGATGTTCTTTATATAAGAGGTCATCGATGCCGATGATGTGGAGTGGGCTTGTCCACCATCAAAAGACAGGGAAGTTCAGGCTCTAAATTTGGCCCAAAACAGCGGTTTTTTCGTTTTTTTATAGGTCCTACTACTCAAGACCCAGAAAAGGGTTCAGAGAGAAAAAGACGACAAGCATATTTGATGGCGACCAGGGATGAGCAGAATTCCGCTTTCCGACTTCCGAATTCCGATTTCCGATGGTTTTAGGCCTTCCGAGTTCCGAATTCCGATTTCCAAAAAAAGCCTGAAAATGCGGAAGAAATCGGAAATATTCACGAGACTAGAAATTTTTACACTTTTTCTGGCCAAACCCCAGGGGTTATTTCGGGCGCTGAATTCGGTTTCGAGGTCCGTTTTCACTTTTTACAAAGCCAGAGTTAATTGTGTTTGCATGAAAATTTTTAGTAAAGAAGGGTAAGTTCAAGTTTTTCTGGTACGCATAGTCACCAGGGGAGAGTTAAGAATTTCGCTGAACGTAGTTCCGATTTCCGATTTCAGAATTCCGATTTCTGATGGTTTTTGGCGTTCCGATTTCCGAATTCCGATTTTTGATTTCCGAAATTGAGAAGGTCCTTCCGATTTCCGATTTCCGAAGTTCAGAAAAAAATTTCCGCTCATCCCTGATCGCGACCACTGCCTTTGAGGCTGCTAATGTTAGGAAGAAAGACCCGACTAAGACGAAGTTTTTGCTATTTTGTGACAGGTGTTAATAGCCCCTGAGCCGGAAGAGGCTTCTAAAATGGTTTGTACCTACCGTAACATTTTCTTTGGTCCATGATTTTGCCCTTGTTATTAATTCGACGAGACTAGCCGAAATGGACACAAGGGTTCTCAGGCGATACATAGCCGCCATTTCTGCCAAAGTGACCTGGAATAAAGCTCGAATGTAGTTTTCAACGGAAAATTTCAACATTTTTCGTGTGCAATAGTTTCAGTAAGGCGTCAATGTCCACAGTTCTGGCTACGTTATTTCACCGCAGTGGCTATGCGCGGAATGTCTTTCTAACCTCTTTGTTCTTCACATTCATGACATGTTCTTCGCCAGGATTACTCCATTCCGTCACCTTCGAGGCCGCTTCTTTTAGACGAGATACCAGTTGTTCATGGTCCCCTCTCTTCGACGGAAGTTTTGTTCCGGCGGCCAGTTTCTCCATTTCTTGTCGCGCGCTTTTGATAGTTTCTCCACCTGAATTTCATTAAATATGCCCTTGCCATGGTTGGTCGAAGGCAGGCCGTATGCTAACTGATACAAGAGTCTCCACGTGTATGAGGCTCATCGTCCGAGGTGCAGCCGGCTACAACGGCTGGTCTTTGAACTCATTATCAAAGATGTAGACGCATATTGGCCGGGTGCACCGGTAAACTCTGACGGAGGCCTAATTAACATAAATTTTTTGAAGGAAGACGTGTGTTTTTTCTGAACAAGCCTGACTTGTTTGAGGATCGCCTTGAAGTAATTGCTGTCATTCATTGCTTTCTCGAACATTTTCGTGTTCAGAAGTTGAAATCAGCCTCTTTGGGAGGGTATTATCAGGAAACTAGGTGAGATAAAGCTTTTCAGCCACATAAGGCTTGAGAAATGTTCTGTTTTTGAGCAAGCTGTTCATGTTCTCGATAATTGGAGCACTTTGAAACAGCCTAGCATGTCAAGCCTCTATTGCAGTGCAAGTTGTAGTCATGGAAACTTACTTGGTTTTTCTTCCACTATCTTTGTTTTGGTGCATTGCTCTATGAGAGGATAGGAGTAGAGCGCGTTAATGAGCTTTGTGTAATGCCCCAGCGCCGTGCTCTGAAATCAATACTTGAGCCTAGACATGCCTGAACTCAAGTTATCATACCTTATATGTACTACGTTAGGCTATAATCAGTGCTCAGGATGATTTCCGTTTCGAGCTTTGGACACAGAGTGTTGCCCTTTATGTATCTCGCCATGAAGGAATCCAGACCGTTGTATAGGTCTTTCACCAAATCTAGTCTAGTGAGGGACAAGGACTCTGTGGTAGATCGTTATTCGCGATCGAAACATGACTGACTGGTGGTGTCGTGATCGCCGCACAGCTCATCGAAAATTCCTCTATGAGCAGCTAAGCTTTGGCATTCACTGAAGCCACACGGTTCGGCCGTTAGCTCGTCGCCATTCGTCCATGGGCGTGCGTAAGTGAAAATTTCAAATTTCATTAATCTTAAAACGCAATTACAGTGAAACCAACGTAAATCGTAAGTCGTGAATTCTAGTTTCAACATTGAACTGCATGGCGAAATATCTTACAACAGTTTCAATGCAGTCTTTCAATAGGTGATATAGAGTTGTCTCAGGGTGTTTATGCTTTGGAACTGCAGATTAAAAGCAGTGTTCACGATGAAATGAATTGGATTCATTGCTTTCGATTATGAGTGATCGCTCTCCTTTATTACTATGGAATGATGATTAGAAATTGTTAAAGGCACAGTCCTAGCTCGAGGGTAAAAATTGATATTATGGTCCGGCCGCTGTAAATAGAAACCCTGCCAAGCGCCTAATCTCAACTCTTCAGAATGAGCGAGAAAAATCGGGCACTCATTCACCCCTCAAATCAGCACCCATTCGCTCCGCCCACTTCAGGGTTTCCGGTCCTAGTAAGGACCAAACGCGACATGGATGTTGATTGGAATCTACGTTCTTCCATTTCTCAGATAGTCGGTGGTACTCGGACGCCGCCGATGCGACGCTCGAACGCTCCCTCAGCCACGTCTGGCGTGGAGGACTGGTGCTCAACGGCCACAGAGCCTTCTCGGACGCTGACCTCTATCAAATTTCGGCAGTGAGCGCTCCTTCACGCTATTGTAGGCCGTCGGTTTTTCGTGAGGTTTTATGACGAAGAGCGAAAGTTGTTAGGGAACGAGCCGAAAACCTGTTTCCTACAAAATTTTCCGAGGGCTTCACTTCCCCAGGCCTTCCTTCCTTTTTCGGCCATCTGGGCAATACCAAGACCTTGCTTTGCCCTTTGACGACCATGAATCGGCCGACCACCTAACCACCACGCGTCCCGTATCCAGCGCGGGTTTGCACTAATCCTTCAACATGCACTCTCGTGTTGGTCGCTTGACGGTTGTTGGTCTGCTTCCGGAAAAATCGACATAGCCGTCACGCTAGGGGAGCTACCGGTCTGCGTCTCTCATCCCGCTCACTCCAAGGCGCGCTCACCGGACACGACACTTATAAGTCTATAGAAGTCGGCGTCCGAGTACCACCGATTGTCTGATTTGTTACCGGTTCAGTCCTACAATGTGGTTTGTACCACTGTGATGGCTTCGATGGGCGTGGAAAAACAGGCCTTAGACAACTCGTCTACGAATTTCTCACCGTCAGAATACACAATTTTCGAGGGGCTATAACTCCGTTCGTAGTGGGTTCTGAGCGATTCTGGAGACACCAATGTAATCAACCCGAAATTCTCTACGAAAGAAGCAGAAAAGGAAAACAGGAAAACGACTCTGAGGTTTGACTGGGCCTTTCAGCTCCTTCACCGGTTAGACAAGCTAAAGCGCCCCCGATCATTATCATTAGTAGAAGATAGTGAACAGCCATCACGCCTATTCATTTTTCATCTTTTTTTGGGAAATCTCAACTCCTCCAAATAAGCAAGATATGAACGACCACCACAGCCCCGACCTCCTTCGCTCACCACCACGGGCCGCACCCCTTACCAGATTTGCAAACTCGATAGCAGATAGATGGGTAGATGAATTATAACAAGCCGTCGTTCTTCAGTCTATTGTCGGAATGTCCCCTTGTCCTGGTTCGCTCTCGCGCAGCGATGGCGAATGAAGAGAAATACAGGCCTAAGACAACTCGTCCACCAGTTTTTTCGCCCTCAAAATATAGGCATCTCTAAAGGCATAGAACACCCAGAAAAATATTTTTTGGGTTTCTATGCTGATCTTCGAGAGATTCACGCGCCGATCACAGTGGTGGTATCTCTGGAATCGTTCAAGACCTCCTAGCAACAGATTTATGGCTCCTTAAAGGCATCGTACGCGCTGAAAACCACTCACCGTTTTTTGAGTTTGAATCATTGGCTTGGCCAGCCTGGGAACGTGGGTAGAGTTTGGCAGCTCACAGAACGCGCCATTGGGAAGATATGGGAGATCGAATGCCTCGATTTCTACCAAAAGAGGCCGGCCTTCCGACAGCCATGTGGCCTCAAATGGGAAAAGAAGGTAGCTTATGAACGAATGATACATCAACTTCCACTCATTTACGTGATATAGCTTGTTTAAAAGCTTCTTTCTTTTTGATTTTATGCCACATGGCTGTCAGAAAGCCGGCCTCTTCTGGTGGTATTCGAGGCACTCGATCACCCATATCTTCCCAATGATGCCTCGGTGAACCGAGAAACTCTACCCACGTCCTCAAGCGGGCCCAACCAATGATTCAAACCTAAAAAAAACGGTGAGTGGTTCTCAGCGCGTACGATGCTTTAAAGATGCCTATATTATGAAAGAAAAAAGTTGGTGCACGAGTTTTATCAGGCCTGTGTTTCTCTTTATTCGCAATCGTTGCACGAGAGCGAGCTAGGATATGGAGACAGTCCGACAATGGACTGAAGAACTTCTTGAAAATTCATCCATCCATCTAGCCGCTACCGAATTCGGAAATCTGATAGGGGGTCGAGCCTTTGGTGGTGAGCGAGGGAGGCCGGGCGGTTGCCTATATCTCGCTTATTTGGAGGAATTGAGATCTCGCACTTGGCAAGTGTTATGTAGGTGCAGTCTACTACACAATCAAATAGAAATCACAAAATTCATGTTTGAGGGTGTACTGTGCCTTCAAAGACTTGGTACACCCAGGCACAGTACACCCTCAACTATGAATTTTGTGATTTTCATTTGTTTTTGTAGTACACCCCTCCTGTAAAACGCGTGCTAAGTGAGAGATTTCAATTCCCTCTAATAAGCGAGGAAAAAGCGACTACCACGGGCCGGACCCCCTTCACTCACCACCACAAGCCCGACCCCCTTCACTCAGCACCACAGGCCCGACCCCTTCCTGATTTTCGACCTCGATATCGGCTGGATGGATGGATGAATTTCAACCGAGCCTACTTTCTTAAGTGCAAAACCGGTCTTTGTCCTTCTCCTGGCTCGCTCTCGCGCAACGGCTGCGAATGAGATGAAATACAAGTCTAAGACAACTCGTCCACTAATTTTCCGCCCTCAAATATTAGGCTTTTCTGAAAAGTCATAACTCCTTTCGTAGGGATTCTTGAACGATTTCAAAGATACCACTGTGATCACCGTGTGATTTTCTCCAATATAATCTTGGAAGCATGAAAAAATTTCTCCGTGTGTTCTGTGCGTTCAAGGGAGCCGCCATAACTCTGTTTATAGGGGACCATGGACGATTTCAGAGAAACCGCACTTATCAGCGTGTGACTCTCTTCAAGATCAGCATAAAATCTGAAAAATAATTTTCTGGGTGTTCTAAGCCTTTAAAGGATTTAGTTTTCATAATGATTTTCGTGCCAGAGTTTTCCACTCAAAACGATGCGTTGGCAACCACGTGTTACCACAAATGCGAAGAAAAATCGAAAAATATTTTAAGCAAAATAGTATCGTGTAGTTAGGGTCAGAAGGAGAGCACGGAGCAATAGAGAGTAGAGAATTGCAAAAGGTCGTCCCAAAAAGGGTTTTATTGCTACACAAACAAATAAAAATCACAAAATTCATGTCTGAGGGTGTACTGTGCCTATGACGCAGCGACCAGGTGCAGTCAAAACAAAGCTTAAAGGCAGTGTTCACGATAAAAAATGTGTTTCATTTTCCACTAGGAATGGGTAGTGGAGAACCACACTGTAAGATTGACGTCGAAAGAAGGCATGAAAACGAGCCAGGAAAAGCTCCAAAAGAGCCCGAAGTTGCCACTTCGAGCGCATTGAAAACCCCAAAAGCGCAACACACGCCCACCGACGTGTGTTGTTGTTTTTTGAATAAATGAATGCTCGAGATCGTGAGATGGGCGATGATTTCCAATCATTAGCCTCGTTCTTCCCTTCACTCTCAACTTCCCTCTTTACTCAGGTCAGCTGGCATACATCGGCTGCAAAAGACGGAAGTTATAAGCCTCGGACAACTCGTCCACCATGTTTCCTTAGCTCAATTTTTGAGGGACCATAACTCCGTTCCCAGAAGGTCTTGTACGATATCAGAGACATCATTGGAATCAGCGTGGAGTCGTTTTCAAGATAGGCGGGATAACAGGAAAACGATTTTTATCGTGAACACTGCCTTTAAGTCGGGCGAAACACGCGCCACACATGTCAGGCGAAACGGCGGGCCGATTTGTGCTTTTTTAGTCAAGTCTACGGTTGGTATTCTCTATCCGCTGTATCCGTTCACATCGCAATGGTTGGTCGTCCAAAGGTTTGAAAATAAACCAGGATATCTATCGGAAAAGACACGCATCGTTACTGCCCTGACCATGTGCCCAACGAGCAAAAGCTACCGGCGAGTGTTGGAAGGAGCTGTCTTAAGAAATGAGTCCACAGAAAGGACGGAGGGGGAAATGTCGGAGTGCAGCTGAAAATGGTGTTCAGCCTCTCCGTCTCGCTTCAATGAACAGGAAAAAATTAACAGGAGTGGGTCGAAAATTGGCAGACTGCCTCAAATGGATATAGACTGTGTGTATTAGATAAAATGGAAGGGAGCAAAGTCACGAGAGATCGGAGAAGGATGTAAGGTCATTAACCATGAAGTCGCAACAGCATAAAATGATGTTGCAGCCATTGTAAGCGAAAAATTCAGAGCCAACGTCCCGGAGGTAGATCGATTATCGGAACAAACCATGTCTGTGAAGATAGTGTTGGGACCAGCGCCACCTAGGATAATGTCAGCGTAGGCACCGCGGTGTGGGTGAAGCGCTGAAGTGAAGGAACACCTATCGGATAGTATGGAACCTCACATAGGTCAGATAGAGGAAAACGAACAACTATTTCTTGGTAGATACCTCGATAGGTATGTTGGAGCAGAATAAAACAGGCCTCAAAAAATGCTATGGCGGCTCTGTTTGAAGCGAGACCTGTTGAAAAACAGACATGGATCGCACTGATACTTTGCGTTCCTACCGAAGGTTGGCGCGAACTCGGTGCGCATATTTCATAACATACGTGTACCGAGAATTTTATAACATGCTTCATTACGAAACGTAAAGTATCAGTGTGATCCTTGCCGACTGAATGCGACAGCGAGCGTCCTCTCTACGTATGGACACTGCCTAAGTGGAGATAGCCACTGAGTTGCCGGCGGATTGGTGTAAAGTTATGGGCGGATCCTGATCGGATGAGATGTTTATGGCAGGTTGTTAAAGAAAAAGGATAAGCACTGCTTACATAGTGCCAGATTTTACCCCGCTCCCTGAAACCAATCCAGTAGAGCTCGCTGATCTAGTACCCTTCTCATTGGGAATGTTGGTTCTTGACTTAACATTTATTCCGCCGATCGAAAGTGTGATGGATTGGGGAAAACGGAAACACGAGACAACCGCCTTGTACCAGTGATAGATGGAATTAAAATGTATGAATTTAGAATATGATGTGCATTGAAATGCCGAGATTGATTACGCGCGTTGCCTGCTTCTACTCTGAGAAATATTGCCGCGACTCACCCGCGACTGCCCCGCAACTCCCCCGCGTCTCCTCCGCGTTCTCTTCGCGTCTCCTCCGCGTCTTTTCCGTATCTCCTCCGCGACTGCCCCGCATCTCACCCGCGTTTCCTCCGCGATGTCTTCGCGATTCCTCCGGCCTTGGCGCGGGCAGGCACCGAGCCGGAGAAGTCGGGTGCCAGTCGCGGGGAAGTCGCGGCTAAAATTTTCAGAGTAAGGACACTAGTTCTCTTTGTTTGGAAGTACCATAAGGAATATCTAGTGCGGAAATATCGGAGAAATTATTAAAAGAGCTAGGCAAACTAATTCAATAACGTGGTATTCTGTAGAACAAGTACAGCATTGGTCTTACCGTCCATTCCATATAATATATTGTTGCAGAAGTAGTCTTCTTGGAGGGACCTTCGGGCCTCTCTTTCTGGAATTGGCTAAAATGGTTCGATATAGCTTAATCGGGGTGAAAGTCTAGAAAATTATACAGCCGTGACGAAGATGAGAAATCCAAATCTATTGTACCGAAATTGGTGGCGGGTTCAAAGGCACAGAACAACCAGAAAATTATTTTTCAGTTTTCATGCTGATCTTGGAGATAATCATACGCTGATCACAGTGGTGTATCTGAAATCGTCCAAAACCCCTGTGAACAGATTTATGGCTCCTTAAAGATGCCTAAATTTTGAAAGTAAAAATCGGTGCACGAGTTGTCTCCAGTCTGAATTTCTCTTCATTCTTCAATGTACTTTTCTCCCCCTTCTTTCTCCTTTAAAGACACAATACACCCTCAGACATAAATTTTGTGTTTTACGTTTGATTGTGTAGTAGACCCCTCTTAGATAGCACGTGCCAGGTGCGGGATCTCAATCCCTCCAAATAGATGAGACATATGCAACCACCACGGGCGCGACCTCCTTTGCCCACCAACACGGGCCACATCCCTCACCAGATTTCCGACGTCGATAGCGGCTAGATGGGTTGATGAATTCTCAACAAGTCGTCGTTCTTCGGTCCACTGCCGGATATTCTCCTTATCCTGGATCTCTCTAGCGCAATTATTGGAGAGAAATAGAGACCTGAGACAACGAGTACACCAATTTTTCGCCCTCAAAATATAGGCATATTTAAGCAGCCATAACTCTGTTCATAGAGAGTCTTGGACGATTTTAGAGATACCACTGTGATCAGCACGTGACTCTCTCTGAGAGCAGCATTAAATCTCAGAAATGATTCCCTGGATGTTCTGTGTCTTTAGCTCGCCACCAATCTGAATACAATAGCGAAGTCCCCTCTGTAGCTTGCCAGCCGAGTATAGCAAGACTTTATTCGGCTAACGCTTTGGCGTTATAGCCCTCTTCAGAGTCTGGAAACCGAAAACATTCAGGAAAATACTCGATCAAGCGCTATTTCGTTTAGTCTCATTAAATAAGCTACCGGACCTCCCACGTAGCAACATAAGCAACGGAGAAACACCGCTATTAAATCGTCAGTTGCGATGCTGAGATTAATCGAAACTCGTGCATCGACACAAATATTTTACGATTCCGTAGAAAGGCACTGTCCACTCGTTCTCCGAAACTTGAGTCACAACCAGATTAAGGCTTCCAGTGGGTCGGTGACGTCTCATATTTTTCTCATAGCAGTACTTTCCCTCCGCTAGATCTCTGATTCCTAAAATACTCAATTTACTTGAATTTGGGCGAGTTTCCTAGCCGGTTAGGTGTAGATTAAAGGCAGCAGACACGCTCAAAAATGGAATCGATTTTATGAAATAACTCGAAGGTTTGAGACAGCTAGTATGGGGAGCATTAAAGTATCGGAAATTAGAAGATCTAGAGCTGTGCGGGATGTCGCACTCGATTCGGATCACCGTCCAGTTCTGTTGAACTTCACTGACAAGGAAAGTATACAAAGCGTAGGTCGGATCTGCCAAAACGACTAGTGTCGTTGGTATCTCTTGTGGCTCAATAGTGAAACTGCGCAGTATCCCGGCCCGAGCTGCAGGATTCAAGAAGTTACAAGCTAAGAAATGTCGTTTTTGTGCTTTTTGCAACTTCCAAAAAGCGAGTTAGTCTTCGGAAAATCCGGAAACGGACCCCATGAAAGTGTTCAGCGCCCAAAACCACCCCCTGAACGAAATTTGGGTGAAGGCGCATTTTCCATACTTTGTCCAGACTGACAGCGTTTTGGACTTGTACGGATTTTCGGATGGGCGGTTATTTATACCGATGAGTGGAGGGCTTTGGATGCGTTTTAGAAAAATGTTCCACATTTGAATTAAAATTCTCCCAGGGGGGGGGTTTCTTGGGTCGCTGATCACGAATCGATCTATTGGTCGTTTTTCCAAAGTTTTCGGCTAATTTCCTACGAAGCTTCCCTACCGGGGAAAATTTCGAGGGAAAAATGCCACTTTCGAGATTTCCGGTTTTCTACGATAAATATGTCTCAAAATCTTTTGCTGAGTTATTTGGAGTGCTGAACACGAATTCGGAGTCCGTTTATCGATTTTTTGCAGATTACGGTAGATTACGGTGGGTATACGGTAGTTTGGATAAAATCTCAGATTTTACTCAAAATTGGTATACTAGGGTTATTCGGGTAGGAGAATACGAAATTAACGTCCGCTTGTCGATTTTCGAAACACTAAAATGGGTTTTGACCCCCAAATGACATGTTACCTACCGTAACCTACAGTAAACCTCAAAATTTCGACAAATGGACTCCAGTGGTCATATTCGCCAACAACCCGCCGAGGGAATGCGAAGGGAAGCGGAAGGGATTATACCGCGCGCGGCAGAGGAACAGATCAACCCATATTACGCTTAGTAAGATTGAAATGCAAACTGTGTTACGTATCGATATCGCTGCGAAAAGATAAAGATTCCATCGCGAAGCGACATGTGGATCGAATCCACACCGCGGGTGTGGCTAAGGAGCAGTTCGGCTAGCACACGCGACGCGCGACGGAAAAACGCTGTGCGCGCTCACCGTCCTTGGGTCGCGCTAGCCGAGGACCTTTGAAAAAAGTAGTCGTTGTCCCATCGTAGCCGTCCCCTTTATCATTTTTTGCATTTCATTCATGTTTTTTTGTTTATAGTGTGTTTTTTTAGAAGCAATGCTTCTCATACATACCATCGTTTCAATGGAATTCGCACTTTTTATGCAAGATTCTAAGGGTTCTTCTTGTTTGCTTCTTGGAGCGGAATGGGAGATGATGATATTGATTCCGACGCCGACCCTACGTCTGACACATCAACTACATGAACAAAATGCAAAAAACGATATAGGGGAACGGCTGAATTGGAACAATGACAAGTTTTTTGAGTGCTCTCGGTTAACGCGCCCCAAGAACGATGAGCGCGCACAGCGTTTTACCGTCGCGGGCGTCGTGTGTACCAGCCGAACTGCTCCTTAGCCACACGCGCGGTGTGGATTCGATCCACATGCCTCGCGAAGCGACCAGTTTTCAGCGAAGCGATGCGGAAAATTCCGGCGGTCGCGGGGGAAGCCAAGGGAGGCGAGAGGTGGAGCGCGCGTTTTGTATTGAGATTTCGCCTCATCTACCCTTCGACTACCCGGCGGGTTGATATCGAATACGGCCCCTGATTCGTATTCGTCACCCTAGATTACCTCTACACACAACTTTTGAGCTAAATCCGAGAAAATTTTTTGAAACTCCAGAAAAAAAGCCTGATGGGGTACCCTTCCCTTTTTGCGAGACTCAAAAAATACTTATAACTTTTTTGAACCTGCAGCTCGGGGCGAGAAACTGCGCCTTTTTACTACTGAGCCAGAAGAAATACTAACGATACTAGTCGTCTTGGCAGATCCGACCTACGCTTTCTATACTTACCTTGTGAGAAGATTTATAAGAGGAAACGAGGGGCTAAGCCCCTCCTTAGGATTGACATGACAAGTCTCAGAGAGGAAGAATGCAGAAGGAAATTCCGACAACATGTTTCTATTCTCACATTGGAGTCCGGACTAAGAAAAAACTCTGCGACGCGGACTCTTTCGTCAAGTGCATCCAGGACGCTTCGAAAGAGGCACTCCCGGTTGTACAGCCCAAAAAGAAGCTCGCCTACGTCTCAGAGGAAACAACATTTACTTACAACAGAGTATGAGCTCTCCAAACTGCGAGAAACTTTGTGGAGGAGAAGCGTTTGAGGAGGAAGTTGCGTCGGCAGCTTAAAGGCATCGTACGCGCTGAAAACCACTCACCGTTTTTTGAGTTTGAATCATTGGCTGGGCCCGCCTGAGGACGTGGGTAGAGTTTGTCGGGTCACCGTGGCATTCTTTGAAAGTAATGGGTGATCGATTGCCTCGAATTTCACCAAAAGAGGCCTTCTGACAGCTATGTGCCATAAAATGAAAAATAAAGAAGGTTTTCAACTTGAGGCCACATGGCTGTCGGAAGGCTGGCCTCTTTTGGTGGAATTCGAGGCACTCGATCGCCCATATCTTCCCAATGATGCTTCGGTGACCCGACAGACTCTAAACTTTGCGACGCGGACTCTTTAGTCAAGTGCATCCAGGACGCTTCGAAAGAGGCAATCCCGGATGTACAGCTGAAGAAGAAGCTCGTCTACGTCTCAGAGGAAACAACATCTACCTACAACAGAGTATGTGCTCTCCGAACTGCAGGAAACTTCGTGGAGGAGAAGCGTCTGAGGAGGAAGTTGCGTCGGTAGCTTCAAAGTGACCGCGAACGATAATGGACGTGTAGAGCTAAGGAGTTAGGGAAGGCTTGGGAGGAGAAGAACCCAAGGAAAGCCTACACGTTGTACGACTGTATAGCGGCAAGATGAGGAGATGTTCTCCTGTCTTGTGCACTAACAATGGAGTTGCAGTTGGTGATGCGACGCTGCCAATTTAGAAGGTTTACTTGAGTTCACTACTGAATCGTTCAGCGCCATCAGTACCTGAGCTCTCGCATGTTTAGAGAGCACATTACGATGTCAGTGAGGAACCGCCGACTGAGGCTGAAGTGTTGAATTGTGTCCGAAAAATGAAGAATGGAAAGGCAGGTGGAGATGACAACATCACTGCTGGTATGCTAAATGCTCTTCCTCCGTCTGGGATTCGTGAAATGACCAACACTATCCGTGCCATATGGATGAGCGAAAGGATACCCGATTCGTGGAGACATGCGATCATCGTACCTCTTCACAAGAAGTTACCCATCAGGGACCCAAAGAATTATACGGGGACCCCTCTACTTCGTGTCATGTACAAAGTTCCGCGACTTATCATTCTTGAGCGACTTATCAAACATCTTGAGGAAACAACCAGAGAGGAGCAAGCGACCATCGACCAAGTGTTCGTCGTGAGAAGAGTAATTGAATCGTGGCAGCGGCAATCGAAGCCATTACAGCTTGCTTTTTTGGACTTTGAAACCGCATTCGACTCTCCTCATTGTGATCGATTGCTCAACGCTCTGCGAGTCAATGGAGTCCCGGAAAAGTATGTTGACTAATCGACGACCTGAACAAAGGAACAACAGCAGCAGTTCGTACGCCTGTCGAATTCACGTCAGCTTTCGAGGTCAAAACAGGAGTAAGGCAAGGAGCTGTACTCTGAGAGTTTCGGTCGAGAAACGGCCGCGAAATAGCCGTGAATTGCCTCCTCGCCGCGCAATAGCCGAGAAATAGCCGCTAAATAATGCTCGCCGCGAAATAGCCGCCAAATAATGCTTGCCGCGAAATAGCCGCCAAATATTTGGTCTGGTTCTCTGAGAGTTTCGGCCGAGTTATAGCCGCGAAATAGCCCACCAGGCTCCGCAGCGGTTCCTGTTGGGCTATTTCTCGGCTATTTCTCGGCTATTTCCCGACAACTGGTGCTCTTCACGCAGCCACCAATCTGGAATTGAGGCGGCGAACTTTTATTTCCGGTCTTACCTTTATTCACAGTAACAGACAACGATACCGTCAATCATAACTGTTGTCATGTGTTCCGTAAGAAGACGTCCAAAGACAATCTTGAGATCACTACTTCGGTTTCCCAAACTCACGAATAAAGCCAAACATCAAAAGACATTTCTTTTTGAACCGTAACACAGGGCTTATATCCACAAAGACTAGGGCTGTGCAAAAATATTTTCCTTCAATTTTCGGAAACGGAAGAGAAATGTTCAAAACACAGGAAACGGAAAAGACCAAAAGGATTGTGGATTCTCTCATTTCCACGTTTCGTCGCTGCTCATGGCTTGCAGATCTCATTCGATCTCAGATCTCATCTCAGCCTACGGTTTTAATCAGATGTAAACAGGTGTGAACATGATAATATTTTGGAGGTAAGGTGCAAAACTAGTTGGGGAGGGGGCACTCAGGGTTCAATAAAAAACGAGTGATACCACTCGCAGAAATCGAAGAAGTCCGTGACAACTTTCCATGGGAGTTTCCATCAAAACAATGACTTATAACGCTATCAGGCATCTGATATTGACTCACTTGACTTATTCGGTTGGCTTTCGCCTGACGCGGTCATTCCGCATCTTCACCGAGGTATGCCATCCTAGTAGTCAGCCGTGTCCATTTTTCACGGTTTTCAGCAACAATTTGAACACATTCCATCCAACTGTCACTATTCCATTTCCTGCGAAACGAAACATCGCGCCTGAACTGTCTTTCGATGCCGACTGACTTCAAATCCTCTTTAACCACATCCGTCCAGAACTTTCGCCTACGCCCAGGTGGCCGTTTCCAGACAGGATTTGAAAGCCCTCTCAAAGCGTGTTGTACAAGACGATCCGGCGTTCTTCTTAGTATATGCCCGAGCAGTCGAAGTCGACTTTCCATTGCTGCTTGAGATGGCGTTAGGAGATGCTGGCACCTCCCTCGTGTCAAGCGTTGATGTACTGCGTCGATTTCCTTGTAAAGGTCTTCGTTATGGCATACACGCGGCCAGAAATATCCAAGCAAACGCCTAAAAAGCTTCCTCTCCGTGCAATCCAACCTTTCCATCTGCGTCTTCGATGCAGCCCACGTCTCCGATCCGTACATCATGATGGGGCGAATAGCGGATAGGTATACGTGCAGCTTGACATCCTTCGCGATGGTGGTAGACCACAAACACTTGGTTAGAGAATTAAATGCAGACGTAGCTTTCGCACATCGTTGTCGAATATCCGCTGCATAACTACCATCGTTCTTCAGCAAACAGCCCAAATATCAGAAATCGTCCACCAGTTCGATACGTTGTCCGTCCACACAAACTCCCATTGAAGGCCTCTGAGAGACCCAAATCTGCTTGCATTTGTCGGGACGAAGACGAAGTCCGTAGGCTGCAGCATACTTCGAAACGAGGTTGACAATCCTTTGCAGTTTTGCGTTGTTTTCAGCGAATAACACGATGTCGTCGGCGTACTCCAGGGGGGTAGTAATTTTGCCAAACTACGATGTTAACCAGGGCTTTTAACATCGATGTTAACTATGAGGTTATCAGTCTTGACTGAAATCGGCGTACTAATACCTAGAGCCAAAATAAATTACTATAAAAAATCTTGGAGTGAAAGTTCAGTTACTGCTCCTTAACTTCCTTGTTACCCCCTTGACACTCACGATCGCGAACATTGATGTTCGCTCATTAATCGGCGCCTTTCACATGTCAATGATGAGACACTGGGCATGTTGAGGAGTGCGTTTGACGGCGATGGCGGGTTAGGCTAAAAAAGTCCTCGAGAGGACTTTTAGCGTAACCAGCCAACTCAGGTTTCTCACCCATCATCACTGGAGCCGTGATTGGGCCAAGAACTGTGTAAATATACGCCAGTCCCCCAACGGCTGGCGCACCGTTCGTCATGCGCAGTGATAACGCGATCAATAGTCAATTATTGCTTCCCTCGTTCAGCTGACTGCTTCCTCTAATTCATTTTCTTTGCTGAGCATTTTGCGTGCTTGATTTTCTCGTGTTCTTCGATTTTACGAGGACTACAAATTGAGGTTATTGTGACCGAGAAACCTGTCAGTGGATTAACTAGACCAGAACGCTCAGAAATTTGATGTTGAAGTCTCTAACTCCAAATTTCAGATCTTTTTGTTTTTTTTTTTTCCTTCAGAGAAATTCATGGGAAATTTACTATTCACTTTGTTGTGATCATGTATTTTTTGTTTTTTCGGGTTTATTTTGTTTTCTTTTCTATGCAAAATTCAAAAAAAGAGAAAACTTATGCCTTGTCATTTCAATCTTCGCAGTATCGACTAGAATGTAAACCGGAACCATCAATTAGTCCAATACCTTGATTACTTGAATGTTTTATTCATTCGGAGATTTTAATTTTATGTTTTTTTGATTATTCAGTTCATCTTGTTTCAATTAATCGTTTTTATAATATTCGATACATTCGGGATTCTTGAGTAATCGATTCATTAGATGTTTCAGTTATTCGGTTTCTCGAATACGTGGCCAACATAACGGCACATTTGAGCGTCCTGAATTCGAGCTGAAAACATTCACTGCTTTTCTTCGAGAAAACGTGTGAGGCATTAATCGAAGTTGTCCAAGCATTCAGAATTTTCGAAAAGGCTTCATTGGCTGGGTTCAATCATTAAAAATTTTCGCAGTAGATTAATCGAAGTCTTTTTGGATAAGTACGAAATTCATCTTTTTCGAGCATGTGATTTCAAAAAATTATTTGCGAAGTACTTTTCGAGAACTCGTGAATGAATATATTTTTCAACAAAAGTATTTGAAAAAATCTCGGATTGAGAAGCTTCAAATTTGCCTAGTGAATAATTAATTCCGAAAACCGAATCTCCATGTGACTGGATTGAATATCAGGAAATTTCTCGCACTTATCCGAGAAAATGTTTGAAATAACAAAGAATAACCGAACAAGAAAAGTACTTTAATTTTAAGCTGTTTTCATGGAAAGTTTGGAATTCTTTTCAATTTCAATGAAAAGGTTTCATTCTGCAAGGGTTTTTTTCAAAAGTATTTTTCAGGCAGGCTTTGAAGGAGTAAAAATACTGCTGAGGCAGAAATGACAATGTGTGTGTTTCTCATTTCTCTAGCTACTCGAGAAAGTAAATATCGAATGGCCACCACTAAAGTGAGTTGTAAGGTTCTCATAATCAATGATTGAGAAAACATAGTAGACCTGAAATTTTGAAACAAGGACTTTCATGTCAACCTGGCAGCAAGTTTTAGCCTAGCTATTCCTGTGACAGGTTTCTCCGGCCAGTTTCACCTGAGTTCACGTTTCTCGTTAAACTGAAAACACCGTAGAGCAAAATCATTATCGCATGATTCTCATTAAAACTAGATAAAGAAAAAGCAAACAGAGGTAAAACGTTCAGCTGAATGGATCAATCAACGAAAGTAAGGCGAGAAGACGAGAAGGAGTGACTCTACACAGAACAAGCATATACTGTCCAAGAGAAATTGCAAGTTAATCGGAAACTAGTATTTCTGCTCTAATCATTTTCACAGCTACTGTGTCTACTGAGAAAGTGTTAATTGTTGATTTATGAGGAGCAGGGTTCAAGAACCTAGAAGAGCCTCTACAAAGTCTCTCAGTCCGTGAATGCATGGCGTAGTGCGATGTCGCGCTGCCCTTGTCAGTGCGACCACGGGTTCAGATCCGCACTCATCAAATTTTACACATGCATGTGCATAAGTTCATGATGAGAATTAGTTCTCGTGCGTTGAGATCACAGCACTTTGGTGCAGAGCGATGTGTCGCTGTTGATGAACCGGCGTTCGCGGGTTCGTTTACCAGTGGCAGCCATTTTTGCGAACGATTAAGTGGCAGTTCCCAGTTGGATCGGGGGTAACTTCGATGTCTCACACCTCAATTCTTCTTGGTTATCGTGACATGATCATGGTTCGTAACTCTCAGTTTCGGCTAGTTTACCACCACCCCAGGTCGACAAGGGAGCGTCCTGATGGTGTTAGGATCACATCCGCAGGAAACTGTTCTGCAACTCTACGCATGATGTCATCAACGGCGAAGTTGAAAAGAAAAGGTCCTGCAACGGCTCCTTGCCTTACTCCGGTTTTCACCTCGAAAGCTGACGTAAATCCGACAGGTGCACGAACTGCTGCTGTTGTTCCTTTGTTCATGTCCTCGATTAACCGAACATACTTTTCCGGGACTACATCTGCTCGCAGAGCATTGAGCAATCGAGCACGATGAGAAGAGTCGAACGCGGCTTCAAAGTCTAAAAAAGCAAGCTGTAATGGCTTCGAATACCTTTCGAATGCCACGATTCAATTACTCTTCTCACGACGAACACTTGGTCGATGGTCGATGGTCCAGGTCGAAAACCGGCTTGCCCATCTCTGGTCGTTCTTTCACGATGTTTGATAAGTCGCTCGAGAATGATACGTTCTAAAACCTTGTACATGACACGAAGTAGAGAGATTCCTCTGTAGTTCTTAGGATCCGTGACGGATAGCTTCTTGTGAAGAGGTACGATGATCGCATGTCTCCACGAATCGGGTATCCTTTCGCTCATCCATATGAAGTTGGCGATTTCACGAATCCCAGACGGAGGAAGAGAGCTTTCAGCATTTCAGCAGTGATGTTGTCATCTCCACCTGCCTTTCCATTCTTCATTTTCCGGACACAATCCAAAACTTCAGACTCAGTCGGCGGTTCCTCACTGACATCGTAATGCGCTCTCTGAACATGCGGGAGCTCAGGTACTGATAGCGTTGGACGATTGAGTAGTGAACTGAAGTAATCCTTTCATATTGGCAGCGTCGCATCACCAACTGCAACTCCATTGGTAGTGTTCAAGACGGGAGAGCATCTCTTCATCTTCCCGCTATACTGTCGCAGCAAGGTGTAGGCTTTCCTCGGATTCTTCTCCTCCCAAGCCTGCTCGAACTCCTTAGCTCTACACGTCCACTCTCGCTCGCGGTCGCTTTGAATCTGCCGACGCAACTTCCTCCTCAGACGCTTCTCCTCCACGAAATTTCCTGCAGTTCGGAGAGCACATACTCTGTTGTAGGTAGATGTTGTTTCTTCTGAGACGTAGGCGAACTTCTTCTTAGGCTGTACAACCGGTAGTGCCTTTTTCAAAGCGTCCTGGATGCACTTGACAAAAGAATCCGCGTCGCAAATTTCTTCTTAGTCCGTACTCCGATGTGGATAGAAACGCGTTGTCGGAATTTTCTTCTGCACTCTTCATCTCTGAGACTTGTCATGTCAATCCTCTGGAGAATCTGAGCCCCTCGCTTCCTCTTATGAATCCTCGCAGTGAAGTTCAACAGAAGAGGACGGTGATCCGAATCGAATGCGACATCCCACACAGCTCTAGATCTTCGAATGTCCGATACTGGAATATTCTTTGTCAGGACATAGTCAAGCTGTAGTTTCAAAGTTGTCATCTTCCGCTTCCGCTGCTCTTCTGGAGATAGCTGGGTTGGTCCCTGCCACGTAAGCTGATGGCGGCGATGATTCCTCTTGAATGTCGATGCAATAATCAGACCACTGCGTTCACAAAAGTCGACAAGGCGGTAGCCATTGTCCGATGTTTGCTTCACTGGGTAGAACCATTTACCGAGTACTTTGGATTCCTGATCAAGTCCCATCTTCGCATTTGCGTCAATCCCCGCGACAACAGCATGCTGACAAGGTATCCTGGCCAGCAACGCATTGAGTTCCTCATAAAACGCATCGTTCGAATTGTCTTCGGCGGTTTCAGTGGGCGCATGAGCACTCACTATCCACAGATTGAATCCTCTGTGATCCCGCAGTCGTACGAATGCATTCCGGCACGACGTTGAGCCGAACTCCTTGACCATACCATTGAAATCCTTCCTTACAGCTATTGCACAGCCTCCCACTCTCCTATCGTCAGCGTTACCGCAGTAGATGGTGTACTCTCCGACGCTGATGACGGGTCTATCCTTGAGGCGGGTTTCATGCAAAGCAGCAAACGGTGCATGGAAATAGCTCAGAAGTCTGGATAGCGCAGTTTTTTTTGATGTCACTCGACAGCGATCGACAGTTCAGGGTGGGGAAACTGTGGCTTGTGACCAAAGACTCCATAAACTCCCTAGGTACGGATCCTAAGGTGTTATGGACCAGAGGCCTTGGTGTGCCGAACGGCGACACCTTTATGCAAAGTGCGAGATACTTTCGCGATATAGTTGTGCACGCTATATCGCTCGAACGTTCCCTGTGTACACTCAAACGTCTGCTGGGTTCAGTAGAAGCAGGGGCACCAACGAGCAGGTACCAACAGACTTGTATACACACCCCCGCATCTGATATAAGCAACAAAATCTCATTTTCATGCATGTATTATTTCATTTTTTTTTCGAGTGGCCACATCTAACTAGTTCTGCACCGGGAATAATCGTAGGGGGCAAGTCATCCCGTGCCTTGTCCGGGAACTGAATGTGAAACCATCAATACTGGCCATGGCTTGAATTTTCACTATGTGCATGCCAAATTCGATAGATACTTCCATGTTCCACTGAGAAGAAATATTCTGGTATTCGGAGTAGAGAATAAAAGCAATATGAGGCGAGCATACTATAAAATACGCCGATATCCTGTTATCATCCGAGCTTATGAGCGTCCAGTTGTGAATAGATCCAAGATGCTTCAAAATCCCATCAAATTGTGTATCGAAGAGTTATTTCGACTGCCACAATACGCCGCATGTGGCTATGAAGCACCGTTCTGCAATGGTAGATCTTTGCCTGGTATGCCTTCAAGAATTCGCTTATGCAAGGAAATGCAGTAATAATGGGTGATCAAGAAACTCGCTTTGACTCGTATTATTCCGGAGTAGGGCACGGCTAGGAAGTTCGAAATCGTAGACCGCAGCATTAATAAGTTCGTCATCGCATAAATCAACTAAGCTTAACTAAGCTAAAGTGAACTGCATTCAAGCAGACCACATATTTGGCGGCTATTTCACGGCTATTTCGCGGCGAGAAATATTTGGCGGCTATTTCGCGGCCAGTATTATTTCGCGGCTAATTGGCGGCTATTTCCCGGTTATTACGCGGCCAGCAGGCATTTGGCGGCTGTTTCGCGGCTATTGCTCGGCTAAAACTCTTAGAGTTAGGTCTAGTTTAGTTCAGCATAGGCAAGCTTATTTTAGTTATGAGCGGTCTATCTGATGGTGAGCTTCCTAGTACTGCTCGTAGGTGCCCTACTCCGGAATGCTACAGGTAAAATCGCGTTTCTTGATCGCTCGTTATTACTGCTTCCCCTTACATTCTTTTAGGCATACCGGGCGACGATCAACCATGACAGGACGGCGCTTCGGAGTGATATACGACGTATTGAAACGGCTGAAAGGTCTGCTCGATACTTAATTTGAAGGGATTTAGAAGCATCGCAATTCTATTCACAATCGGACGCTCATTGGCTCAAATGAAAGCAGGATATCGGCGTAATTTACAGTAAGTACGCTTCACATTTTTCTTATTCTCCCCTCTGAATATCAGAATGTTTCTTCTCAGTGGAACATGGAGTCATCTGTTGAATTCGGCAAGCATATATTGAAGATTCGAGCTATTATCAGTAGTGGTGGCTCCACATTCAATTCCTAGACAAGGTACGGAATGACTAGTTCCCCACGATTATTTCTTACATCTTTATCATGTGCAGAGATGGAACAATAGCCTTGAATGACATGAGCCCTTCTACCAGAAATGTCTTCTGATGTTTGGCTTCATTCGTGGGTTTGGAAAACCGACGCGAAGAGACCTCAGTATTGTTTTTGGACGTCTTCTTAATGAACACATTGCAATAGTAATGATTGACGGTAACTTTTTCTGCGATTGTGAATAAAGATCTCATTTCCAGATTCGTGTCTGTGTGAAGACCACCAATTGCCGCGAAATAGCCTAGGAATAGCCGAAAAATAGCCCACCAGGCTCCGCAGGGGCTCCTGGTGGGCTAATTCTCGGCTATTTAGCAGCTAGTTCGCAGACAACGTGCTTTTGTCCAAACATTAGCCGCGAAATAGCCGGGAAATAACCAAGATCTAGCCGCTAAATAGCCGAGAAATAGCCCACCAGGAGCCGCTGCGGAGCCTGGTGGGCTATTTTTCGGCTGTATCTCGACCAAAACTCTCAGAGTAGCAGGGCCTTTTCTATTCAACTTCGCCGTTGATGACATCATGCGTAGAGTTGCAGAACAGTTTCCTGCGGATGTGATCCTAACACCATCAGGACGCTCCCCTGTCGACCTGGAGTACGCCGACGACATCGTGTTATTCGCTGAAAACAACGCAAAACTGCGAAGGATTGTGAACCTCGTTTCGAAGTATGCCGCAGCCTATGGACTTCGTCTTCGTCCGGACAAATGCAAGCAGATGTGGGTCTCTCAGAGGCCTTCAACGGAAGTTTGTGTGGACGGACAACGTATCGAACTGGTGGACGATTTCTGTTATTTGGGCTGTTTGCTGAAGAACTATGGTAATTATGCAGCGGATATTCGACAACGATGTGCGAAAGCTACGTCTGCATTTAATTCTCTAACCAAGTGTTTGTGGTCTACCCCCATCGCGAAGGAAGCTAAAGGCATCGTACGCGCAAGAAACCGTATATTATTTTTTCATGTTTTTGGGTAGCTTGGCCTCTCTAGAGAACGAAACTGACGAAGGGGCGCCTGAAAAACCGTCATTTGAAAAGAAAAGTCAATCGGAACACATTGTAAGTACGAATTTGAATTTCGCGCCAAAATCCTTTTTTAAGTTTTTCCGCTTTTTGAGGCCTCGTCACTGTCATTTTCGGAGTTTTTCTGCATGTGGAGTTTGCGCCGTAACTATTTTTCATGTTGTCTAACGGTCGCACCGACATTCTAGGAAAAAGTGCTAGATGACTGGTGAGAATTGGTGGCGGATCTTCAACTTTGACGCCTTCCAGCCTCATTGCGCAACTTTTTTGACGCGTTAAAGTTTACCAGTGTGGTCTACCGGGCTAAATCATGAAATTGAGCATGAAAAATGGAAATTGATTTCTAGCGCGAACGATGCCTTCAAGTTGCGCGTCTACTTATCTCTAGTCGCCCTATCATGATGTATGGATCGGAGACGTGGGCTGCACCGAAGACGCAGATGTAACGATTTAATTGCACAAAAAGGAAGCTGTTTAGACGTTTGCTTGGACGTTTGTGGTCGCGGGTGTTTCAAAGCGAAAATCTCTACAACGAAATCGACGCCTTGCGTCAACGCTTGACACGAGGGAGGTGCCAACATCTCCCAACGCCATCTAAAGCGGCAACGGAAGGTCGTCTCTGTTTTCGCGAGCATATTTCGAGAGGACCGCTAGCTCGCCTTGTTCAACACGCTCTAAGGCTCCGTCCATGGCAGACTTCCTAGCTTCAAGTGACCCTAAAATGACGCTGAGGGTTTGCATCTTCAGCACTTGTTATTGATGCAGCCAGCCAGTAGCTGACGGTGGAGGCATTGTGACCGTAACGGCTGTTTCTAATATTATCGATACCATCATTAACCACGTGCCGTCCTCGGACACGTTGGATGCGCCAGCCGTCGAGCGTCATGCGCCAGCGTTCGAGCGCTGGCGCATGATGCTCCGACGCCTTGACGCTCTGCCGCTGGTCGTCTGCTACATATGTACGGAGCCTAAGGATGCTTTCGAGTCCTGTCTGGAAACGGCAGCCTGGACGTAGGCGAAGTTTTGGACGGCTGTGATGAAGAATAATTTCAAATCACTCGGCATTGAAAGGCAAATTAAGCGATGTTTTACTTCGCAGGAAGTGGAATATCGACCAATGGATGGATTGTGTTCAAACTGTGGCTGAGCACAGTGACAAATGTACACGGCCGACTACTAGAACAGACTAGCCGAAAAATACCATGCGGTGCCGATTGCCACAAAGCCATAAAATACTTTGCAACTTTCATTTGAGAGTCTGGCTCAGAAAAAGGAAAGTATGTTACTTGATACTATCAAGTAACTTACCACTGGTGTTGCAAAGACTTGCATGCATATTGATTATCGATTGGTATCGACTGCTGTCGAGTTCGATGATAACAATCAGAGATCAATCTGCATGCGACTCTTTGCAACAATAGTGGTAAGTTACTTATTAATATCAAGCCACATACTTTGATTTTTCTGAGGGGTCGGTCAGTCTAATATAGAAATGCAACTGATATCATCATTTCATGCCCTTGTGGCAATCGGTACCGCACGGTATTTGGAGTTGACTCTAGAGTAGCACACCTCGGCGAAGATGCGGAATGACCGCGTCAGGCGAAAGCCAACCGTTTAAGTCAAGTAAGTAGGTCAAGAATGGAGAACTGACGGAAAATCTAACGAAAACTGTGAGCGAATAGAGGAATAACGGTTGCTTTTGTTATAGGGTAAAAATGGACGAGTTTCACTGCGCGCGGCTGAAGCAGTGAACAATAGCGACAAAACGGTTGAGGCGACAAAGCCGATAGACTCTTGCAGCCTGTACTAGAATTTAATTGAAAACATCAAAAACCAGCCAAGGTGACCGTTTTCGAAGAGTCGACCGGGACGAATTTGTACATACGGGCGGGGTTGTCGGAGCTCGTGGGCGGGGTTGACGATATTTTTCGACATGCATTGCTCAAAATTAGTAGTTTTCACTGGTTTTTAACACTTCCAACAGCGCGAGCGTTCTACTAGGGTCATACGACCCCAGTCGCGTAGTTATCCCAACAACTTTTTTGAGCGTGTGTGCTGCCTTTGAAGGCAGCAGACGCGCTCGAAAAAGCTGTTGAGATGTCACTGAGGGTCGTATGACCGTAGTAGAAGGCTTGCGAAGGTAAAAGCGTCAGAAACAAGTTCAAACTACTGAATTTGAGCAATGCATGTTGAAAAATTTCGTCTACCCCGCCCATGGGTTTCGTCAACTCCGCCCCCAAATACAAACTCGTCTAGATTGATCGTTCGAATACGATCGTTTTGGCTGGGTTTCTGTGCTTCCAACGAAGTGAGCGTTCTAGTAAAATCTGTAGGAGTCCATTAGCTTAGTTACCTCAACCATTTTGGCGCTAACATTCTCTGTTTCAACCGCGCCCGGTTAAACTCGTCCAATTTCACCCGAAAACAAAAACAATCATTATTCCTCTACTTGCATACAGTTTTCTTTGATCTCTCCGGAAGGCCAGCGCCGAAGAAGAGCAGGGGCCTCTAAAATCTCCCGTCGGGTAAGATCTCTGCTGTCGCTTCCCCAAGCCGAAAACGGGCTCTATTTTCCGGCGCTTGCCCCCACCCGCAGTATCTGAGATAGTGAAGAAATGGAGCTAGCAGGGTGGATAGCTTCCTAGTAATACGATAGGCTCCCAACGTTGAAACATGCCTGTCGAAGTTAAAAAACATGTTTACCAGCAATTACCTGTCTGAACACGTTTGTTCGATACATATGATTGGTTCAGGAGCAGAGCGGTTCCCCGAAGCTCCATACACGCACTCGCAGGGCCTCAGTGCAGTGAAGGCAGGGTCTCGGGGCAGTGACGGCAGGGCTTCAGGGCAGTGAGGGCATGAGATACTCTCCTTCACTACATATTTCTCTTAACAGGTACAATCCTGTTGGAAACGTTTATAAATTGCCACCGGCACAAAATTCTCACGGTAAGCAAAATTGATCATAGCCATTTGATAAGGGGTAGTGTATAAAAGAAATGGAGAGCGGTGTGTTTTCATTCACACACCGTCTTTCTGAAGAGGAAAGCGGCTGAAGCTGTGAACAGACGAGGGAGAAGGGAAACAGCGTCACTGGCGAAAACGTTATCACGATATCGAGCCCATATCATGGAAAACTTTGAAAGAGAGTCTACAACACCTCGGCGAGAATTTTGTGCCGGTGGCAAATTATAAACTTCTCAGACATTGGGATTAGCGGACAGCCATTCCCAGTGTCAGACAGCCATTAGCCGGCGGTCCGCCTAAACCCTTCCATTGGTCCCCCAGGACATTGGCCGACCGCTGGCAGTCTCTTGGCTAATATCTGGCAGCACGCTGTTGAGCAATCATTTACCAGCGGTCCGCCAGTGTCTTGGCAGACGGATGAGTCGAGGTGGGTTCCTCACCGCAGATCGTTGCGTAAGAGATCGCCTACGCAACGGTCTTAGGTGGGGGACCCACCCCAACCCCCAACCCCCTAGCCGTGGGTACTTGCCCCACAGTTGCCAAAAATATGCTAGCCTCTGTGGAGTGACTTCAGGGGTGCGCTCCAAGAAGTTTTCCATGGGAGGAAAACTGGGTCTGATAAGATATGACGAATGATAGGCCGAAAGACATGTTCATTTTAGGTGGCCTCATAAACTATCATTGGTTGGTATCACTATCGAATATGATTTCCTCTCGTGGAAATGTTCTTAGAACGCACCCCAGGTCACCTTCCAGGGTCGGCATCAAAGTGCCGAGTGAACCCTCATCGGACTGAATCGCCTTATATACCGGCTCGGCTTATAAATGAAATCAGAGATCAAACTATAACATGTTAAAACGTGAGTAATCGTCAACTCTCTCGAGTGCCAGCCATGTGACGACTTAGTGCCAAGCGAAGGCCACTGGGCGGTTATGCGCCAGCCAAGTGCCGATTGCTGGATAACTGCGTTCTTATTCAGGGAGTCGGGGGGTCCTATTCGACCACGATAGGCTTTCGATTCGGGTACCTAGTCGAGTTGAAAGGAACTTTTGCAGAAGCACGTGCTGCTTCGAGGAGCACGTGGCCTGTTCAATAGCACTACGTGGCGCAGCGAGGCAAAACTTTTGCCGCACCCTAATTCCCACGCTAAAGCACGTGGCCTGTTCAATAGGAGCACGTGGCCCTGACATGCAAAGCCTTCTCCGAACCCCCGTTTCCCACGCAGCAGCACGTGGCCTGTTCGATATGAGCACGTGGCGCTGGGGGCGGGCTCCCACACCTTCGCTGGGAGCGGGTCTCCCCCCCCCAACAAGGATACGGTCCAAGTCACGGACCGCAGTAGGGGATCACCCCCACAGCAGCCCGCGACAGGGACATCACCTTCGCCACGTTCGACAGCGAGGGAGCTCCCCTCGCTGAGGACCGTGGGGGAAACCCCTTAGCGGTTCAAAAGTCGTCAAGAAAGTGACTCGTAGTCACCTTCCAGGAGCGGTCCGAAGGCGCACTGCGCTCTCTTTGGGATCGAGCCCCTTATATACGCGCTGTGCGGCTGACATGCGCCGGGTCAGTTCTGAAGCGATCGATCAACGTGTTCAATCATGGACATTGTGGCTCGTTCGTCGTCCAAACTCATCGTAGTCGAATTGAAAGCGTATCGTGGCCGAGTGGAACGGTTATGATTGGCGCCACGTGCTTCTCACTTGGACGACGATTAGGCCACGTGGCGCAAGGAAATTACGTGGCCATATCGTCATCCAACCGCTTTGTAGTCGAGTCCAAAGCCAATCGTGGCCGAATAGAACCCCCCGACTCCCTGAGTATGCGCTGGGTAATTTCGAGGTTTGATTGCCCTTGCCAGCCGAATGCAAGTTATCACGCAGCTTTCAGGCAGCTGGCACATTTCCGCCAGCGGTCCGCCGCTAGCTTTAATTGAGATGCCAAGGATGAGCCAGCTGTCGCCTTTGTAATTACCAATTGCCAGCTGAATGCCAGTTATCACCCAGCTGTTAGGCAACTGGCACATATTCGCCAGCTGTCCGTCCCTGGCATTAAATGACATGCCGAGTGTATGCCGACTGTTGGCCTCGTGATTGTCATTGGCCAGCTAAATGACAGCTGTCCCCAAGCTGTTGAGCAACTGGCAAATTTTTGCCAACGGTCCGCTGCTCCGAATGTCTGAGTATTTACCGGACTGGATACTTCGGCTCATACAACTCTTTTAGGCCTCGGTCATAGTTAGATGATCGGTGTAGCCAGCCCCGTCGATAATCATGAAAGACATGCATGAGGTGGGATGCAAAAAACACTCGATGTGGCTGACCCGACCGATGTTCACAGGATATAAGGTAAAAAATGAATGATATCCATGATATCATTCCCCATATTTCATACATACTGACCGTGTCAGACACACATTGATACATCGGGTTTTTTTGCAACCTCCATCACCCATGTTTCTCTTACATATCGACCGGGCTGGCCACGGTGATTTTTGCAACCAACTCTGACAGAAGCCTAATACCCTAGCCCTTATCCATTGGTTATCAACGATTTTGTTTACGAGAGCTTTCCTTCCGAAGCCTTTAATACCCTCCCGAAGTTCCATGCCTATGGCCCCGGTCAGAGTTGGTGCTATTTGCATCTGTATCCCCCCGCACCCCCCAACACCCACCCGGTCGATACGTATGTTTAAAATGATGGAGTGAGGTTGAGAAAATCACTCGATGTATCCAACTAGATATGACGATGATTACGTGGCCAACAGGATTGCACCTGTTCAGAGAAATAGTGAAGGAGAGTATGGTGAAGTAACAGAGGTAGCAGTAAGGTTAGCTTTCCAGTGATACGCAATGTTTTATCATCGATCCGCCCACGTGATTTTCTCATCCACGTATTGCATGGATATCGACCGCGTCGGATACATCGAGTGATTTTCTCAACCTCACTCCATCATTTTAAACATACGTATCGACCGGGGGGTGCGGGGGGGTGTTGGGGGGATACACCGAGTGATTTTTGCATACCATTTCCAATGCATTCTGTGTGTATCGACCGGGCTGGAGGCGTCGGCTCATCCAACTATGACCGGGGCCTATAGCCTAGCTCGCTCATTTTGAGCTAGTTGAAGTGAGGCTTGTCATGTCAAAATCTCCCTATCACTGTTATATTTTGCCATGATAGACCGCTCCGCTGCTTACTCCTCCCGGACTCATTCGAGTAAGCTAGGCTTCACATTCAAATAAGTAAGGTTGTGTGTGGTGGGTAATTTACCGTTTTTCAACGTTTCCGGTACTTTTTTCTCCAAAATTGAGAAAATTTTGAAAGTTTGTAGTCGATCAATGTGCATGGGTGCGCCTCTAAGTACGTCCTACCGTAATCGAGGGCACATTTAAAATTTCTTCTCGATTTTTTAAGGACAAACGTTGAAAAATTGCAAGTAACACAATACCGAACACACACAATACCAAATAAACCTGGAGTCCTTACACGCAGGAATAGCATGAAAGAATGAAAGAAACAGAAGTAGCCGTAGCGCGAAAACACTATCGTTTGACGATAAACCGGCTGTGGCCGCCCCAAGGCGGGTTTGGCCGCCCCGGTTGATACATATTGAAACGCGGTCTTGGAAGGATTAGAAAAACGCAAGTCACGTCAGCTGTGGCTGAGCGGAAGTTGTCGGCTAGGTCTGTATGAGAAAAGAAATGCTCGGTGTGTCCGGTTGTAACATGTCGTATCCCAATCAATAAGAAAGTGACTTATCCTCTAAAATTGCGTATGATGGAATCAATATTGATAATTCGCAGTGCGTTTGTACTGATGAGCGGATGACGAGCCTGTTTACCAATTTTTGTTGCCAGGTACCGTATCGATGCCAGGAGTGGTGTTCTCCATTCACCCACCGGGATCTTTGGTTACAGTCTGTCGACATATGCTCGCAGAAGACGCACTCCGAACAACAACCACTCAACCCAGAACGAAGCCGGAAAAATTGCTTTCTGCTTGCCATTCATATCCGACGACTTCATTAGTGCCGTGCGATCCTGCCTGAGGCGAGCGGACCTGGAAAACCACGTGACGCTTATCGCTATTCCACCATTCAATCTGAAGCGTCTACTTGTGAGAAACCGGATCTACGACCGAATATGCACCACAACTGATTGCCTGGTTTGCCTTTCGGGTAGAGAGGGCGACTGCATGTACGCGGGAGTGATATATATGATAACATGCTTGGCGTGCGGAGACAGCTACATTGGTGAGTCCGGGCGGCCACTTTGCCTGCGGATCCGTGAGCACGTCGACGGAAAGAGATGCTCGCGTGAATCAACCCCGTTGGGTGCACACCGTGTAAGAAGACACAATGGAGAAGATTTCAACGTGAAGGTAGTTATCCTGCAACGCGAAACTGAAATCATGCCGCGGAAAACATTAGAGGCATTTTGGATACAGACTAAAGGCCCGGCCATGAATCGAAGGGAGGAGTGTATTTCAACAACAGCTGCACTCAGTCCATTTATCCAGCTCTGTCATTTTTGATACGCACACAGTGTGACCAGTCTGTAACCTCGAGTACGACAGTGTCTCATTCTTAATTTCCCTCGCTCAGGCCCCGGTCATAGTTGGATGAGCCGACGCCTCCAGCCCGGTCGATACACACAGAATGCATTGGAAATGGAATGCAAAATCACTCGGTGTATCCCGCCTTCTTCGCAGTTTCGCACCTCCAACACCCCGGTCGATACGTATGTTAAAATGATGGAGTGAGGTTGAGAAAATCGCTCAATGTATCCGACGCGGTCGATATCCATGCAATACGTGGATGACGGCGGATGAGAAAATCACCGGGTGGGCGGGCCTATGATAAAACATTGCGTATCACTAGAAAGCTAACCTTACTGCTACCTCCTTTACTTCACCATACTCTCCTTCACTATTTCTCTGAACAGGTGCAATCCTGTTGGCCACGTAATCATCGTCATATCTAGTTGGATGCATCGAGTGATTTTCTCAACCTCACTCCATCATTTTAAACATACGTATCGACCGGGGTGGTGTTGGGGGGTGTTGGGGGGTGCGGGGGGGTGTTGGGGGGTGCGGGGGGGATGCAGATGCAAATAGCACCAACTATGACCGGGGCCTCACTGCTGGCCGGAAGTGTCGACGCACTGCGTTCGATTGTAAGGTGAGGACTCTGAGGGGTACGGCACCGTCTGCGCGCGGCAACCGAAGCAGATCACAACTTCGGTTGAACGCGTACGCGGTGTTTGTGCGTGCAATTTTGTTGAATTGACTGGATCACTTTAAGGCTCTGAAGAAGGCGTCAGACGCCGAAACGCGTTAGCCGGAAAAATAAAGATCCATAACAACCTCGTGGCGGCTCAAAATAGAAGAAATAGCTCTTTGGAGACATTCCAGAGTGCATTCGAAATATGTCGATTATTACATATCTTGTGGAATATCAATTGTCACTTCTCCAACACAAGCTGGAATAGCTCCGAAGAATCGAGCGGGTAGATGAAGAATATCATTCCCAGGAGATGAGGAGCAAAAACGGTTCAATCATCAACATTCGACCTACCTTGCCCATGCCAGAGAGCGAATGAACTGATGTCTCGATTCTAAAGTTACCCTCTCTTCTTGGAGAAAACATTGTGAGCTGCACAGGATACAACAGGTAAGAACTGGCCTGCGAGGGGTAAAAAGATGCTGTCAGGTCGCTGTAATCTGTACCTCTGCGTGTGTAAAGTGTGTCCGAATGAGACCATGCAGCCGGCGCGTCGAGCGGCCGTCTCTCGGACGAGCGTCGAAATGGCTGTAAACAGCTGACTGAGGGTATTCCCAACCTTCCGAACGCTTGCCACCATCCCCTCATGTTCGTACGAGGGCGGCGCACGCGAAGGCCGTTTGACATGCCCAACGGCCGCATGGTTCGAGGGTCTAATTTGCTCCAGACTCCAAGAAGAAGTATGAACAAAAGTAGTGACACATATGTATACAAATGTTGACACGGGTGGCAATATCGGTTGTGGCTCTCTCTTGTCGGTGCAAAATACGTTGGAGCAAACCTGGTGAGTATTTCAAGTCTAACTTGAGCGCCGTTTGCGCTAAAGCCTTGTGCACCGAGGAAAAAAAAACCAAAATAGTCACTCCGGGACTTGTGAACAGTATATCAGGCGCAGGAATTTGCCGCGGAAACAGGGAAAAACTAGCATATGCATTTTATTGACCTATTTGTTGGGGCATGGCCAGAAACCGCGTTACGTAAGGAACCTAAAAACGCCCATCATAGCAATGTGTAATCGGCGACGTGGTCGCTAGCTTTCTGATCAAAAATCTTTTGGATATCACTTTCGCAACGTAACGAATGATGGAATGAACACGTTGAGAAGTGCGAGAATTTTCGGGAGAATCATTGTCCGAAATCACCTTTTCACCGGAATACTGAACACCAGATACCAATAGGCAAAACATTATTATAACAGAACAAAACGAATAACAATGTAAAAAAGGGGTCTCCCAAGCAGAAGTGGTTTGGTTAGCGTTAAAAATGTTTCAACAAAAAGGGAACAATAGGAAAGCGGAATGAGGAGAGTCTACAAAAAATGAATAATATCCTCCAAGAACTCTTTTCTTTTTCGAAACTTCCAAACAGCGGAAGCAAACCGTTGTGGTTCTCTATGAGGAAGCGCTTTTGGCTCCATAAAGGACTTTGATTATGTGAGTTCCGATAAAATATGTATATATGCATGTGAACCTAATAGCTATCATTAAAAGGGGAGATGATGTTAAATTGTTTTCGGGAACCAGTCAATTCTTCCTCGTAAAATACCACAACGGTTTGTTTCCGCTGTTTGGAAGTTTCGAAAAAGAAAGAGTTCTTGGAGGATATTATTCATTTTTTGTAGACTCTCCTCATTCCGCTTTCCTATTGTTCCCTTTTTGTTGAAACATTTTTAACGCTAACCAAACCACTTCTGCTTGGGAGACCCCTTTTTTACAGAATTGTTCACTTTTTCTTGATATTACGCTGTAATATCCCATGCAAGAATTTCGAACAAAGACCTCTTCATCTCCCCACTAGATCAGTCCTCTTTCTGTGGTCACAAGAATCAAAGACCCAAACTGTTGTAAAACTATCTCAGAAAAATCACTCGATGTGGCTGACAAGACCGATGTTCACGTGATATTAGCTAAGAAATGAATGATATCCATGATATCGTTCCACATACAGGCCATAAAACGGCCAATGTCTCACCGTCGACTGCGTACCACGCGCTGCGCGACCGCACGCGCGTCGGAAGCGAACGAGTTTTGGCCGCCGCGCGACGAGTTTAGCTGCCGCGCGATGTTTCGGCCGCCGCGCGGCGGCCAAAACTCGTCGCGCGGCGGCCAAACTCGTTCGCTCCCAAGGCGCGTGCGGTCGCGCAGCGCGTGGTACGCAGTCGACGGTGAGACATTGGCCGTTTTATGGCCTGTAATTCATTCATATTGATCGCGTCAGCCACATCTGGCTACACCGGGTGTTATTTGCACCTTCCATGTTTTTCATACGTATCGAACGGGTCGGCCACGGTGATTTTCTCAACCAACTCTGACAGGGACCTTAAGCCTAGTTTTGACTGCAGGTGGTCGCTGCGGCCATGCGAAGGACAACTGTTCCTTTTTCATCGCGCGTAATGGAAAGCCGCTCCAATTGTGATCGCTTCGTGGCAAACGTCCTACATCGCTGGGTCGCGGCGACGGAATCCTATGTTTTACTGCATCGCTGCTTGAAGAGCGATTCTCAATGGCCGCTCACCGTCGCTGCATCGCTGCCATTATGGCAGCGATGGAGCGATTGCCAGCGAATGACACGTTTCGTCTAGTGAACGTTGACCCTTTCTCATGACAAGATCAGTGTTTTCGAGTCGAAACGCGTTATTGATGAATACCAGCCATTAATTTCACTGATTGATTGAATTTCTTCGATCATCCGTGAGGCTATGCACTATGAACAGAATCGCTGCCGCTGCTACATCGTTGCAGCAGCGGGTGCAAAATCGCTGCGATGAAAAACAGCAGCGATGTAGTCAAAACTAGGCTTTAGGCCCCGGTTATAGTTGGTCGCCCAGACGTAGCCAGCCCGGTCGATAATCATGAAAACCTGTCCCGCACTTCTCACGATGTCCCGATGACGTCACCAGAAGCCCGAAGCATTCTTGGGACTATCCTATACGGGGGGGGGCACCCACGACTTTCTCATGAAAATGAATGTAGACCTTGATAAAAGGTGCTTGATGCTGCTATCAGTCATTGTTGTTGATGAAGTTGTGTAGAAATACTTTGATTGATAGCGTTATAGATCTGTGGTTCATTCCATTTCTGACTTGAATCTTGAGTGCCCCCCCCCCCCCGTATAGGATAGTCCCGCACTTCTCACGATGTCCCGATGACCTCATCAGAAGCCCGAAGCACTCTTGGGACTATCCTAGACGGGGGGGGGCACCCACGACTTTCTCATGAAAATGAATGGAAACCTTGATAAAAGGTGCTTGATGCTGCTATCAGTCATTGTTGTTGATGAAGTTGTGTAGAAATACTTTGATTGATAGCGTTATAGATCTGTGGTTCATTCCATTTCTGACTTGAATCTTGAGTGCCTCTCGTATAGGATAGTCCCGCACTTCTCACGATGTCCCGATGACGTCATCAGAAGCCCGAAGCACTCTTGGGACTATCCTAGACGGGGGTACCCACGACTTTCTCATGAAAATGAATGGAAACCTTGATAAAGGTGCTTGATGCTGCTATCAGTCATTGTTGTTGATGAAGTTGTGTAGAAATACTTTGATTGATAGCGTTATAGATCTGTGGTTCATTCCATTTCTGACTTGAATCTTGAGTGCCCCCCGTCTAGGATAGTCCCGCACTTCTCACGATGTCCCGATGACGTCATCAGAAGCCCGAAGCACTCTTGGGACTATCCTAGACGGAGGGCACCCACGACTTTCTCATGAAAATGAATGGAAACCTTGATAAAAGGTGCTTGATGCTGCTATCAGTCATTGTTGTTGATGAAGTTGTGTAGAAATACTTTGATTGATAGCGTTATAGATCGGTGGTTCATTCCATTTCTGACTTGAATCTTGAGTGTGCCTTTCCCGTCTAGATAGTCCCGCACTTCTCACGATGTCCCGATGACGTCATCAGAAGCCCGAAGCACTCTTGGGACTATCCTAGACGGGGCACCCACGACTTTCTCATGAAAATGAATGGAAACCTTAATGAAAGGTGCTTGATGCTGCTATCAGTCATTGTTGTTGATCAAGTTGTGTAGAGATACTTTGATTGATAGCGTTATAGATCGGTGGTTCATTCCATTTCTGACTTGAATCTTGAATGCCCCCCCCCCGTCTAGAATAGTCCCGCACTTCTCACGATGTCCCGATGACGTCATCAGAAGCCCGAAGCACTCTTGGGACTATCCTAGACGGGGGGGGGCACCCACGACTTTCTCATGAAAATGAATGGAAACCTTGATAAAAGGTGCTTGATGCTGCTATCAGTCATTGTTGTTTATGAGGTTGTGTAGAGATACTTTGATTGATGGCGTTATCGTTCGGTGGTTCATTCCTTTTCTGACTTGACTCTTGAGTGCCCCCCCCCCGTCTAGGATAGTCCCGCACTTCTCACGATGTCCCGATGACGTCATCAGAAGCCCGAAGCACTCTTGGGACTATCTGTAGACGGGGCACCCACGACTTTCTCATGAAAATGAATGGAAACCTTGATAAAAGGTGCTTGATGCTGCTATCAGTCATTGTTGTTGATGAAGTTGTGTAGAAATACTTTGATTGATAGCGTTATAGATCGGTGGTTCATTCCATTTCTGACTTGAATCTTGAGTGCCCCCCCCCCGTCTAGGATAGTCCCGCACTTTCACGATGTCCCGATGACGTCTTCAGAAGCCCGAAGCACTCTTGGGACTATCCTAGACGGGGGCACCCACGACTTTCTCATGAAAATGAATGGAAACCCTGATAAAAGATGTTTGATGCTGCTATCAGTCATTGTTGTTGATGAAGTTGTGTAGAAATACTTTGATTGATAGCGTTATAGATCGGTGGTTCATTCCATTTCTGACTTGAATCTTGAGTGTTTGCCCCCGTTCAGGATAGTCCCGCACTTCTCACGATGTCCCGAGGACGTCATCAGAAGCCCGAAGCACTCTTGGGACTATCCTAGACGGGGGGGCACCCACGACTTTCTCATGAAAATGAATGGAAACCTTGATAAAAGGTGCTTGATGCTGCTATCAGTCATTGTTGTTGATGAAGTTGTGTAGAAATACTTCGATTGATAGCGTTATAGATCGGTGGTTCATTCCATTTCTGACTTGAATCTTGAGTGCCCTCTCCCGTCTAGGATAGTCCCGCACTTCTCACGATGTCCCGATGACGTCATCAGAAGCCCGAAGCACTCTTGGGACTATCCTAGACGGGGGGGCACCCACGACTTTCTCATGAAAATGAATGGAAACCCTGATAAAAGATGTTTGATGCTGCTATCAGTCATTGTTGTTGATGAAGTTGTGTAGAAATACTTTGATTGATAGCGTTATAGATCGGTGGTTCATTCCATTTCTGACTTGAATCTTGAGTGCCCCCCCGTCTAGGATAGTCCCGCACTTCTCACGATGTCCCGATGACGTCATCAGAAGCCCGAAGCACTCTTGGGACTATCCTAGACGGGGGGGGGGCACCCACGACTTTCTCATGAAAATGAATGGAAACCTTGATAAAAGGTGCTTGATGCTGCTATCAGTCATTGTTGTTGATGAAGTTGTGTAGAAATACTTTGATTGATAGCGTTATAGATCGGTGGTTCATTCCATTTCTGACTTGAATCTTGAGTGCCCCGTCTAGGATAGTCCCGCACTTCTCACGATGTCCCGATGACGTCATCAGAAGCCCGAAGCACTCTTGGGACTATCCTAGACGGGGGGGGGGCACCCACGACTTTCTCATGAAAATGAATGGAAACCTTGATAAAAGGTGCTTGATGCTGCTATCAGTCATTGTTGTTGATGAAGATGTGTAGAGATACTTTGATTGATAGCGTTATAGATCGGTGGTTCATTCCATTTCTGATTTGAATCTTGAGTGCCCCCCCGTTCAGATAGTCCCGCACTTCTCACGATGTCCCGATGACGTCATCAGAAGCCCGAAGCACTCTTGGGACTATCCTAGACGGGGGGGGGCACCCACGACTTTCTCATGAAAATGAATGGAAACCTTGATAAAAGGTGCTTGATGCTGCTATCAGTCATTGTTGTTGATGAAGTTGTGTAGAGATACTTTGATTGATAGCGTTATAGATCGGTGGTTCATTCCATTTCTGACTTGAATCTTGAGTGCCCCCCCCCGTCTAGGATAGTCCCGCACTTCTCACGATGTCCCGATGACGTCATCAGAAGCCCGAAGCACTCTTGGGACTATCCTAGACGGGGGGGGGCACCCACGACTTTCTCATGAAAATGAATGGAAACCTTGATAAAAGGTGCTTGATGCTGCTATCAGTCATTGTTGTTGATGAAGTTGTGTAGAGATACTTTGATTGATAGCGTTATAGATCGGTGGTTCATTCCATTTCTGACTTGAATCTTGAGTGCCCCCCCACCGTCTAGGATAGTCCCGCACTTCTCATGATGTCCCGATGACGTCATTAGAAGCCCGAAGCACTCTTGGGACTATCATAGACGGGGGTAGGCCCGCACTTTTCTCGACGTCCCGATGACGTACAAAAGCCCGGAGCACCTTTCACGACGTCGCGATGACGTCATCAGAAGCCCGAAGCACTTTTCACGACATCCCGATGACGTCATCAGAAGCCCGAAGCACTTTTCACGCCGTCCCGATGACGTCATCAGAAACCCGAAGCACTTTTCACGACATCCCGATGACGTCATCAGAAGCCCGAAGCACTTTTCTCGACGTCCCGATGACGTCATCAGAAGCCCGAAGCACTTTTCATGACGTCCCGATGACGTCATCAGAAGCCCGAAGCACTTTTCACGACGTCCCGATGATGTCATCAGAAGCCCGAAGCACTTTTCACGACATCCCGATGACGTCATCAGAAGCCCGAAGCACTTTTCTCGACGTCCCGATGACGTGCAAAAGCCCGGAGCACATTTCACGACGTCGCGATGACGTCATCAGAAGCCCGAAGCACTATTCACGACGTCCCGATGACGTCACCAGAAGCCCGAAGCACTTATTTCACGACGTCCCGATGACGTCATCAGAAGCCTGAAGCACTTTTCACGACGTCCCGATGAGGTCGTCAGAAGCCCGAAGCACTTTTCACGACGTCCCGATGACGTTATACGAAGCTCGAAGCACTTTTCACTACATCCCGATGACGTCATCAGAAGCTCGAAGCACTTTTCGCGACATCCCGATGACGTCATCAGAAGCCCGAAGCACTTTTCACGATGTCCCGATGACGTTATAAGAAGCTCGAAGCACTTTTCACGACATCCCGATGACGTCATCAGAAGCCCGAAGCACTTTTCTCGACGTCCCGATGACGTACAAAAGCCCGGAGCACTTTTCACGACGTCCCGATGACGTCATCAGGAGCCCGAAGCACTTTTCACGACGTCCCGATGACGTCACCAGAAGCCCGAAGCACTTATTTCACGACGTCCCGAAGACGTCATCAGAAGCCTGAAGCACATTTCACGACGTCCCGATGACGTCATCAGAAGCCCGAAGCACTTTTCATGACGTCCCGATGACGTCATCAGAAGCCCGAAGCACTTTTCACGACGTCCCGATGATGTCATCAGAAGCCCGAAGCACTTTTCACGACATCCCGATGACGTCATCAGAAGCCCGAAGCACTTTTCACGACGTCCCGATGACGTTATAAGAAGCTCGAAGCACTTTTCACGACATCCCGATGACGTCATCAGAAGCCCGAACCACTTTTCTCGACGTCCCGATGACGTACAAAAGCCCGGAGCACTTTTCACGACATCCCGATGACGTCATCAGAAGCCCGAAGCACTTTTCACGACGTCCTGATGACGTCATCAGAGGCCCGATGCACTTTTCACGACGTCCCGACGACGTCATCAGAAGCCCGAAGCACTTTCCACGACGTCCCGATGACGTCACCAGAAGCCCGAAGCACTTATTTCACGACGTCCCGATGACGCCATCAGAAGCCTGAAGCACTTTTCACGACGTCCCGATGACGTCATCAGAAGCCCGAAGCACTTTTCACGACGTCCCGATGACGTCATCAGAAGCCCGGAGCACTTTTCACGACGTCCCGATGACGTTATCAGAAGCCCGAAGCACTTTTCACGACATCCCGATGACGTCATCAGAATCCCGAAGCACTTTTCACGACGTCCCGATGACGTTATAAGAAGCTCGAAGCACTTTTCACGACATCCCGATGACGTCATCAGAAGCCAAAGCACTTTTATCGACGTCCTGATGACGTACAAAAGCCCGAAGCACTTTTCTCGACGTCCCGATGACGTACAAAAGCCCGAAGCACTTTTCACGACGTCCCGATGACGTCATCAGAGGCCCGATGCACATTTCGCGACATCCCGATGACGTCATCAGAAGTCCGAAGCACCTTTCACGCCGTCCCGATGACGTTATAAGAAGCTCGAAGCCATTTTCACGACATCCCGATGACGTCATCAGAAGCCCGAAGCACTTTTCTCGACGTCCCGATAACGTACAAAAGCCCGGAGCACCTTTCACGACGTCGCGATGACGTCATCAGAAGCCCGAGGCACTTTTCACGACGTCCTGATGACGTCATCAGAGGCCCGATGCACTTTTCACGACATCCCGACGACGTCATTAGAAGCCCGAAGCACTTTTCACGACGTCCCGATGACGTCACCAGAAGCCCGAAGCACTTATTTCACGACGTCCCGATGACGTCATCAGAAGTCCGAAGCACTTTTCACGCCGTCCCGATGACGTTATAAGAAGCTCGAAGCACTTTTCACGACATCCCGATGACGTCATCAGAAGCCCGAAGCACTTTCCTCGACGTCCCGATAACGTACAAAAGCCCGGAGCACCTTTCACGACGTCGCGATGACGTCATCAGAAGCCCGAAGCACTTTTCACGACGTCCCGATGACGTCACCAGAAGCCCGAAGCACTTATTTCACGACGTCCCGATGACGTCATCAGAAGCCTGAAGCACATTTCACGACGTCCCGATGACGTCATCAGAAGCCCGAAGCACTTTTCATGACGTCCCAATGACGTCATCAGAAGCCCGAAGCACTTTTCACGACGTCCCGATGATGTCATCAGAAGCCCGAAGCACTTTTCACGACATCCCGATGACGTCATCAGAAGCCCGAAGCACTTTTCACGACGTCCCGATGACGTTATAAGAAGCTCGAAGCACTTTTCACAACATCCCGATGACGTCATCAGAAGCCCGAACCACTTTTCTCGACGTCCCGATGACGTTATAAGAAGCTCGAAGCACTTTTCACGACATCCCGATGACGTCATCAGAATCCCGAAGCACTTTTCTCGACGTCCCGATGACGTACAAAAGCCCGGAGCACTTTTCACGACATCCCGATGACGTCATCAGGAGCCCGAAGCACTCTTGGGACTATCCTAGACGGAGGCACCCACGACTTTCTCATGAAAATGAATGGAAACCTTGATAAAAGGTGCTTGATGCTGCTATCAGTCATTGTTGTTGATGAAGTTGTGTAGAAATACTTTGATTGATAGCGTTATAGATCGGTGGTTCATTCCATTTCTGACTTGAATCTTGAGTGCCCCCGTCTAGGATAGTCCCGCACTTCTCACGATGTCCCGATGACGTCATCAGAAGCCCGAAGCACTCTTGGGACTATCCTAGACGGGGCACTCCACGACTTTCTCATGAAAATGAATGGAAACCTTGATAAAAGGTGCTTGATGCTGCTATCAGTCATTGTTGTTGATGAAGTTGTGTAGAAATACTTTGATTGATAAGCGTTATAGATCGGTGGTTCATTCCATTTCTGACTTGAATCTTGAGTGCCCCCTGTCTAGGATAGTCCCGCACTTTTCACGATGTCCCGATGACGTCTTCAGAAGCCCGGAAGCACTCTTGGGACTATCCTAGACGGGGGCACCCACGACTTTCTCATGAAAATGAATGGAAACCCTGATAAAAGATGTTTGATGCTGCTATCAGTCATTGTTGTTGATGAAGTTGTGTAGAAATACTTTGATTGATAGCGTTATAGATCGGTGGTTCATTCCATTTCTGACTTGAATCTTGAGTGCCCCGTCTAGGATAGTCCCGCACTTCACGATGTCCCGAGGACGTCATCAGAAGCCCGAAGCACTCTTGGGACTATCCTAGACGGGGGCACCACGACTTTCTCATGAAAATGAATGGAAACCTTGATAAAAGGTGCTTGATGCTGCTATCAGTCATTGTTGTTGATGAAGTTGTGTAGAAATACTTTGATTGATAGCGTTATAGATCGGTGGTTCATTCCATTTCTGACTTGAATCTTGAGTGCCCCCGTCTAGGATAGTCCCGCACTTCTCACGATGTCCCGATGACGTCATCAGAAGCCCGAAGCACTCTTGGGACTATCCTAGACGGGGGCACCCACGACTTTCTCATGAAAATGAATGGAAACCCTGATAAAAGATGTTTGATGCTGCTATCACTCATTGTTGTTGATGAAGTTGTGTAGAAATACTTTGATTGATAGCGTTATAGATCGGTGGTTCATTCCATTTCTGACTTGAATCTTGAGTGCCCCCCGTCTAGGATAGTCCCGCACTTCTCACGATGTCCCGATGACGTCATCAGAAGCCCGAAGCACTCTTGGGACTATCCTAGACGGGCACCCACGACTTTCCCATGAAAATGAATGGAAACCTTGATAAAAGGTGCTTGATGCTGCTATCAGTCATTGTTGTTGATGAAGTTGTGTAGAAATACTTTGATTGATAGCGTTATAGATCGGTGGTTCATTCCATTTCTGACTTGAATCTTGAGTGCCCCCTCCGTCTAGGATAGTCCCGCACTTCTCACGATGTCCCGATGACGTCATCAGAAGCCCGAAGCACTCTTGGGACTATCCTAGACGGGGGGGGCACCCACGACTTTCTCATGAAAATGAATGGAAACCTTGATAAAAGGTGCTTGATGCTGCTATCAGCCATTGTTGTTGATGGAGTTGTGTAGAGATACTTTGATTGATAGCGTTATAGATCGGTGGTTCATTCCATTTCTGACTTGAATCTTGAGTGCCCCTGTCTAGGATAGTCCCGCACTTCTCACGATGTCCCGATGACGTCATCAGAAGCCCGAAGCACTCTTGGGACTATCCTAGACGGGGGGGGACCTACGACTTTCTCATGAAAATGAATGGAAACCTTCATAAAAGGTGGTTGATGCTGTTTTCAGTCATTGTTGTTGATGAGGTTGTGAAGAGATTCTTTGATTGATAGCGTTATAGTTCGGTGGTTCATCCCATTTCTGACTTGACTCTTGAGTCCCCCCCCCGTCTAGGATAGTCCCGCACTTCTCACGATGTCCCGATGACGTCATCAGAAGCCCGAAGCACTCTTGGGACTATCCTAGACGGGGCACTCACGACTTTCTCATGGAAATGAATGGAAACCTTGATAAAGGTGCTTGATGCTGCTATCAGTCATTGTTGTTGATGAAGTTGTGTAGAGATACTTTGATTGATAGCGTTATAGATCGGTGGTTCATTCCATTTCTGACTTGAATCTTGAGTGCCCCCACCGTCTAGGATAGTCCCGCACTTCTCATGATGTCCCGATGACGTCATTAGAAGCCCGAAGCACTCTTTGGGACTATCCCGATAGACGTCATCAGAAGCCCGCACTTTTCTCGACGTCCCGATGACGTACAAAAGCCCGGAGCACCTTTCACGACGTCAAGATGACGTCATCAGAAGCCCGAAGCACATTTCGCGACATCCCGATGACGGCATCAGAAGCCCGAAGCACTTTTCACGCCGTCCCGATGACGTCATCAGAAACCCGAAGCACTTTTCACGACATCCCGATGACGTCATCAGAACCCCGAAGCACTTTTCACTACATCCCGATGACGTCATCAGAAGCCTGAAGCATTTTTCGCGACGTCCCGATGACGTCATCAGAAGCCCGAAGCACTTTCCATGACGTCCCGATGACGTCATCAGAAGCCCGAAGCACTTTTCACGACATCCCGATGACGTCATCAGAAGCCCGAAGCACTTTTCTCGACGTCCCGATGACGTACAAAAGCCCGGAGCACCTTTCACGACGTCGCGATGACGTCATCAGAAGCCCGAAGCACTTTTCACGACGTCCCGATGACGTCACCAGAAGCCCGAAGCACTTATTTCACGACGTCCCGATGACGTCATCAGAAGCCTGAAGCACTTTTCACGACGTCCCGATGAGGTCGTCAGAAGCCCGAAGCACTTTTCACGACGTCCCGATGACGTTATACGAAGCTCGAAGCACTTTTCACTACATCCCGATGACGTCATCAAAAGCTCGAAGCACTTTTCGCGACATCCCGATGACGTCATCAGAAGCCCGAAGCACTTTTCACGATGTCCCGATGACGTTATAAGGAGCTCGAAGCACTTTTCACGACATCCCGATGACGTCATCAGAAGCCCGAAGCACTTTTCTCGACGTCCCGATGACGTACAAAATCCCGGAGCACCTTTCACGACGTCACGATGACGTCATCAGAAGCCCTAAGCACTTTTCACGACGTCCCGATGACGTTATAAGAAGCTCGAAGCACTTTTCACGACGTCCCGAAGACGTCATCAGAAGCCTGAAGCACATTTCACGACGTCCCGATGACGTCATCAGAAGCCCGAAGCACTTTTCGTGACGTCCCGATGACGTCATCAGAAGCCCGAAGCACTTTTCACGACGTCCCGATGATGTCATCAGAAGCCCGAAGCACTTTTCACGACATCCCGATGACGTCATCAGAAGCCCGAAGCACTTTTCACGACGTCCCGATGACGTTATAAGAAGCTCGAAGCACTTTTCACGACATCCCGATGACGTCATCAGAAGCCCGAACCACTTTTCTCGACGTCCCGATGACGTACAAAAGCCCGGAGCACTTTTCACGACATCCCGATGACGTCATCAGAAGCCCGAAGCACTTTTCACGACGTCCTGATGACGTCATCAGAGGCCCGATGCACTTTTCACGACGTCCCGACGACGTCATCAGAAGCCCGAAGCACTTTCCACGACGTCCCGATGACGTCACCAGAAGCCCGAAGCACTTATTTCACGACGTCCCGATGACGTCATCAGAAGCCTGAAGCACTTTTCACGACGTCCCGATGACGTCATCAGAAGCCCGAAGCACTTTTCACGACGTCCCGATGACGTCATCAGAAGCCCGAAGCACTTTTCACGACGTCCCGATGACGTCATCAGAAGCCCGAAGCACTTTTCACGACATCCCGATGACGTCATCAGAAGCCCGAAGCACTTTTCACGACGTCCCGATGACGTTATAAGAAGCTCGAAGCACTTTTCACGACATCCCGATGACGTCATCAGAAGCCCGAAGCACTTTTATCGACGTCCCGATGACGTACAAAAGCCCGGAGCACTTTTCACGACGTCCCGATGACGTCATCAGAAGCCCGAAGCACTTTTCACGACGTCCCGATGACGTCATCAGAGGCCCGATGCACATTTCGCGACATCCCGATGACGTCATCAGAAGTCCGAAGCACCTTTCACGCCGTCCCGATGACGTTATAAGAAGCTCGAAGCCATTTTCACGACATCCCGATGACGTCATCAGAAGCCCGAAGCACTTTTCTCGACGTCCCGATAACGTACAAAAGCCCGGAGCACCTTTCACGACGTCGCGATGACGTCATCAGAAGCCCGAGGCACTTTTCACGACGTCCTGATGACGTCATCAGAGGCCCGATGCACTTTTCACGACGTCCCGACGACGTCATTAGAAGCCCGGAGCACCTTTCACGACGTCAAGATGACGTCATCAGAAGCCCGAAGCACATTTCGCGACATCCCGATGACGTCATCAGAAGCCCGAAGCACTTTTCACGCCGTCCCGATGACGTTATAAGAAGCTCGAAGCACTTTTCACGACATCCCGATGACGTCATCAGAAGCCCGAAGCACTTTTCTCGACGTCCCGATGACGTACAAAAGCCCGGAGCACCTTTCACGACGTCGCGATGACGTCATCAGAAGCCCGAAGCACTTTTCACGACGTCCCGATGACGTCACCAGAAGCCCGAAGCACTTATTTCACGACGTCCCGATGACGTCATCAGAAGCCTGAAGCACATTTCACGACGTCCCGATGACGTCATCAGAAGCCCGAAGCACTTTTCTCGACGTCGTGATGACGTACAGAAGCCCGGAGCACCTTTCACGACGTCAAGATGACGTCATCAGAAGCCCGAAGCACATTTCGCCACATCCCGATGACGTCATCAGAAGCCCGAAGCACTTTTCACGACGTCCCGATGACGTTATAAGAAGCTCAAAGCACTTTTCACGACATCCCGATGACGTCATCAGAAGCCCGAAGCACTTTTCACGCCGTCCCGATGACGTTATAAGAAGCTCGAAGCACTTTTCACGACATCCCGATGACGTCATCAGAAGCCCGAAGCACTTTTCTCGACGTCCCGATGACGTACAAAAGCCCGGAGCACCTTTCACGACGTCGCGATGACGTCATCAGAAGCCCGAAGCACTTTTCACGACGTCCCGATGACGTCACCAGAAGCCCGAAGCACTTATTTCTCGACGTCCCGATGACGTCATCAGAAGCCTGAAGCATTTTTCACGACGTCCCGATGACGTCATCAGAAGCCCGAAGCACTTTCCATGACGTCCCGATGACGTCATCAGAAGCCCGAAGCACTTTTCACGACATCCCGATGACGTCATCAGAAGCCCGAAGCACTTTTCACGACATCCCGATGACGTCATCAGAAGCCCGAAGCACTTTTCACGACGTCCCGATGACGTTATAAGAAGCTCGAAGCACTTTTCACAACATCCCGATGACGTCATCAGAAGCCCGAACCACTTTTCTCGACGTCCCGATGACGTACAAAAGCCCGGAGCACTTTTCACGACATCCCGATGACGTCATCAGAAGCCCGAAGCACTTTTCACGACGTCCTGATGACGTCATCAGAGGCCCGATGCACTTTTCACGACGTCCCGACGACGTCATCAGAAGCCCGAAGCACTTTCCACGACGTCCCGATGACGTCACCAGAAGCCCGAAGCACTTATTTCACGACGTCCCGATGACGTCATCAGAAGCCTGAAGCACTTTTCACGACGTCCCGATGACGTCATCAGAAGCCCGAAGCACTTTTCACGACGTCCCGATGACGTCATCAGAAGCCCGAAGCACTTTTCACGACGTCCCGATGACGTCATCAGAAGCCCGAAGCACTTTTCACGACATCCCGATGACGTCATCAGAATCCCGAAGCACTTTTCACGACGTCCCGATGACGTTATAAGAAGCTCGAAGCACTTTTCACGACATCCCGATGACGTCATCAGAAGCCCGAAGCACTTTTCTCGACGTCCCGATGACGTACAAAAGCCCGGAGCACCTTTCACGACGTCAAGATGACGTCATCAGAAGCCCGAAGCACATTTCGCGACATCCCGATGACGTCATCAGAGGCCCGATGCACATTTCGCGACATCCCGATGACGTCATCAGAAGCCCGAAGCACTTTTCACGCCGTCCCGATGACGTTATAAGAAGCTCGAAGCACTTTTCACGACATCCCGATGACGTCATCAGAAGCCCGAAGCACTTTTCTCGACGTCCCGATGACGTACAAAATCCCGGAGCACCTTTCACGACGTCACGATGACGTCATCAGAAGCCCTAAGCACTTTTCACGACGTCCCGATGACGTTATAAGAAGCTCAAAGCACTTTTCACGACATCCCGATGACGTCATCAGAAGCCCGAAGCACTTTTCACGACATCCCGATGACGTCATCAGAAGCCCGAAGCACTTATTTCACGACGTCCCGATGACGCCATCAGAAGCCTGAAGCACTTTTCACGACGTCCCGATGACGTTATACGAAGCTCGAAGCACTTTTCACTACATCCCGATGACGTCATCAGAAGCTCGAAGCACTTTCCTCGACATCCCGATGACGTCATCAGAAGCCCGAAGCACTTTTCTCGACGTCCCGATGACGTCATCAGAAGCCCGAAGCACTTTTCACGACGTCCCGATGACGTCACCAGAAGCCCGAAGCACTTATTTCACGACGTCCCGATGACGTCATCAGAAGCCTGAAGCACTTTTCACGACGTCCCGATGACGTCATCAGAAGCCCGAAGCACTTTTCCCGACATCCCGATGACGTCATCAGAAGCCCGAAGCACTTTTCACGACGTCCCGATGATGTCATCAGAAGCCCGAAGCACTTTTCACGACATCCCGATGACGTCATCAGAAGCCCGAAGCACTTTTCACGACGTCCCGATGACGTTATAAGAAGCTCGAAGCACTTTTCACAACATCCCGATGACGTCATCAGAAGCCCGAACCACTTTTCTCGACGTCCCGATGACGTACAAAAGCCCGGAGCACTTTTCACGACATCCCGATGACGTCATCAGAAGCCCGAAGCACTTTTCACGACGTCCTGATGACGTCATCAGAGGCCCGATGCACTTTTCACGACGTCCCGACGACGTCATCAGAAGCCCGAAGCACTTTCCACGACGTCCCGATGACGTCACCAGAAGCCCGAAGCACTTATTTCACGACGTCCCGATGACGTCATCAGAAGCCTGAAGCACTTTTCACGACGTCCCGACGACGTCATCAGAAGCCCGAAGCACTTTCCACGACGTCCCGATGACGTCATCAGAAGCCCGAAGCACTTTTCACGACGTCCCGATGACGTCATCAAATGCCGAAGCACTTTTCACGACATCCCGATGACGTCATCAGAATCCCGAAGCACTTTTCACGACGTCCCGATGACGTTATAAGAAGCTCGAAGCACTTTTCACGACATCCCGATGACGTCATCAGAAGCCCGAACCACTTTTCTCGACGTCCCGATGACGTAAAAAAGCCCGGAGCACTTTTCACGACGTCCCGATGACGTCATCAGAAGCCCGAAGCACTTTTCACGACGTCCCGATGACGTCATCAGAAGCCCGATGCACTTTTCACGACGTCCCGACGACGTCATCAGAAGTCCGAAGCACCTTTCACGACGTCCCGATGACGTTATAAGAAGCTCGAAGCCATTTTCACGACATCCCGATGACGTCATCAGAAGCCCGGAACCACTTTCCACAACGTCCCGATGACGTACAAAAGCCCGGAGCACCTTTCACGACGTCGCGATGACGTCATCAGAAGCCCGAAGCACTTTTCACGACGTCCCGATGACGTCATCAGAAGCTCGAAGCACTTATTTCCCGACGTCCCGATGACGTCATAACAAGCCCGAAGCACTTTTCACGAAGTCCCGATGACGTCATCAGAAGCCCGAAGCACTTTTCACGACGTCCCGATGACGTCATCAGAAGCCCGAAGCACTTTTCACGACGTCCCGATGATGTCATCAGAAGCCCGAAGCACTTTTCACGACATCCCGATGACGTCATCAGAAGCCCGAAGCACTTTTCACGACGTCCCGATGACGTTATAAGAAGCTCGAAGCACTTTTCACGACATCCCGATGACGTCATCAGAAGCCCGAGGCACTTTTCACGACGTCCCGATGACGTACAAAAGCCCGAGGCACTTTTCACGACGTCCTGATGACGTCATCAGAGGCCCGATGCACTTTTCACGACATCCCGACGACGTCATTAGAAGCCCGAAGCACTTTTCACGACATCCCGATGACGTCATCAGAATCCCGAAGCACTTTTCACGACGTCCCGATGACGTCATCAGAAGTCCGAAGCACTTTTCACGCCGTCCCGATGACGTTATAAGAAGCTCGAAGCACTTTTCACGACATCCCGATGACGTCATCAGAAGCCCGAAGCACTTTTCTCGACGTCCCGATGACGTACAAAAGCCCGGAGCACCTTTCACGACGTCGCGATGACGTCATCAGAAGCCCGAAGCACTTTTCACGACGTCCCGATGACGTCACCAGAAGCCCGAAGCACTTATTTCACGACGTCCCGATGACGTCATCAGAAGCCTGAAGCACTTTTCACGACGTCCCGATGACGTCGTCAGAAGCCCGAAGCACTTTTCACGACGTCCCGATGACGTAAGCAGAAGCCCGAAGCACTTTCGCGACGTCCCGATGACGTCATCAGAAGCCCGAAGCACTTTTCACGACGCCCCGATGACGTCATCAGAAGCCCGGAGCACTTTTCACGACGTCCCGATGACGTCATCAGGAGCCCGAAGCACTTTTCACGACGTCCCGATGACGTCATCAGAAGCCCGAAGCACTTTTCACGACGTCCCGATGACGTAAAAAAGCCCGGAGCACTTTTCACGACGTCCCGATGACGTCATCAGAAGCCCGAAGCACTTTTCACGACGTCCCGATGACGTCATCAGAAGCCCGAAGCACTTTTCACGACGTCCCGACGACGTCATCAGAAGCCCGAAGCACTTTCCACGACGTCCCGATGACGTCACCAGAAGCCCGAAGCACTTATTTCACGACGTCCCGATGACGTCATCAGAAGCCTGAAGCACTTTTCACGACGTCCCGATGACGTCATCAGAAGCCCGAAGCACTTTTCACGACGTCCCGATGACGTCATCAGAAGCCCGAAGCACTTTCTACGACGTCCCGATGACGTCATCAGAAGCCCGAAGCACTTTTCACGACGTCCCGATGACGTCATCAGAAGCCCGAAGCACTTTTCACGACGTCCCGATGACGTCATCAGAAGCCCGAAGCACTTTTCACGACGTCCCGATGACGTCATCAGAAGCTCGAAGCACTTTTCACGACATCCCGATGACGTCATCAGAAGCCCGAAGCACTTTTCACGACGTCCCGATGACGTCATCAGAAGCCCGAAGCACTTTTCACGACGTCCCGATGACGTCATCAGAAACCCGAAGCACTTTTCACGACGTCCCGATGACGTCATCAGAAGCCCGAAGCATTTTCACGACGTCCCGATGACGTCATCAGAAGCCCGAAGCACTTTTCACGACGTCCCGATGACGTCATCAGAAGCCCGAAGCACTTTTCACGACGTCCCGATGACGTCATCAGAAGCCCGAAGCACTTTTCACGACGTCCCGATGACGTCATCAGAAGCCCGAAGCACTTTTCACGACGTCCCGATGACGTCATCAGAAGCCCGAAGCACTTTTCACGACATCCCGATGACGTCATCAGAATCCCGAAGCACTTTTCACGACGTCCCGATGACGTTATAAGAAGCTCGAAGCACTTTTCACGACATCCCGATGACGTCATCAGAAGCCCGAAGCATTTTTCTCGACGTCCCGATGACGTACAAAAGCCCGGAGCACTTTTCACGACGTCCCGATGACGTCATCAGAAGCCCGAAGCACTTTTCACGACGTCCCGATGACGTCATCAGAGGCCCGATGCACTTTTCACGACGTCCCGACGACGTCATCAGAAGCACGAAGCACTTTTCACGACGTCCCGATGACTTCATCAGAAGCCCTTAGCACTTTTGACGAAGTCCCGATGACGTCATCAGAAGCTCGAAGCACTTCTTACGACGTCCCGATGACGTCATCAGAAGCCCGAAGCACTTTCCACGACGTCCCGATGACCTCATCAGAAGCCCGTAGCACTTTTAACGAAGTCCCGATGACGTCACCAGAAGCCCGAGGCACTTATTTCACGACGTCCCGATGACGTCATCAGAAGCCTGAAGCACTTTTCACGACGTCCCGATGACGTCATCAGAAGCCCGAAGCACTTTTCACGACGTCCCGATGACGTCATCAGAAGCCCGAAGCACTTTTCACGACGTCCCGATGACGTCATCAGAAGCCCGAAGCACTTTTCACGACATCCCGATGACGTCATCAGAAGCCCGAAGCACTTTTCACGACGTCCCGATGACGTTATAAGAAGCTCGAAGCACTTTTCACGACATCCCGATGACGTCATCAGAAGCCCGAAGCACTTTTCTCGACATCCCGATGACGCCATCAAAAGCCCGAAGCACTTTTCACGACATCCCGATGACGTCATCAGAAGCCCGAAGCACTTTCCACGACGTCCCGATGACGTCAACAGGTGAAGCCCGATGCACTTTTCACGACGTCCCGACGACGTCATCAGAAGCCCGAAGCACTTTTCACGACGTCCCGATGACGTCATCAGAAGCCCGAAGCACTTTTCACGACATCCCGATGACGTCATCAGAAGCCCGAAGCACTTTTCACGACGTCCCGATGACGTCATCAGAAGCCCGAAGCACTTTTCACGACATCCCGATGACGTCATCAGAAGCCCGAAGCACTTTTCACGACGTCCCGATGACGTCATCAGAAGCCCGAAGCACTTTTCACGACGTCCCGATGACGTCATCAGAAGCCCGAAGCACTTTTCACGACGTCCCGATGACGTCATCAGAGGCCCGATGCACTTTTCACGACGTCCCGACGACGTCATCAGAAGCCCGAAGCACTTTCCACGACGTCCCGATGACTTCATCAGAAGCTCGTAGCACTTTTGACGAAGTCCCGATGACGTCATCAGAAGCTCGAAGCACTTCTCACGACGTCCCGATGACGTCATCAGAAGCCCGAAGCACTTTCCACGACGTCCCGATGACCTCATCAGAAGCCCGTAGCACTTTTAACGAAGTCCCGATGACGTCATCAGAAGCTCGAAGCACTTTTCACGACGTCCCGATGACGTCATCAGAAGCCCGTAGCACTTTTAACGAAGTCCCGATGACGTCATCAGAAGCTCGAAGCACTTATTTCACGACGTCCCGATGACGTCATAAGAAGCCCGATACACTTTTCACGACGTCCCGATGACGTCATCAGAAGCCCGAAGCACTTTTAGCGAAGTCCCGATGACGTCATCAGAAGCTCGAAGCACTTTTCACGACGTCCCGATGACGTCATCAGAAGCCCGAAGCACTTTTCACGACGTCCCGATGACGTCATCAGAAGCCCGAAGCACTTTTCACGACGTTCCGATGACGTCATCAGAAGCCCGAAGCACTTTTCGCGACGTCCCGATGACGTCGTCAGAAGCCCGAAGCACTTTTCTCGACGTCCCGATGACGTCATCAGAAGCCCGAAGCACTTTTCACGACGTCCCGATGACGTCATCAGAAGCCCGAAGCACTTTTCACGACGTTCCGATGACGTCATCAGAAGCCCGAAGCACTTTTCACGACGTCCCGATGACGTCATCAGAAGCCCGTAGCACTTTTAACGAAGTCCCGATGACGTCATCAGAAGCCCGAAGCACTTTTCACGACGTCCCGATGATGTCATCAGAAGCCCGAAGCACATTTCACGACGTCCCGATGACGTCATCAGAAGCCCGAAGCACTTTTCATGACGTCCCGATGACGTCATCAGAAGCCCGAAGCACTTTTCACGACGTCCCGATGATGTCATCAGAAGCCCGAAGCACTTTTCACGACATCCCGATGACGTCATCAGAAGCCCGAAGCACTTTTCACGACGTCCCGATGACGTTATAAGAAGCTCGAAGCACTTTTCACGACATCCCGATGACGTCATCAGAAGCCCGAACCACTTTTCTCGACGTCCCGATGACGTACAAAAGCCCGGAGCACTTTTCACGACATCCCGATGACGTCATCAGAAGCCCGAAGCACTTTTCACGACATCCCGATGACGTCATCAGAGGCCCGAAGCACTTTTCACGACGTCCCGATGACGTTATAAGAAGCCCGAAGCACTTTCCACGACGTCCCGATGACGTCACCAGAAGCCCGAAGCACTTATTTCACGACGTCCCGATGACGTCATCAGAAGCCTGAAGCACTTTTCACGACGTCCCGATGACGTCATCAGAAGCCCGAAGCACTTTTCACGACGTCCCGATGACGTCATCAGAGGCCCGATGCACTTTTCACGACGTCCCGACGACGTCATCAGAAGCCCGAAGCACTTTCCACGACGTCCCGATGACTTCATCAGAAGCCCGTAGCACTTTTGACGAAGTCCCGATGACGTCATCAGAAGCTCGAAGCACTTCTCACGACGTCCCGATGACGTCATCAGAAGCCCGACGCACTTTCCACGACGTCCCGATGACCTCATCAGAAGCCCGTAGCACTTTTAACGAAGTCCCGATGACGTCATCAGAAGCTCGAAGCACTTTTCACGACGTCCCGATGACGTCATCAGAAGCCTGAAGCACATTTCACGACGTCCCGATGACGTCATCAGAAGCCAGAAGCACTTATTTCACGACGTCCCGATGACGTCATAAGAAGCCCGATGCACTTTTCACGACGTCCCGATGACGTCATCAGAAGCCCGAAGCACTTTTCACGACGTCCCGATGACGTCATCAGAAGCCCGAAGCACTTTTCACGACGTTCCGATGACGTCATCAGAAGCCCGAAGCACTTTTCACGACGTCCCGATGACGTCATCAGAAGCCCGAAGCACTTTTCACGACGTCCCGATGACGTCATCAGAAGCCCGAAGCACTTTTCACGACGTCCCGATGACGTCATCAGAAGCCCGAAGCACTTTTCACGACGTCCCGATGACGTCATCAGAAGCCCGAAGCACTTTTCGCGACGTCCCGATGACGTCATCAGAAGCCCGAAGCATTTTTCTCGACGTCCCGATGACGTCATCAGAAGCCCGAAGCACTTTTCACGACGTCCCGATGACGTCATCAGAAGCCCGAAGCACTTTTCACGACGTCCCGATGACGTCATTAGAAGCCCGAAGCACTTTTCACGACGTCCCGATGACGTCATCAGAAGCCCGTAGCACTTTTCACGACGTCCCGATGACGTCATCAGAAGCCCGGAGCACTTTTCACGACGTCCCGATGACGTCATCAGAAGCCCGAAGCTATTTTCACGACGTCCCGATGATGTCATCAGAAGCCCGAAGCACATTTCACGACGTCCCGATGACGTCATCAGAAGCTCGAAGCACTTTTCCCGACATTCCGATGACGTCATCAAAAGCCCGAAGTACTTTTCACGACGCCCCGATGACGTCATCAGAAGCTCGAAGCACTTTTCCCGACATCCCGATGACGCCATCAGAAGCCCGAAGCACTTTTCACGACGTCCCGATGACGTCATAAGAAGCCCGAAGCACTTTTCACGACATCCCGACGACGTCATCAGAAGCTCGAAGCACTTTTCACGACATCCCGATGACGTCATCAGAAGCCCGAAGCACATTTGACGACGTCTCGATGACGTCATCAGAAGCTCGAAGCACTTTTCCCGACATCCCGATGACGCCATCAGAAGCTCGAAGCACTTTTCCCGACATCCCGATGACGCCATCAGAAGCCTGAAGCACTTTTCACGACGTCTCGATGACGTCATCAGAAGCCCGAAGCACTTTTCTCGACATCCCGATGACGCCATCAAAAGCCCGAAGTACTTTTCACGACGCCCCGATGACGTCATCAGAAGCTCGAAGCACTTTTCACGACATGCCGATGATGTCATCAGAAGCTCGAAGCACTTTTCACGACATCCCGATGACGTCATCAGAAGCCCGAAGCACATTTGACGACGTCTCGATGACGTCATCAGAAGCTCGAAGTACTTTTCCCGACATCCCGATGACGCCATCAGAAGCCCGAAGCACTTTTCACGACGTCCCGATGACGTTATAAGAAGCTCGAAGCACTTTTCACGACGTCCCGATGACGTCATCAGAGGCCCGATGCACTTTTCACGACGTCCCGACGACGTCATCAGAAGCCCGAAGCACTTTCCACGACGTCCCGATGACCTCATCAGAAGCCCGTAGCACTTTTAACGAAGTCCCGATGACGTCATCAGAAGCTCGAAGCACTTTTCACGACGTCCCGATGACGTCATCAGAAGCCCGAAGCACTTCTCACGACGTCCCGATGACCTCATCAGAAGCCCGTAGCACTTTTAACGAAGTCCCGATGACGTCATCAGAAGCTCGAAGCACTTATTTCACGACGTCCCGATGACGTCATAAGAAGCCTGAAGCACATTTCACGACGTCCCGATGACGTCATTAGAAGCCTGAAGCACTTTTCACGACGTCTCGATGACGTCATAAGAAGCCCGATGCACTTTTCACGACGTCCCGATGACGTCATCAGAAGCCCGAAGCACTTTTCACGACGTCCCGATGACGTCATCAGAAGCCCGAAGCACTTTTCACGACGTCCCGATGACGTCATCAGAAGCCCGAAGCACTTTTCACGACGTCCCGATGACGTCATCAGAAGCCCGAAGCACTCTTCACGACGTCCCGATGACGTCATCGGAAGCCCGGAGCACTTTTCATGACGTCCCGATGACGTCATTAGAAGCGCGAAGCACTTTTCTCGACGTCCCGATGACGTCATCAGAAGCCCGGAAGCACTTTTCACGACGTCCCGATGACGTCATCAGAAGCCCGAAGCACTTTTTCACGACGTCCCGATGACGTCATCAGAAGCCCGAAGCACTTTTCACGACGTCCCGATGACGTCATCAGAAGCCCGAAGCACTTTTAATGACGTCCCGATGACGTCATCAGAAGCCCGAAGCACTTTTCTCGACGTCCCGATGACGTCATCAGAAGCCCGGAGCACTTTTCACGACGTCCCGATGACGTCATCAGAAGCCCGGAACACTTTTCACGACGTCCCGATGACGTCATCAGAAGCTCGGAACACTTTTCACGACATCCCTATGACGTCATCAGAAGCCCGGAGCACTTTTCACGACGTCCCGATGACGTGATCAGAAGCCCGGAACACTTTTCACGACGTCCCGATGACGTCATCAGAAGCCCGGAACACTTTTCACGACGTCCCTATGACGTCATCAGAAGCCCGGAGCACTTTTCACGACGTCCCGATGACGTACAAAGCCTGAAGCACTTTTCACGACATCCCGATGACGTCATCAGAAGCCCGAAGCACTTTCACGACGTCCCGATGACGTCATCAGAAGCCCGGAAGCACTTTTCACGACGTCCCGATGACGTCATCAGAAGCCCGAAGCACTTTTCACGACGTCCCGATGACGTCATCAGAAGCCCGAAGCACTTTTCACGACATCCCGATGACGTCATCAGAAGCCCGAACCACTCTTCTCGACGTCCCGATGACGTACAAAAGCCCGGAGCACTTTTCACGACATCCCGATGACGTCATCAGAAGCCCGAAGCACTTTTCACGACGTCCCGATGACGTCATCAAATGCCGAAGCACTTTTCACGACATCCCGATGACGTCCTCAGAAGCCCGAAGCACTTTCCACGACGTCCCGATGACGTCATCAGAAGCCTGAAGCACTTTTCACGACGTCCCGATGACGTCATCAGAAGCCCGAAGCACTTTTCACGACATCCCGATGACGTCATCAGAAGCCCGAAGCACTTTTCACGACGTCCCGATGACGTCATCAGAAGCCTGAAGCACTTTCACGACGTCTTGATGACGTCATCAGAGGCCCGAAGCACTTTTCACGACGTCCCGATGACGTCATCAGAAGCCCGAAGCACTTTTCGCGACCTCCCGATGACGTCATCAGAAGCCCGAAGCCTTTTTTCACGACGTCCCAATGACGTCATCAGAAACCCGAAGCACTTTTCACGACGTCCTGATGACGTCATCAGAAGCCCGAAGCACTTTTCACGACGTCCCGATGACGGCATCACAAGCCCGAAGCACTTTTCACGCCGTCCCGGTGACGTCGTCAGAAGCCCGAAGCACTTTTCACGACGTCCCGATGACGTCAACAGAAGCCCGGAACACTTTTCACGACGTCCCGATGACGTCATCAGAAGCCCGAAGCACTTTTCACGACGTCCCGATGACGTCATCAGAAGCCGGAAGCACTTTTCACGACGTCCCGATGACGTCATCAGAAGCCCGAAGCACTTTTCACGACGTCCCGATGACGTCATCAGAAGCCCGAAGCACTTTTCACGACGTCCCGATGACGCCAGCAGAAGCCCGGAAGCACTTTTCACGACGTCCCGATGACGTCATCAGAAGCCCGAAGCACTTTTCACGACGTCCCGATGACGTCATCAGAAGCCCGAAGCACTTTTCACGACGTCCCGATGACGTCATCAGAAGCCCGAAGCACTTTTCACGACGTCCCGATGACGTCATCAGAAGCCTGAAGCACTTTCCACGACGTCCCGATGACGCCATCAGAAGCCCGAAGCACTTTTCACGACGTCCCGATGACGTCATCAGAAACCCGAAGCACTTTTCACGACGTCCCGATCACGTCATCAGAAGCCCGAAGCACTTTTCACGACATCCCGATGACGTCATCAGAAGCCTGAAGCACTTTTCACGACGTCCCGATGACGTCATCAGAAGCCCGAAGCACTTTTCACGACGTCCCGATGACGTCATCAGAAGCCCGAAGCACTTTTCACGACGTCCCGATGACGTCATCAGAAGCCCGAAGCACTTTTCACGACGTCCCGATGACGTCATCAGAAGCCCGAAGCACTTTTCACGACGTCCCGATGACGTCATCAGAAGCCCGAACCACTTTTCAAGACGTCCCGATGACGTCATTAGAAGCACGAAGCACTTTTCACGACATCCCGATGACGTCATCAGAAGCCCGAATCACTTTTCACGACGTCCCGATGACGTCATCAGAAGCCCGAAGCACTTTTCACGACGTCCCGATGACGCCATCAGAAGCCCGAAGCACTTTTCACGACGTCCCGATGACGTCATCAGAAGCCCGAAGCACTTTTCACGACGTCCCGATGACGTCATCAGAAGCCCGAAGCACTTTTCACGACGTCCCGATGACGTCATCAGAAGCCCGAAGCACTTTTCACGACGTCCCGATGACGTCATCAGAAGCCCGAAGCACTTCCCACGACGTCCCGATGATGTCTTCAGAAGCCCGAAGACTTTTGACGACGTCCCGATGACGTCATCAGAAGCCCGGAGCACGATTCACGAAGTCCCGATGACGTCATTAGAAGCCTGGAGCACTTTTCACGACGTCCCGTTGACGTCATCAGAAGCCCGAAGCACTTTTCACGAAGTCCCGATGACGTCATTAAAAGCCTGAAACACTTCTCACGAAGGCCCGATGACGTCATCAGAAGCCCAAAGCACTTTTTCGCGACGTCCCGATGACGTCATCAGGAGCCTGAAGCACTTTTTCACGACGCCCCGATGACGTCATCAGAAGCCTGAAGCACTTTTTCACGACGCCCCGATGACGTCATCAGAAGCCCGAAGCACTTTTCACGACTTACCGATGACGTCATTAGAAGCCCGAAGCACTTTAAACTACTTCCCGATGACGTCATCAGGAGCCCGAAGCTTTTTTCGCGACGTCCCGATGACGTCATCAGAAGCCCGAAGCACTTTTCACGACGTCCCGATGACGTCATCAGAAGCCCGAAGCTCTTTTCACGACGTCCCGATGACGTCATCAAAAGCCCGGAGCACTTTTCACGACGTCCCGATGACGTCATCAGAAGCTCGAAGCACTTTTCATGACGTCCCGATGACGTCATTAGAAGCCCGAAGCACTTTTCACGACGTCCCGATGACGTCATCAGAAGCCCGAAGCACTTTTCACGACGTCCTGATGACGTCATCAGAAGCCTGAAGCACTTTTCACGACGTCCCGATGACGTCATCAGAAGCCCGAAGCACTTTTCACGACGTCCCGATGACGTCATCAGAAGCCCGAAGCACTTTTCACGACGTCCCGATGACGTCATCAGAAGCCCGAAGCACTTTTCACGACGTCCCGATGACGTCATCAGAAGCCCGAAGCACTTTTCACCACGTCCCGATGACGTCATCAGAAGCCGGAAGCACGATTCACGACGTCCCAATGACGTCATCAGAAGCCCGAAGCACTTTTCACGACGTCCCGATGACGTCATCAGAAGCCCGAAGCACTTTTCACGACGTCCCGATGACGTCACCAGAAGCCCGAAGCACTTTTCACGACGTCCCGATGACGTCATCAGAAGTCCGAAGCACTTTTCACGACGTCCCGATGACGTCATCAGAAGCTCCGAAGCACTTTTCACGACGTCCCGATGACGTCATCAGAAGCCCGGAAGCACTTTTCACGACGTCCCGATGACGTCATCAGAAGCCCGAAGCACTTTTCACGACATCCCGATGACGTCATCAGAAGCCCGAAGCACTTTTTCACGACATCCCGATGACGTCATCAGAAGCCCGAAGCACTTTTCACGACGTCTCGATGACGTCATCAGAAGCCCGAAGCACTTTTCACGACGTCCCGATGACGTCATCAGAAGCCCGAAGCACTTTTCACGACGTCCCGATGACGTCATCAGAAGCCCGAAGCACTTTTCACGACGTCCCGATGACGTCATCAGAAGCCCGAAGCACTTTTCACGACGTCCCGATGACGTCATCAGAAGCCCGAAGCACTTTTCACGACATCCCGATGACGTCATCAGAAGCTCGAAGCACTTTTCACGACATCCCGATGACGTCATAAGAAGCCCGAAGCCCTTTCCACCACGTCTCGATGACGTCATCAGAAGCCCGAAGCACTTTTCACGACGTCCCGATGACGTCACCAGAAGCCCGAAGCACTTATTTCACGACGTCCCGATGACGTCATCAGAAGCCTGAAGCACTTTTCACGACGTCCCGATGACGTCATCAGAAGCCCGAAGCACTTTTCACGACATCCCGATGACGTCATCAGAAGCCCGAAGCACTTTTCACGACGTCCCGATGACGTCATCAGAAGCCCGAAGCACTTTTCACGACGTCCCGATGACGTCATCAGAAGCCCGAAGCACTTCTCACGACGTCCCGATGACGTCATCAGAAGCTCGAAGCACTTTTTACGACGTCCCGATGACGTCATCAGAAGCCCGGAGCACTTTTCACGACGTCCCGATGACTCATAAGAAGCCTCCGAAGCACTTTTCACGAAGTCCCGATGACGTCATCAGAAGCCCGAAGCACTTTTCACGACGTCCCGATGACGTCATCAGAAGCCCGAAGCACTTTCACGACGTCCCGATGACGTCATCAGAAGCCAGGAAGCACTTATTTCACGACGTCCCGATGACGTCATCAGAAGCCTGAAGCACTTTTCACGACGTCCCGATGACGTCATCAGAAGCCCGAAGCACTTTCACGACGTCCCGATGACGTCATCAGAAGCCCGAAGCACTTTTCACGACGTCCCGATGACGTCATCAGAAGCCCGAAGCACTTTTCACGACGTCCCGATGACGTCATCAGAAGCCCGGAAGCACTTTCACGACGTCCCGATGACGTCATCAGAAGCCCGAAGCACTTTTCACGACGTCCCGATGACGTCATCAGAAGCCCGGAAGCACTTTTTCACGACGTCCCGATGACGTCATCAGAAGCCTGAAGCACTTTTCACGACTTATCCCGATGACGTCATCAGAAGCCCGAAGCACTTTTCACGACGTCCCGATGACGTCACCAGAAGCCCGAAGCACTTTTCTTCACGACGTCCTGATGACGTCATCAGAAGCCCTAAGCACTTTTCACGACGTCCCGATGACGTCATCAGAAGCCCGAAGCACTTTTCACGACGTCCCGATGACGTCATCAGAAGCCCGAAGCACTTGTCACGACGTCCCGATGACGTCATCAGAAGCCCGAAGCACTTTTCACGACGTCCCGATGACGTCATCAGAAGCCCGAAGCACTTTTCACGACGTCCCGATGACGTCATCAGAAGCCCGAAGCACTTTTCACGACGTCCCGATGACGTCATCAGAAGCCTGAAGCACTTTCACGACGTCCCGATGACGTCATCAGAAGCCCGAAGCACTTTTCACGACGTCCCGATGACGTCATCAGAAGCCCGAAGACTTTTCACGACGTCCCGATGACGTCATCAGAAGCCCGGAAGCACTTTTCACGACGTCCTGATGACGTCATCAGAAACTCGAGGCACTTTTCACGACGTCCCGATGACGTCATCAGAAGCCCGAAGTACTTTTCACGACGCCCCGATGACGTCATCAGGAGCTCGAAGCACTTTTCACGACATGCCGATGATGTCATCAGAAGCTCGAAGCACTTTTCACGACATCTCGATGACGCCATCAGAAGCCCGAAGCACTTTTCACGACGTCCCGATGACGTCATAAGAAGCCCGAAGCACTTTTCACGACATCCCGACGACGTCATCAGAAGCTCGAAGCACTTTTCACGACATCCCGATGACGTCATCAGAAGCCCGAAGCACATTTGACGACGTCTCGATGACGTCATCAGAAGCTCGAAGCACTTTTCCCGACATCCCGATGACGCCATCAAAAGCCCGAAGCACTTTTCACGACGTCCCGATGACGTCATCAGAAGCTCGAAGCACTTTTCGCGACATCCCGATGACGTCATCAGAAGCCCGAAGCACTTTTCACGACGTCCCGATGACGTCATCAGAAGCCCGAAGCACTTATTTCACGACGTCCCGATGACGTCATCAGAAGCCTGAAGCACTTTTCACGACGTCCCGATGACGTCATCAGAAGCCCGAAGCACTTTTCACGACGTCCCGATGACGTCATCAGAAGCCCGAAGCACTTTTCACGACGTCCCGATGACGTCATCAGAAGCTCGAAGCACTTTTCCCGACATTCCGATGACGTCATCAAAAGCCCGAAGTACTTTTCACGACGCCCCGATGACGTCATCAGAAGCTCGAAGCACTTTTCACGACATGCCGATGACGTCATCAGAAGCCTGAAGCACTTTTCCCGACATCCCGATGACGCCATCAGAAGCCCGAAGCACTTTTCACGACGTCCCGATGACGTCATAAGAAGCCCGAAGCACTTTTCACGACATCCCGACGACGTCATCAGAAGCTCGAAGCACTTTTCACGACATCCCGATGACGTCATCAGAAGCCCGAAGCACATTTGACGACGTCTCGATGACGTCATCAGAAGCTCGAAGCACTTTTCCCGACATCCCGATGACGCCATCAAAAGCCCGAAGCACTTTTCACGACGTCCCGATGACGTCATCAGAAGCTCGAAGCACTTTTCGCGACATCCCGATGACGTCATCAGAAGCCCGAAGCACTTTTCACGACGTCCCGATGACGTCATCAGAAGCCAGAAGCACTTATTTCACGACGTCCCGATGACGTCATAAGAAGCCCGATGCACTTTTTCACAACGTCTCGATGACGTCATGAGAAGCCCGAAGCAATTTTCACGATTTCCCGATGACGTCATCAGATGCCCGAAGCACTTTTCACGACGTTCCGATGACGTCATCAGAAGCCCGAAGCACTTTTCACGACGTCCCGATGACGTCATCAGAAGCCCGAAGCACTTTTCACGACGTTCCGATGACGTCATCAGAAGCCCGAAGCACTTTTCGCGACGTCCCGATGACGTCATCAGAAGCCCGAAGCACTTTTCTCGACGTCCCGATGACGTCATCAGAAGCCCGAAGCACTTTTCACGACGTTCCGATGACGTCATTAGAAGCCCGAAGCACTTTTCACGACGTTCCGATGACGTCATCAGAAGCCCGTAGCACTTTTCACGACGTCCCGATGACGTCATCAGAAGCCCGGAGCACTTTTCACGACGTCCCGATGACGTCATCAGAAGCCCGAAGCTATTTTCACGACGTCCCGATGATGTCATCAGAAGCCCGAAGCACATTTCACGACGTCCCGATGACGTCATCAGAAGCTCGAAGCACTTTTCCCGACATTCCGATGACGTCATCAAAAGCCCGAAGTACTTTTCACGACGCCCCGATGACGTCATCAGAAGCTCGAAGCACTTTTCACGACATGCCGATGACGTCATCAGAAGCCTGAAGCACTTTTCACGACGTCTCGATGACGTCATCAGAAGCCCGAAGCACTTTTCACGACGTCCCGATGACGTCATCAGAAGCCCGAAGCACTTTTCACGACGTCCCGATGATGTCATCAGAAGCTCGAAGCACTTTTCACGGCATCCCGATGACGTCATCAGAAGCCCGAAGCACATTTGACGACGTCTCGATGACGTCATCAGAAGCCCGAAGCACATTTCACGACGTCCCGATGACGTCATCAGAAGCCCGAAGCACATTTGACGACGTCTCGATGACGTCATCAGAAGCTCGAAGTACTTTTCCCGACATCCCGATGACGCCATCAGAAGCCTGAAGCACTTTTCACGACGTCTCGATGACGTCATCAGAAGCCCGAAGCACTTTTCACGACGTCCCGATGACGTCATCAGAAGCCCGAAGCACTTTTCACGACGTCCCGATGACGTCATCAGAAGCCCGAAGCACATTTGACGACGTCTCGATGACGTCATCAGAAGCTCGAAGTACTTTTCCCGACATCCCGATGACGTCATTACAAGCCCGAAGCACTTTTCACGACGTCCCGATGACGTCATCAGAAGCCCGAAGCACTTTTCACGACGTCTCGATGACGCCACCAGAAGCCCGAAGCATTTTTCCAGACGTCCCGATGACGTCATCAGAAGCCCAAAGCACTTTTCCCGACGTCCCCATGACGTCATCAGAAGCCCGAAGCACTTTTCACGACGTCCCGATGACGTCATCAGAAGCCCAAAGCACTTTTCACGACATCCCGATGACGTCATTACAAGCCCGAAGCACTTTACACGACGTCCCGATGACGTCATCAGAAGCCCGAAGCACTTTTCACGACGTCTCGATGACGCCACCAGAAGCCCGAAGCACTATTTCACGACGTCCCGATGACGTCATCAGAAGCCTGAAGCACTTTTCACGACGTCCCGATGACGTCATCAGAAGCCTGGAAGCACTTTTCACGACGTCTCGATGACGTCATCAGAAGCCCGAAGCACTTTTTCACGACGTCCCGATGACGCCATCAGAAGCCCGAAGCACTTTTCACGACGTCCCGATGACGCCATCAGAAGCCCGGAAGCACTTTTCACGATCGTCCCGATGACGTCATCAGAAGCCCGAAGCACTTTTCACGACGTCCCGATGACGTCATCAGAAGCCCGAAGCACTTCTTCACGACGTCCCGATGACGTCATCAGAAGCCCGGAAGCACTTTTCACGACGTCCCTGATGACGTCATCAGAAGCCCGAAGCACTTTTCACGACGTCCCGATGACGTCATCAGAAGCCCGAAGCACTTTCACGACGTCTGATGACGTCATCAGAAGCTCGGGAAGCACTTTTCACGACGTCCCGATGACGCCATCAGAAGCCCGAAGCACTTTTCACGACGTCCCGATGACGTCATCAGAAGCCCGAAGCACTTTCAACGCGACGTCCCATGACGTCATCAGAAGCCCGAAGCACTTTTTCACATCCTGACGTCCCGATGACGTCATCAGAAGCCCGAAGCACTTTTCACGACATCCCGATGACGTCATCAGAAGCTCGAAGCACTTTCACGACATCCCGATGACGTTAGCGACGTCAGAAGCCTGAAGCACTTTTCACGACGTCTCGATGACGCCATCAGAAGCTCGAAGCACTTTTCACGACATCCCGATGACGCCATCAGAAGCCCGGAAGCACTTTCACGACGTCCCGATGACGCCATCAGAAGCTCGAAGCACTTTCACGACATCCCGATGACGCCATCAGAAGCCCGAAGCACTTTTCACGACGTCCCGATGACGTCATCAGAAGCCCGAAGCACTTTTCACGACATCCCGATGACGTCACCAGAAGCCCGAAGCACTTTTCACGACATTCCGATGACGTCATCAGAAGCCCGGAAGCACTTTTCTACGACGTCCCGATGACGTCATCAGAAGCCCGAAGCACTTTCCACGACGTCCCGATGACGTCATCAGAAGCCCGGAAGCACTTATTTCACGACGTCCCGATGACGTCATCAGAAGCCTGAAGCACTTTTCACGACGTCCCGATGACGTCATCAGAAGCCCGAAGCACTTTTCACGACGTCCCGATGACGCTCATCAGAAGCCCAATGCACTTTTCACGACGTCCCGATGACGTCATCAGAAGCCCGAAGCACTTTCCACGACGTCCCGATGACGTCATCAGAAGCCCGAAGCACTTTTTGGCGCAGTCCCGATGACGCCATCAGATGCCTGAAGCACTTTTCACGACGTCTCGATGACGCCATCAGAAGCCCGAAGCACTTTTCACGACGTCCCGATGACGTCATCAGAAGCCCGAAGCACTTTTCACGACCTCCCGATGACGCCATCAGAAGCCTGAAGCACTTTTCACGACGTCTCGATGACGTCATCAGAAGCCCGAAGCACATTTGACGACGTCTCGATGACGTCATCAGAAGCCTGAAGCACTTATTTCACGACGTTCCGATGACGTCATCAGAAGCCCGAAGCACTTTTCACGACGTTCCGATGACGTCATCAGAAGCCTGAAGCACATTTCACGACGTCCCGATGACGTCATCAGAAGCCTGAAGCACTTTTCACGACGTCCAGATGACATCATCAAAAGCCCGAAGCACTTTTCACGACGTCCCGATGACATCATCAAAAGCCCGAAGCACTATTCTCGACGTTCCGATGACGTCATCAGAAGCCTGAAGCACTTTTCACGACGTCCAGATGACATCATCAAAAGCCCGAAGCACTATTCTCGACGTCCCGATGACGTCATCAGAAGCCCGGATGCACTTTTCACGACGTCCCGATGACGCCATCAGGAAGCCCGAAGCACTTTTCACGACGTCCCAGCCCGATGACGTCATCAGAAGCCCGAAGCACTTTTCACGACGTCCGATGACGTCATCAGAAGCCCGAAGCACTTTCACGACGTCCCGATGACGTCATCAGAAGCCCGAAGCACTTTCACGACGTCCCGATGACGTCATCAGAAGCCTGAAGCACTTGTCGCGACGTCCCGATGACGTCATCAGAAGCCCGAAGCACTTTTCTCGACGTCCCGATGACGTCATCAGAAGCCCGAAGCACTTTTCACGACGTTCCGATGACGTCATTAGAAGCCCGAAGCACTTTTCACGACATTCCGATGACGTCATCAGAAGCCCGTAGCACTTTTCACGACGTCCCGATGACGTCATCAGAAGCCCGGAGCACTTTTCACGACGTCCCGATGACGTCATCAGAAGCCCGAAGCTATTTTCACGACGTCCCGATGATGTCATCAGAAGCCCGAAGCACTTTTCATGACGTCCCGATGACGTCATCAGAAGCCCGAAGCACTTTTCACGACGTCCCGATGATGTCATCAGAAGCCCGAAGCACTTTTCACGACGTCCCGATGACGTCATCAGAAGCCCGAAGCACTTTTCACGACATGCCGATGACGTCATCAGAAGCCTGAAGCACTTTTCCCGACATCCCGATGACGCCATCAAAAGCCCGAAGCACCTTTCACGACGTCCCGATGACGTCATCAGAAGCTCGAAGCACTTTTCGCGACATCCCGATGACGTCATCAGAAGCCCGGAAGCACTTTTCGCGACATCCCGATAACGTCATCAGAAGCCCGAAGCACATTTGACGACGTCTCGATGACGTCATCAGAAGCTCGAAGCACTTTTTCCGACATCCCGATGACGCCATCAAAAGCCCGAAGCACTTTTCACGACGTCCCGATGACGTCATCAAAAGCTCGAAGCACTTTTCGCGACATCCCGATGACGTCATCAGAAGCCCGAAGCACTTTTCACGACGTCCCGATGACGTCATCAGAAGCCAGAAGCACTTATTTCACGACGTCCCGATGACGTCATAAGAAGCCCGATGCACTTTTCACGACGTCCCGATGACGTCATCAGAAGCCCGAAGCACTTTTCACGACGTCCCGATGACGTCATCAGATGCCCGAAGCACTTTTCACGA
>JAPDOI010001286.1:0-198686 GCA_029168955.1 Aplectana chamaeleonis | reverse complement strand
CACATTTCCTTCTCTATTAGAGCATGTTAGACGTATTTCTTTGTTCTGATTCTTGCGTTCTTTTCAAATTATTTATCTTTTTCAGTGCTATTCTTAATTTTCTCATTTTTCCTATTTTCTATTCTGTAACATGCTAGTTTTTGACAATATTTTTGTTCAAATTCTTACATTATTTTTAATTTTCTTTCTCTTTTTTACTACTATCCTATTTTTTTCCTTTTTTTTCTCACATTATTTTATGTTGCATAATTTACGTACTCCATTTTACATTTTCCCCCTCTCCGCACACTAACACATTGACCCTCAGCACTTTTTATCTTCCTATTATTCCATTTTTTCTGGTTTGAACGAATTTCTTAGTTCTTCGATTTTCTGTTCCAGTTCTTATTAATTTCACAGCCTGTCTATTTTCATTCCATTTCAAATTTCTTCTTATTCTTATCCTATTTTCACATTTTTTTACGCCTGCTCTCATTCCATTGAACAACTTCTTTGAAAATATTATGTCAACCTATAAACGTACTAAATTTTTCGAATATCTTTTTATTCCAATCAAATTTATTACATGTGATGCACATGTAAAACGTGGCAAAACAAAATAGCAATGAGAAGAGAGTAAGAAAAACATGGTAGACGCACACAATTAAAAAGGAAGCGATGGAATTTCAAAGCCATATTCAACAAGGGAAAACCTAAAAGCCACGGAAAACGAATGATTAACCCTAGTGCAGGTAACAGAGAGAACTGTCTTTTGAAAAATGGCAAGACTGTCCGAAATTTGTTGTAGCTCCCTGCTTCATCCTTGCGTACTCCGAACCAGGCTCGAACAAGTTGAAAAAGCCACCGCCTTAGCGAAGTTCGAGGCTGATGAAAAACAATTTTGAACCGCTCACCTCTCGTTCTGGATAATGCTAACTCGAAAAAATTTCTACTTTTGAGAACCAATTTTTCGATTAAGAATGTTATATACCATAATTAGATCATTTTCCTACGCCTAAGGTCTAACGTTTCCCAGATTTAAAGCATTCTGTTTCTTATCAGCCAACGTGGGATACTCGCGTACGTGAATCCCAACAGCGAACGAATATGAACAACTTTCGTTGATAAAACTATTCTGTATCTTTTCCAGTTTTTTGACCATGGTCTTCTTATTTGGGAAGTAAATGCAAGTTCCGTATTCCAGATTTGAACGAACGTACAATTTATACGCTTCAATGAAAAGAATTGGATTTTTAGTCTTGAGGGATTTGAACTAAAGGAAAAGTCGGTGTTCTGCTTTAGCTTGTATACTTCTTAAATGCTGATCGAACGTGAGTTTGGAATCGATTACAAAACCTAGGTCTTTGACTGAATCAGCCGAACTAAGTGTTTGTGCCATTTAGACTATACCTTGCCTCAGTATTCGAAAGCACCTAAATGCAGAACCTTTGTTTTCTCAGCCTTGGAAAGTAGGAGCATGCCGTTGTTGTGAGACCAAAGTTAGCAGCTACAGTATCAATAGCAAGTTGGATGCGTGAAGCGCGTTTGAGGTCCCTACCGCTGTATCATAAACTTTCAAATCATCGGCAAACATTTTGCACATTTCACTACCTACCTCTTCAATATTTGCCCCAGGGAGGTCAAACGCAGTATACATTAAAAGGATGAGGGGGGATAGACAGCTCCCTTGGGGAACACCGCTCGGAGCCTTTTTGACCGAAGGCAGTGTCCCCTTCACATTCACTTGGAACGTGCTGTCACTTAAGAACTTTTCAATCCATTTTATGATAGTGGGGTGAACACCAATGAGCACCAATTTATTGAGGAGGTTGTGGTGAACGACCTTATCAAAAGCTTTTTCGAAATCAAAGTATACCACATCAACGCCTTTCTTCTCGTCCAAATCTAGGGTCCAGTCATTCAGAGATTCTAGCAAAAGAGTTGTAGTAGATTTGCCTTTTCTAGAACCATGCTGTTGTTCAGACAAAATGTTTCTAGAGTCGAGGTAAGTTACCAGCGATTTCTTAATTATTTTCTCAAATAATCTGCAGAAAATTGATGTTATACTGATTGGCCTATAGTTATTAGGATCATCGTACGGGGGTTTCTTCTTAAGTGGAATTACATAGGCGTGTCGCCACTTCCGAGGCACAATAGAGCGAGAAAAAATCTGATTGAAAAGAAACTCCAACGGTCTAGCAATACTGCTTGCAACTTTTTTTAATGATTGGGAACGACAACTCATCTGGAGATTTAGATGTACTGCTCGGCCACTTCGAGAGGACTTCAAATATTTGATGGCTATCGAACACTACCGAATCCTGCATCGCAGGGCGGTAATCGCTATTAATTGAAAAATTGTTGGTTATTTCGGTACCTACGAAGACCTTTTCAAAGTTTTGAGCCAACAGCTCAGCCTTATTCAAGTCCGAAACTGCGATAGAACCATCCGATTTTCTAAGAACACGAACACCTTCCTTACGATTGATTCGGAAGTTGAGAAATTTGAAGAAGGCCGACCTATCGTTAGACTCTATGATTTTCCTCTCTACTGAGATGTTATACTTGAGGAGCATCTTGTCGAATCGGTCTGAAACTTTCTTGTAGTCTTGGAGATCTGTTTCATCATTTGTAATTACGGCTTATTTGTACGCCATTATTTTCGCTTCGTGAGCTGCAAGTAAATAGGGAAGTGAATTTGCTCGAGAAATATTCACTTTACGTGTGGGAACAAACAGATGAATAGTGTGCCTCAAAATAAAGATAAACGTTTCATACATTTGGTCTACATCACATAATACTAGAAAGAATCCTATCCGATCAATATTATCAAGATAATCACTTATCATCTTGTAATCGGCTTTTTTAAAATCATGCGTTGTGATAAAACGAGGAGGTTCTTGTTCTGCAATAAGACTGAATGTGACGAAATCTGCAATCCGCATTTCCCTATTTCTGATTCATCTATTCACTTTTTTCGGCTTCAACTCGTTTTCCATTCGATAGTTTGCCTGTTTCCGTAGTTAACTTATTAATTTTCTTAAGTTTTATTTCCATTTTCTCCCTACTTAACGTTTTCTACACACAACGTACTGTGCTTCTCTGGGCCAAATTCCGGTCCGCAATTGCGTCTCGACACGCTTTGCGGCCGCGCGCTTCCGAGTCGGGAGAGTTTCCAGCGCCGCAGCCGCCGATCTGTTGACTCTAGGTGGGTTTTGGAAACTGGAAATCTTAAGAAAATTGGAGAAAACTGTATAAAAAATCCACATTGAGTCGGCTTTGGCGCTGGAAACTCGAATGACTCGAGCGCGTGCGGCTGCAAAGCGTGTCGAGACGCAATTGCGGGCCCAGATAAGCACAGTATAGCCTACTGATTTTCAGATTTGTTCCGATGTTTTTTCGAGGTCCTAGGATTTATCAACTCAATGATTTGCATGACTCATTGATTTTTCCCATTGATTTATATTCTTCTTCTTTACCTGTTTCGTATTTTTCTAGTCTGTTATTAACTCGTTACTTCTTCGCATTCTGCATTTCCATTTCACGTTTCTCCTGTCTTTATTCACTCATTGCTTTACCTTATTTCCTGTTCTTAATACATTGCACATTTCCCTAATCTCTTTTTTTTCATTCGGCTTGCTTCACGACCTTTTCGTTCTCTGTCAAATGTATCCTCGGAATTCTCATCTCTTTTCATTCCATTTTATTCTCTCCTATCATTTGTTGAGATACAACTTCTTTGCAATTTATCCCTGTTCTTCATTCATTCCACGTTGCGTACCATTTCTGACATTATTTTTTTACACTTTTTATTCCAGTTTTTATTACATTGCACATTTTTCTAATCTCCTATATTGACTGAATATTCTTCACGTTTTCATTTACGAATTAGATGAAAGCTAGAAATTCTCCTGCTTTTGTGAACCTAGTGATTTTTCAGTTTTTTTTCTCCTTTCCTTTTGACAAAAAAACAAACACAAAAACAAAACAAAAAACGTTACAAAAAATTTTCCATTTTTGGCAGATTCTTAGAAACTTTTCCAGCTTTCTCGTCTTTTGTTCCCATTCTCAGTCCACTTTACTATTCTTTCATTTTTCCAGTGACAACTTTTTGGAGGTTTAATTCCTGTTTTTGTGCCATCCTACAAGTCTCGCAGGTTTCCTGGTTTGATGAACTTTCGCATCTTCCTTCCAATTCTTAATTCATTTTGCATTAGTGCTGCATTTTAACTATTTATTTCGCTTTATTTTTCGTTCCCAGTCGCATATTATATTTGTTTGCGTTCTTCATTGCTATTTACACTCTATTTTTCATTTTTGCTTTTTCATCATCTTGTTATGTTTTCTTTTTTCCACTCGTATTTTATTCTCGTTTTTTGTATTCTTTCCTTTACTCTTCACGTTTTTTTTTTCAACTTGTTCTCTTTAACATCTTTTTTATGCCACAACTAACATAGATTTTTCGATTGACGTCGATTTTTTAAATGTTTTTTTATTTCTTTTTCATTTTAATTTTCCACCGGTTTTTGTAGCGATGGGAACTTTCTCTTCTTTCATTCCTGTTTCTATTCAATTCTGCCCTTTTTTTGTGGTCAGATAGTCTTCAAATTCATCATTGCTAAATGCTATCTATATTTTCTCTATTTTATTCAAGTATTCCCACACATTTCTTGGCATATATACTTTTAATCACTTTTATTCTATTCAAAGTCATTTATCAGCTTCAAAAGAATCGGCAAATACGTTGAATATTTCAATCACTTAATAAAATCAGGTAAAAATCTAGCCATGTTTCTTACTAATTATGGTTTTTTTTAGATTGTCTATTCAAAGTGTGCCCAGTCAACAGGTATGCAGCTCAGAAACAGTTGTGGACCGAGCAGAAGCGATTTCTCAGTGGCGAGTCCACATTTGATGATGATATGATGAACAAACTGCGAATAGCCGCTGAAAAGGTATTTTCCCGTTAAACTCTGGCAGAATACGAAATCCACTCTGTAAAATCCGCTATAAATGATCCCTTCCCAATGAAGATAGCCCAAGAGCAAAGTAAAATTTTCATGTGTTCTGAAACTGTCATTATTTCCAGGAAAAAGAGCAGAATGAGTTGGAATTCCGCAAGACACAAGGAAATGTCATTCAGTACGGTACTACCGTACAATTACTGCATGTCAAGTCTGACAAATATGTCACTGTGCAAAAGAATTCGCCGGCAAAGTGTGAACGAAATGCGATGAAAGTGAGTGACTTTTGAAGTCTACAATGATAATTTGCACCCCTAGTTCTCACAGTGTCTTCTTTTTGTTTCATTCTCTCTTGCGTTGTTCCCTTGCTTTTATTCAAAGTTTGGATGCGCAGATTTTGCAGATAATCTGGATAACTAATCTAGCAACATTCGAAATCAACCATTTACCAGCTATCAGACTCCGGTCAAGTTAAAGTCTTTTCCCTTTAAACTTTATACGGCTCCACTCCAACGTCTTGAAAATTGTGATGTTATGGAAAAAATTAGAGGTTTTTATGCTCAGGTAAAGCTACATAGTTGTCGAGAATCGGACGAAAAGTTGTCCTGCAGGCGTACGAATGCAGGGCAACTTTCGCAGACTCTAGAGAATGCTGGACAACTTTTCGCCCATTTCTCGACAATGCCCGACAACATCGCTACCGATTCCCGACAGTTAACCCAGAGTTGTACACATGTACAACTGCAAGTACTTTCCAATAATTGGGGCTCCTTCCCAACCTTTGTTTACAACGATCGGTGAAGCCCACGTAGATGGTTCACACCACACTGTTTGCCGACTTCCCCGATTGGTTCGCTTCTTCGACGTTCGGCAGAGGCAAACTGAGCATCGTATATGCTGTTGGTCTACGAATTCGTTCAACATGGGCCGCTAGTGGCCTTGCCCAGCACCAGTGCGCTATCAGTGTAGCGATCTTGAAGATAACTCCAACATAAGACGGTGAAAGTTTGAGTGGAGAGCTATTCGAACACGCTAAACTCAAATACCCTACTCTCGTGGCTCCTAGTTTTCGAAATTGTCGACTTCCGGCGGGTCCACACCTTAAACTAGCGGCCCAACTGCTGACTGCAGGTGTGGACCCGCCGGAAGTCCTTATATTGTAGGTTCATCAATATAATGCTAAACAACCACTGCAAGGTTTAGAGTTGCGAATTTCAGTCAGAACTGATTCATTCGAAATTTATTCGAATTGACAATCCTAATTTCAATCGTTGCTCTGATACTTCTTGGGCTTCTTGGGTAACTTCTTGGTAAATGAATAATATATATATATATATATATATATATATATATATATATATATATATATATATATATATATATATATATATATATATGCTATATATATATATATATATATATATATATATATATATATATATATATATATATATATATATATATATATATATATATATAATCTGACTGGCTGCTGTAACTACTGATCATAAAAAAGATCACCTCTTTGAAGATCGAAAACTTTCGAAATTCACTAACCTGGAAATCCCATGTTTTGGTATGTCCGCTATTTTGAAAAGATGAAAGTTAAAAAACGAATTTGATATTCAAGAAATCGATTATATACATTATAACTGATAACAGTTAGAAGAATGGAAAAAAAGAAAAAAACCACAGAGGACCCACACGAAAAGAAAAAAACAAAAACAGCAGTCGCAACATTTGAAGAATGTGGTGTAAAGAGGGTTCTGAAGTGAGGTACTGAATTCTTGGGAAATTTTCGACATATTCGAGACATATTCTCAATTTTGGAAGAAGTTGTCGAGAAATCTGTCCGAATTCTCAGCAAACACTCGTCTCCCCAAATCCTCGGCAACTTCCTCCCAAATTCTGAACAAATCGCCCTGAATTCTCGACAAATGCTGCGAATCCCGAAATTTTGGACCACTTCTATTCATTTTTTGAACAACTACCCTATTCTCGACCGATTCTCAACAAGTTTTCGTTCGATTCTCAACAACTAGTTTTACGTGAGTGCTATTCAAATACCAAATGATTGTTTTTATTTGCGCTTTGATTCCTAATCTGGCTCACGGAACTTGTTTAAACAATTTTGTCACATTACCTAGTGCTTGGGAGATGTTTTCACAGAGATATTTGGTTCTGAGGCTCTTCATCGAATCATGCGATTCTGAATCTAAATTTTCATTCAATTCGCTCCTACGATTTTATGTTTTCTTTTAAAGCTTGTTTGACAATTAAAGGCAGTGTTCGTACCGATTTTTGTTCCCGAGTTTCCTACTTAGAGCCCTACGTCATAGTAGGAAGATAGTCCGACGTAGTCCCTCCCTGGTCGTCTGTGGTCTTTCCTAGTTTGTCCGGAGTCCCGCCCGGGATGTCCATGAGCCAGCCTAGGACGCCCACAACGGGAAGTCGCCATGGTATTGATGGTAGTCCTGATTCAACTCCGATCGGGGTTGGCCAAGGAGGGGCTACGAACGGACTGCCCATCGGAGGTAAAATTTTCGTTTTCGCTTTGCGTTTTTACTCGCATATCGACTGTGTGAGACTAAGGTCTATCGTCCAACTGTGACGGGAACTTAAGTTAAGACTACGACCGCCATGTGTCACCAAAACCCCGAAGAAATGACGAAAAACGCACTAGGACCCTTCGATTCAGTGGAATGATATGCGAGCCAAGACTATTTGTCGGGGAAAATTAAGGAATTCTTGGTGGTTGTGAACGGTAAAAAAATGGGTTCAGTCGGAAAGGGGGAAATGTTTGTAATCTGCAAAACCGTTGTCGCTTGAGATGGCGTTGGGAGATGTTGGCATCTCTTTCGTGTCGAGTGTTGATATGAGGCGTCGATTCTGTTTGATATCTTCGTTTTGGCACACCCGCGGCCATAAGTATCCAAGCAAACACCTAAAAAGCTTCCTCTCCGTGCAATCCAGCCTTTCCACCTGCGTCTTCAGTGCCACCCACGTCTCCGATCCGTACATCATGATAGGGCGAATATACATCATGATAGGGCGAATAGCGGATAAGTAGATGCGCAACTTGACTTCCTTCGCGATAGGGGTAGACCACAACCACTTGGTTAGAGATTCGAATGCACATGTAGCTTTCACCCGTCGTTTCGAATACCTGCTGCATAACTGCCATCATTCTTTAGCAAACGGCCCAAACAGCATAAATCATCCACCAGTTCAATACGTTGTCCATCTATACAAACTCCCGTTGAAAGCCTCTGAGAGACCCACATCTGCTTGCACTTGTCAGGACGAAGACGAAGTCCATAGGCTGCGGCTACTTCGGAACGAGGTTCATAATCCTTTGCAGCTTTGCGTTGTTTTCAGCGAATAACACGATGATGAGAATACAAAAGTTTCATCGTCTTCAGACGATCCTTGGCCCCAAGGTGCATCGTACAAGAATCGGATGCACCTAAAAGTTCGGCTGGTTTTTCCGATCTCCGGGCCACTGCTGTTACTGTCTGGGCTCTTTCAATTTGCGTGGGCAGCAACAGCAGCGGAACAACAGTGGCCGACAGATTGAGAGAACGAGCCGAACTGTCAGACGGCCCCGATTTCAGTTCACTGCGGCTTCGGGCTAGTGGTCGTCTTACTCCCAAAGAACAGTTCCTTTGAGAATACGGAGGAGGAGTGAGAATACAACATTTCGTGTATTTCTGGGCTGGGATTCATGAACGCCCTGGGTTCCGGCAGGGTTTGGTTCGGTTAGTGGTCCCAGCTGGAGCCAAACATAACCAAACCACCACCTCGGAGGTGCGGTTACATGGGACCCAGGTGTGGCCCAGTCCTTACCAAACCTAGTGATGATAAATTGCTGGTTTGCAAACGTTTCCCACCAAACCCTGCTGGAACCCCCGGTTTAGCGTTCATGAATCCCAGCCCTGATGTGTTTTCCCCAATTTCTTAGTAATACGGGGCCGTGCAGGCGTCTTCATCGCGCGGCAGGCTGGAAAAGAGCGATCGTTATTTCAGGGAGGGAGACTAACACAAGGTGGTGGTCCGCTAACTGTGATAGCTCGTTTTTGAAAGGATTGCAAGCCTTTTTTTCATCAAATTATTCCTCCACACTTCAGCTAAAACGGTACTCGTCTTTTTCGCGGTAGAATGTAATGAAGTAGAAGTATGTACCTTCGATCCACATCTCGGCAGAGTTTTGTTATAATACTACTATGAATGCGAAGCAGGGTTCTAGGCTCATTTCTTCATTTTCACGGTTCCCTTTTCCCACAGAACAGCTGCTTCTTTTTTTATAGTGTCCAGAAAATGCTATGCTGATATGTGAGCGGATGATTGCCAAAGTTAGCTAGCAATGCGTTAGTCGATCAAAAGAACTCAGGCGATCTAAGGATCGGAGCGCTTTCAGAAGGTTTTCGGAGCGGTCGAGCCGCACGACTGCCATCCGCGACCAACAATCCTCGCAATTTGCATAGACGTCCCTATTTGGAGAGTCGTCATCACACTGCTACAGGCTTCAATGCCCCTGCAGTGGGTACGAATGCCCTCGCTGCAAGCATCACTGCCCTTACCCCCAGCTCCCCCTTCATCAGAGACACCGAAGGTTGCAGCAGAGGCACTCAAACCTGTAGCAGGACACCGGAGCCTACATCACGGGCACCGAGACCTGAGCAGGGGCCCCGAAGCCTGTACCATGGCACCCAAGCCCGTTGCAGGAGCGGTGGTTCCGCTTCTTTTGATGATCGTAGCCCAACGATTCGACCGCTCCGACGGGCTTTCGTCAGCGCTCCTATCCCCAGGTGGCCTAAAAAGTTAAAAACAGATAATCCCTGCTCTCCAAAAAGCTTTGCTACGTGATGCCTAGGGTCAGGAGTTTTGCCTCGTTGCTTCCAAACAGATAGAAAAATTTGAAAAAAAACAAATGCGTTTTAAAAACTTTCTTGACATCTCAATATAGAGGTAGAATATTGATTTACCTCAATTTATAATCGTTTGGTCAGATGTATAATTACTTCCTATATAATCGCTCGCTAATTTATATGTATCTTCACTAGGTTTACCTCGATCGAGCAGGAAACGAGGGCAGTTGGTTCATCATTGAGCCAGCTTACAAGCATTATGTGATAGGAGACAGCGTAAGTGGATTTATACCTTCTTTCTTGTTTTTCGTAGCCCTTTATAGACAACTCTTTTTGGGTTACTGAAAAAAAATTTTGGCTCGAGGGCACCTTAAATAAGTGTGGGCGGCTAAGCCACGAATGCCGCAGACCAATGGCGAGGTGAGTATGAGCAGCCCGCCATTGGTCAGCAATCGTCGCGATGCATCAACTCAAGCTCAGCCAGTAGGCCTTCTAAGAGACCTCCAACGTAGATTAAAGTTAACAGACTAACAGCTTTACCGCATGACATGAGTGTTGACTAATGTCTAACACTGTTCTTTAAACCCGAAAGGACCTCTGGTGGTATATGCGCTCCTGATTTTCTTGTTCAGGTTGCTGCCGGCAACAAAATCTCTTTGATACCGTACTCAGTAAATAACCAGACGTCAGGAAGCCATGTGAAGCATCAACTTCACCTGAGTCACTTCTTGCTCAAAGATCATCCGACAGCGGTCGAGGTAATTATCACATCAATTCTCAGGCTCAGAGCACTAGCGACATATTGGCGACTCTTAGCGTTTCAGGTCAATTGTCTTAACGAGTGCACCGAATGGCAGGTATTCATGTTCCTACTGTTCAACGAAAACCAGCCAGACATCGTGAAGTCGGTAAGATCTTTAGAGTGTTCTATTGCGTACTGCGACCTCGCAGCGTCGAGATATGTAGTGACCCGATGACGAAAGTTCTTTGTAGGGAGATGTGGTGCGCCTGTTCCATGCCGATCAGCAGACCTTCCTAACGTTGGACACTATTCCGAAGACGTGTCCACCGCAGGATGTCGTCTTTCTGAGGATGACCAATCGACCCTCGGCTGCAGATGCTACCAGTTCCAGGGCCCTGTGGGAAGTTCAGGTTGAGGACTGATACACCTTTCATACTTAACCGTGTCGCTAACAATTTCGCTTACAGGTGGTCCAGAAAGACGCCTATCGTGGTGGTGCAGCAAAATGGCGGGAGTACTACCGCTTCAAACATCTTGCGACCGACATGTACTTGACGGCGATACCAGCAACATCTCCGGTGAAGCCGGCAACAAACGGGCGAAGAGCAAGCCTCATGCACATGAAGTTGGTCCTTTTTCTCTGTTTCGAGGTTTGGTTCTGTTTTACCAATTGTGCTCATTGGAAGCTCCAAAATTATTTCTTTTTTCTCTCCTTGGCACGCTCTTCTGTAATATACATGTACACAATATGAATTTTCAGGAAGACCACGGGAACTCTGGAGCGGTAGGTTTCTCTGATGTCGCATAGAACTTTTTCATTGACAGCTTTGAGTGTGTTCATGGCTTATTAACGTTCTGTTTGAAATTTTTCGTTGTCTTTGCATGCGGCTTCGCCACACGACTACGTAGAGCTACAGATCACGTATTCTCTGGGTGCTCCATTATATCTCGGAAAGGTGTCCGTCCCTCTGAATTTCCCGCTGGATTTCGCGATTTTTCATCACCAGCTTGTCCATTCCGTTTTCATGTTGGGGTTCTTCATGCCTTTGTTCGCTTCTGCGAGTTCATGCTCCGTGGTGGAACTGTTGTCTAAAAGCAATCCACGACCTCCTCAGTCTTGAGAGCCGACAAGTGCAGTGTGTGGCCAGTCTACTCCGCAGCCTGAAAGGGAAAAATCAGAATTTTGTACCCTACGTACAAATATAACAATCGTATCTTCTTCTGGTTGCTCCACCCATCACTGCTTTGAGAGGTCGAACAGCAAGCCCATTGAACCTGTCCGCGAAACCAGTAGAAATTTGGGATTTTCCTGTGACTTAAAACCTGGGCCGGCACAACGTCCATGTCAAATCTCCGCGAGTACCCCCACAGAGCGCTCGAGCATTGCCCTGTGAAGTACATATAGGTAACCGGCGCACTCAACATCAAGCCGGACTACGCAGTTCAAATCTTCGAAGTATATTCCGTCTAAGTGATCCTTTGGAATCCGCATCGGTAGCCAAATTTCGATGGACCGTTAACCTTATAAGGAGAACCGATAATAGATGGACAAGAAGAACTGGCGAGTGGACTACGGTTGGGTGCTCAGGTCGTCGAGGGAGGTCAAGTGTTAGATAGAGAGATGTTTCCGTCGAGACTGCTAATAAGCTTCCTCGGCAGCAAAAATTTGCTCCCAGGCTCAGTGATTCTGATCGAACAGCAAGTCGCGATAGACCACCACCATGGCCCACGATTGTGAGAGAACGAGACGAATGAAATTTGTGCTGGGGCTCGCATGATCCGTGGAGACGAGCCGTCAAAGTATCAAAGCAAAGTACAAACTGCAGAAGCAAATCACTTCTGACTTCTTTGTGATTTGGATGGTTTCCAGGCCGCAGGGACAACCCTTGAACTCGTTCTGTAGGACTGCAACTGGATTAACCTCCAAGCAATGACGTAATAAACATAGGTTACCAGTAATGGGTAATATGGACAAAAAGACTTGTCGAGCACGATAACGTTGCTGGGTTCTTCTTCCAATTGTCCGTTGACTAGAAGGTATATGTAGCCGTACCGTAGTACCCTGATAACATGAAAGTGATGGTACAACATGAAGGTGGCTTCGCTGGTTTTGAAATGAGTGAAGGATTCGTACCCAAAGCGCATTTTCGAACTCTCAATCGATCTTCACGCTGCAAGCATATACGTCAGTTCAAACCAGCTCCACGTCAACATTGGCTTGTTCCCGAGAATCATCTCTTGGACTGCAACAGTTCCCTACAGTTGTGATGAATTCCATACTCCACTTCGTAACGAAACGTTTTTCGATTGCTGTTCAACAGGAAGGTAAAACATGAATCAAAGATCTTCTGAAAGCAGATAGCATTGCTGTTCTTCTTGTTGCACTAAACCAATTCCTCCAGCACATGCTGTTGCATAAATTCACCAGTAAAGATTTCGTCATGTTTGGCCGACACGCCCTGTCGATTGTATTTCCTTCCTGGTAATGGTGTGCTGTAATAAACATATCGCGGAGCAAAACATCAGAAAGCCACACTTTAAGTCAGCCACTCACGTCGAGTTTTATCGCCTACCCTCTAGGAGTGAGACGCCGTAGTGCACTCATGCACAACCAACCATTACACATTCATCCTGACAGAGACAGACAGGGATTTGTCCATCTATGACAGGAGCCCTACTCATATCTCTCCTATGATTGAATCCTTCAGACACTGCCCAGCTGCAGAGTAGCAGTACCGCTTATAGATTTGGTTAGAAATCGCGCGAGGACGCGTTTTCGCGTCTTACTCGTCCTTTCTTAATAACTCGCCAATCTCAACTTCGAACGAAACTAGGGTGATATTCATAATTCTGTAGCTGAGGCCTACTCAATGGTATAACCTTTTTCTGGGTTTGGTTAAGAACTAGACAAGTTACCTTGGCGAAGGGGGCGCGTTCTTAGCTTATGTCCTTTCGCCCCTTTCGCGACTGACTACCAAATTTCTTCAGCTCTGAGCGAAACCCTCACAAAGGTTATTCCATTGGGTATTCCTGGAAGAAGACTCGAGAATGCTTCCTTGCACGCTTTCTGAAAAAAACCCACGAGCGCTATTGTACAGCGGTCGGTTGGAGACATGGTCGCAACAGAGATACGATGGCGGTCCCTTTGGAATAAATTGAATGCATTTTGATCTCGAACTAATCACTATACTTATCAACAATAACAAGACATCGTTTGCTGAACAAGAACATATTTCCTTACCAGTTTGAACGCAAGCGCTTAAAGGCAGTGTTCACGATAATCTTCGATTTTGAAATTGATCGCTTAATCGATTGTTTGGACCCCGAGTAAAACTGAAATGACGAAGAAACCGAGAAAAATACCAGAAGGGCACAAAATCCTTCACTCTCACCCCGCCTCTTTACTCTTACAGGAACTGTTCCTTGTGACAATGAAATCTTTTGTGGACCCGCGTTTTGCAATTCTCTACTCTCTGTTGCTCCGTTTTTTCCTTCGTGCACTTCCTAATGTTTTGCCTGCAATATTCTTCCATTTTTGATTAACCCCATTTTTTACCGGTGAGAACCGCCGTGAACATGTTCATCCAACCGGACAACTAGTCCAGGCCAGAGAATAATTCCACTGAAATAAGACGTTTTAGTGCGTTTCTAATCGTTTCTCCGTAATTTTGATAACAATTGATTGCCAACGTATTGTTTCGAGTGAATAACTCAAGAACGGAAATCATCGTGAACGCTGCCTTTAAGGTTTTCTAACATGATATAGTAGAGATGCTTATAATACGCTCACGTCCCACCTTCCAACCTTCACACTTTGGGCACTTGGCTACTAACGCTCAACTGCTACCATAATCATGATGATTTCGTTTTTTTCTCCTAGTTTGTTATGATGCCACTTCTCAGCGCATTCCTTGGTTCAGTAAGCATAGCCTGAACTTGCATTTTCGTCGACTACTAAATTGTGATAACTTTCGTTTACCAGGTGTCGATATTGGAAAGCTTATCTATTTCAGGACAAAGGGCGACCTCCTTGCGCCGCCTCCACTCTACGCTGATGGTCCTGGTAAGTCTGTTCTTCTTGAGTATTAATATACGTAGGACAGGCAATAGACAGACCGACCAAGATACCAGTAAACGGACTTGAAGATTCTGTTTTGCTCTGAACAAGAGATGCAGAAAAGCTGATATCTCACTTCGTCGTGTGTTTTCGGAACGCTGACATGATGGCTTGAGTGAAATCACTACCCCTAATTACGATTTCTTTTCGCACAGTCCTGACGATAGTAATTTTATAAGTAATTTTTCAAAGAGTTTTTTTGTTTACAAATGCTCTCAATTATATCTCTCGAGAATGAAACATTTTGCAGAGAGCAATGACGAGTGCAGTACAACTGGAACCTATTTCTTGGTGCCGGTCAAGTCTGATTTTCCGGAAGCGGATCGGAGACTGCTGTTCACACTGGATCCCGGCATAATGCCCATGGTCTACACTAATACAGTCTTATGAGTATCTTTTCGGATTTTCGGACTTGAAAGCGCAAGTACAGAAATTGCAGAATAAAGACGTTCCATCGAAGTCCTATGTTCGTCTACAGCACGAGGCCACAAATACATGGGTGCACGCGACCAATGCCAGCGAGAAGCAAAACCTTTACTACAACAGGTACTGTAAGGTTCTTACACAAAATGCATAGCTACTCAATGGTTTTTTACAGTAAAAATGAAAAGGGATGGGTTCGAGTGATATGCGAGAACAACCGAGTCGACAAAGAGACGTTTGCTCTTCTGCCTGTCCATCCAAACGAGGTTTTTATTTTGATTTTCCTATTCTCCTTAGATCTTTTCGTGCAGAAGGCATAAGCTGAATGCTTAGAGTAACCATCATTTCAGGTGCGAGATTTGGATTTCGCCAACGATGCATGCAGGGCGCTGAGGAATTTCATAAGGCATATAAAGAGCGGCGATCCCGTCACAAAGGAAGCGATCAAGTATATGCCGTTACCTATGTTTCTGTTTCTTTAATTCATGTTTATTAATTCGGAATCTTGAAATCTTCCAGTGTTACAATCCAACTACTCACTGAATGCATTTACTTTGTGACAAATACAAAAAACCACGTTATGGATCCGCTGCAGATCAACGACTTCCAACCTAATAGGGATCGTCAGAAACTGCTGCGAGAACAAGAAGTACTCGACCAAGTTAGTGAATAACTTATGAAGACTTCAGTCAATGTCAGAGAAAACTATGTACAGTGTACTCCACATATTAGTTTACCAACCTTCATAAAGTGATCATATTGAAAATTCAGGTTTTCCAACTGCTGAAGGCTCCCTTCATGCCTCGGCAAGGGGTGTCAGAAATCGGACCGCTGCTCAGTTCTCCCTCTGAACTTGGTGAGGCTCGAAATGAAGTGTTCAAGACGATGTTCCAACTGTGTTATAGTCTGCTGAGGTGAGTGAAGAATTCGGGGCGGCATCCACCTACGCGAGTGTTGCGAAGAGGTTGGGGTAGGGTTTGGGGTGTCGGCGCGTTAGATGGTGCGAGGGCTGGAGATCATAAATCAATGGTGTCTCAGCGGAGTCGCCCTACCTTCCTACTCAGAGGATCGCGGGGTCGTAATTGAGCACAAAAGACTTTCACCTCGACGAGTATAGCTAGGGCAGCACCAGGGGAAGAGCTGCTGCTCGAGCAGCACGTTCTGCCTATGTGCTGCTCTTAGCAGCATGTGCTGATCTCGTCCTCCATTTGTCGCCTCAGCTGCTGCTCTTTTTTTGTGGCAATCGTAGTGTGGTAACATTGCTCGAAGTGGTCTATTTGGAAAGCTACGAGCATATTCACAATCAACATGGAGAGCTCTTTGTTACAAACTTGCACGTACAGGCATCTGGATGGCTATATGTCATTTCACCTTTTCTCTTTTTCCCCCCAAACAAATTGTAAATAATTGAAGCAATCAAACGGTCTTCATCTCAGACGATCGTGGGCTGTCATGGAGCACAACTGACTCGCACTTCTACTAAAACAGGGAGAGCAGCACAAGGGGACGAGCTGCTGATCGAGGAGCATGTGCTGCCCTCGTCCTCCATTCGTCGCCTCAGCTGCTGCTCTGTGTTGTGGCCAGCACACTGGGGTAACACTGCTCAAAGTGGTCCCTTAGGTAACTACGACCATACTCATAATCAACATGGAGAGTTCAAAACCTTTCAAGAACGTGAACATGCCCACTCCCTGAGAAGTTGTTTAGAGTCAACACAGCCAATTGCCATATCACACGGAATACCTTGAAGGCAGTGTCCGCAATCAAAACAGTTCGGATTATCAACGTAAATGGAAAGACCCGGGGCTCACTGCATCAATAATGCTGAAAAACGGGTAAGAACGAGCACAAAATAGCCCTGTACGGCCCTGAACTCTAATATCCGCTCACGCCACGCCCACTTCCTCAGCGGCTACCGATAAAAGTGTCTAACTGTAAACCTGACTAAGAAGGCAACCGATTATCAAATGGGGTAAGTTTTGTTGAGCGGAGTGAATTGTAGCCTCCTGGATGTATGTTGTTACCCCTTAGGCCGGGTTAAGGGTAATTTACGGGTCGGTACCGGTTGAAAGGAGTGGGCGTGGCGTGAGAGGAACACTCAGGTTTAGAGCCGCACAGGTCTTTTTGTGATCGTTCGTAGCCGTTTTTTTTTCGACATTGCGTGTTTTCAAATTTCCGGATCAGTGAGTGCATCTGAATGGTTTCTCCACACCTTCCCCGCTGTACACTTTTTCGACAGTGTTGTTATCAGGTCGACTGTACCATAATGTGTTTCTCGTAAAAAAATAGAGGGGGTTGAAGCCAAACGATTCTTACCCGTGAATCTGCAGCAAAAGTTTGTCAATTTAATGCCAGTTTGTTTCCGAGTTAAAGACCAGGCGCCACCCGGTGGCCGTCGACCAAGACACGCTGCCATCCAATCGCCGCATCGACGAGACCTGACGCTACTAGCTGCTAACTGCTCGAAGCCATTTTTCAATACATCCGGTTCATCTCCAACTGGTCGCCCTTTTATGACTCCATCGCTGGCTAGACGTGCGGTGGGGGCCAACGCATTGCGCGGAGAGCTCTTTTTTGTCAGCGCGCGACCTCTTCAAAAGTGGTTCTTTTATGCAAGATTCACATTTTCGTTGCATCGAGTCTTCAACAAAAAAAACTTCCGGTATTTTAAAGATTATAAATCAAACGCAGTTCCACTTTGGAGAAAATGTCAATTTAAAATGGCACCCTCGAGAAAAGTAGTTCTTTGCGAGCAATTTGAGCGGTTCGGCTCGGCTAAAAACTGATGAATTATTCTGGAAAAAGGATGATTCGTCATTCTCATCGGATGGTGGTTGTGTGGAACCGGCCAAAATTAGAGAGATGTTCCACTCGCCTAAAATGATTTATTTAGCGTGTTCTTCCAAATTTGTAACATTTTGTCTTTTTTTAATCTGGAAGGTGTGAGTCGGAAATTTTAAAAAATCACCTTCTCCCTTTGAAATGCGTTTCCGTGAACTCAAACTTTACTCGGATTTACCATAGAAAAACCAATAGTTTTGGTTCTGGACGAACACAATGCTCACAGAATTCAAAGCCGACAGTTTTAAAAAACATTTCTCCAATGAAATTGATAATTTGAACCCTTGTAAAAAATGTTCACGACAATAATTTAGAATGGAGAAAAACTTCTCAAGAAATTCTTAAATCGTTGTGTCTTCGAAGAAAAGAAATCACCATTTTCAAGAAGATCAATAAATGATGAATACTCTGAAATTCAAATTCGGACTAACTCTGGATATTCCTCTAAACAGTGTGAAATTCAGCGACTTAAGAATATTTTGAGGAGAACTTCATTCTTGGAATATGTGTAACGTCGGCATGGATCCGGAAGAGACTCCGCGTTCACTGTTGAAGGTTGGCGCAAACTCGGCGCCATATGCTATAACTTAGGTGAACCGAGTTTGCGCCAACCTCCACTGGGGAACGCAAAGTCTCTTCAGAATCCATGCCGATGTTATATAACTTTTGTACAAAGAAAGAATTCGTCTTTCGAAACGAGAGAAACAGATTATCACGCCTAATTCACATCTCTACAGTCACGAAACCGAGTGAAAATCAATTCTTGCTCAAGGTATAGAGAAATTATGTGTCATGAAATGTTTCTGGAGACTCACAATCACTACTGACCGAAGCCTGTGTTGAACGGCCCTCGCAAACTCGTGCCTGATACGAGGCCGCCTAGGGTGGGCATTAGACAGCCCGTAGTGCCAGCATCATTTCCTTCAACTGTGGCGAAGATCACTGGATATAATCAAGGATGAATCAGCTGTTGTAGACGTAAATGAGCCTCGATGAGGTGCCTATTTTTGATAGGTCGACGCAGCGCTGCTGCTGAGCTCGAGGTATCCCCTGCGGGAGAAGGGTTATGAGAAAGAAAGGAAAGATCACAAGTGAAGAGCAGCAATTGGGGTCATGATGAGCAGCAATTGGGGAAAGAGCAGCGGCAATTGGGTCCACAATAAGGAGCAGCAGATGGGGCAGTGAGCGGAGCAAAAGGACGCAATGTGCTGCCCGGAGCAGGAGTTTGGGGAACGAAAGAGGCTTACACCTCGACGAGTAACTGCGTTAGTCATCCCCTCGTGCTGCCTTACTAAGCCGCGAGTATCTGTGTAGGTAAGGTTGGCGAGGGAACGATTTTTCAGTGATCTCCAGCCCACGCACTACCAACACCAAACGCGCCGACGCCCTAAACCCTGCCAAACCCCTTTGTAACACTCGCGTACGTGCGTGTCGACCCCGTGTTCTACTCGGGATCCTTAGGTTATGTTTTGAGTGGCTGTTGACGGTTGGTGGAATCATCTCCTCACCCATGCCAGTTGGATTCCCGTTGTACAGTGAAGTGGCTGATACCCATTAACTGCACATACTTTCCCCTATAGCCGCCTGCTACCTGGACATTTGTAATGAGGGCTAGATGGTTCAAATACCGATAGTCGTCAGCAAATCTTACCTCAACAACTTGACTGTATACGAAATAACGCATATGAAAATCCTTGCAGGTATTCCCAAGTGAGCTATCGAAAAAATCAGGAATTTCTGGCTGAAAAGTTTGGACAAATCCAGGTACGTTAGTTGTGTGAGTCGTTGTTCGTCCTGCCTTGAAGTGATTGCTGAATTCAATGACAGCACAGGAATTTCCGATTGAGAGTGGTAACCCACTCCCCAACATGGGTTCCACAGCGCTTGAAGCGGAGCGTTTTCTCACCAACTAAGCTTCATGATTTAATTTTTACTCCTTTCAGGTAATGAACTACAATTTCAGGAACAAATTGGGTTTGATCTTTTGGCTGAAGACACCATGACTGCCGTTCTGCATAACAATCCAAAGCTTCTGGAAAAGTATGTGAAGACGCCGCACGTTGAGCGATTCGTGGAACTTGTTCGGAATAATCGACTCGGAAAGTTGGTTTCTTATCCTTCCTCCATGACCGAATGTTGCTTTTTATCTTTTGAAGTTTCCGATTCCGGTTCTAGCAGTGTGTTCTGATTTTTTGAGGGTGAGCTGGTGTTGTTGGGTGATCGTGCTGTGAACAAACAGAACGCAAATAAAGAACTGTGGCAATACATATGCTTTTTTAGGTTTTTGGATTATTTGGCTGATCTATGTGTTTGTCGAGGTGAAGCGAACAAAAAGGTGCAGGAGCTAATCTGTAACTCAGTACTCAGCGAGAAGCATCGTGATATTCTCATGGAAACGAAATTGGTCTGTCCCTAGCTTCGCTTTTCCTCACTTGTGAACGTCGCTTATGAAACGGGCTTGACCTTCATTCATTCTTGCATTCAAAGGCTCCCGTCAACGCCCATTTTCAGAACCATAATTATAATGTACTTTCTATTCGCCCTATGTTTTAGATTGACGAAGAGGTCCACATTGGCTGGTTGGGTCAGCCATTGCGTAGCCTAATTCACCTTGCCGAATCCGCTAGGAAGAACACCGAAGATGCCGAATTCCTAGATTACTACAGGTGACTGCTTTATATGACGTTTATCATGACCGCGAAGGAAGTACCCAAAATACTTTCACGGCGACGTTGTTAATCATGTAGTTTTACCCTGGAAGTAACTTTAGACACCAGCTGGACCTGTTGGCACAAATGTGCCAAGAGCAGCAGTACCTTGCAATCGACCCGCCACCGGAACGTAAACTCTTGAACATTTCACAGCAGCTGCCGGCGCAACTTGTTCTAAGGTAGTCTTACTCATTTCCACACTGCTCCCCTCTGTAGACTGTCTCCTGCTCAGATGCATGTCGGATGAGAGACTACCATGTGAGGTTCGTGCGTCATTCACTCGTCTCATGTTGCATCTGCATGTGGTCCGTGGAAGTCCATTGAGTGCTATCCGACATGCTCGACTATGGACAGATATAACGAGCGAAGTCAAAGTGCAGTCGTGAGTTTGTAAAGTTTCCCAGAAAGCTCTCAAATGGAGAGTAATGCAATTATATTTATAGGAAACTGCCCAAGTTCTATACGAACATCTTTACGATTAACGGAGGTCCAAGTTGTTGCTGTGAAGCATTTTCATTGCGAATATAAATGCCCCTCCAGAGGCAATGTGATGGTTTCAACCCCTAAGGGCCTCTCCAGAGATGATGCATTATTAAGGCGACAAAAAGCACATAATTTGTACGGCTGTACGGCTCATTTAAATGTGTCGATGTTCTGTCTCTGGTCTGTGAGGGTCACCATGCTCGGCATATGTCAGCTCGTTATGCCCAGTTGAAGCAACGACCCTTCGTGAGACTTTCTGACACAATACGGTTGGTGGACATGAACACCATAGTCTAGCGCACGAAATTGACGCTGTTGCACCACCTTCAGAGATGATTTTTGGGCAGCTTGTCACTAATCATGGCGATGCCGAACAGCTTTCGATTATCATATTCGCACCAGATTTCTAGTGTAGCATGTTCATTTCTATAACGCTATCTTAGCGTTGCAACACTCTGGATTCGAATTCACATTTGTCCTTTCTTGGCTGATCTCTTGCCCAAGCTGGTTTCAAGCTGAACAACTGATGTGGACAGTCCTAGGAGAACGAGAGCGGAGCGTGTTCCTCTTGTAGAAGCCTCTCGCTCCTGCCACTTTACTGCGAACCATCCCTCACACGCTCCCAACTGGCGATCTGCTAAACAAGTTGAGTCAGCTTTGAAACTACGGGCTGAGAGTTGGCGACAAGCATGTGTGGGCCTCACAATTTGCCTACTTCTCTCACATTACAATAAGCATCTGAACACGATGTGGACCAGGGGTGTGGGAAGAAATTTTTTCTGTAAATTTTTTTACCGAAACTTTCTCCCGATTTTTTGGTAAATATGGTTAAACTGTAAAATTCGGTAAAAACTCTGACTACGACTCTGGTACATATTCCATACGATAGCGTTTCAATAGTGCGTGAGGATAGTGCAAAAAATGAGTGAGTTTTACATAATAAACTGAGCTCAACGGCTGGACCCAATCAGCGGGACGTTGATTTTGAGAACAAGTAACATAACAAAATTTTCTGTCGTCAAAGTCTTTCTGTAGTCACCCAAAATCAGACCGGCTGAGAAAAACATCCTTTCCACCTCAGCTGTGCCTGGGGGTGCGCAAAAGTGCTTATTGGTCAGTGAGGAAAGGTGCGGGTACGATGATTTCACAATGGAGTCGTTCCAGAACTGCAGTAGATTCTATGTTGTGTCCGGGGGCTACGAAAACATAATAACAGTTCCTGAAATATCTGCTTCAGGACTCTGCTAAAATGTGTTTCTCGGAGAGTATCTTGATAAGAGGAAGCACGTGACACAAAAGGCGAAGAGATGGTTGGATTTTTCGGAAAGTAAGCCAAAATGGTTAAAAAGAGTGACAAAATTAAGGATGAAGAAAGATAGAGGCTTGCCATAACAGTAGCAAACACGTGGAATACGAGTAAGAAGTTGGCCTATTGTGCTAAAAACACCCAAATTATCTCTTCGGTGAAAGTTTCGGTAAATTTCGAGAAAGTTTCGGCAAATCGGTAAATCGAAATTCACCGAAAAACACGGGTAAATCCGGAAAATCGGTAAATCGGTAAACGGAAAATGCACACACCTAATGTGGACGCAGTCGTTGACTGATGACAAACGGTTGTCACCGAAAGCTGACTCGATAGTTTGAGGCAGCTTTCGGAGGTGACCTCGAGTCGCTTCACAGAAAACCCCCAGACGCTGGAGGGTATTGAAGATCGCGGGGAGGATCAAGCCTTAGGCGGTGGCGAAGAATATGTCCCTCTTGTTGACTGCAACCGGAGCCACCTCCAAAAGTGTCCCAACACTGATGTATCCGTTGTGGAACTCCTTCCATGTGGAAGCGAAATTTTTCCAGTTGAACGCGTGGACTCTGACGCACCGCTGGCTTAAGACCGCTGAACAGCGGGATCGCTAAGTAGCGGCCAAGAGGCTGCCAACAGTAGATAACCTCTAAGCACACCGCTGGCTATGAGCTGTCGGAGACCGATAACGGTGTTTGCTCACTACAAAAGTGTCAGTGCTTCGCCAGCTCTGGTTCTCTGAGCTCAGTAGATTTATAGCAGAGGGATATCAATACTTCTACTCTCTGACACTAACAGCAACGCTAGTTGGTGAGGGAGTAGACATTGCAGAATTTGCTTAGTGTGCCTGCATAGAAGTCATAATAGACGCTCCACCAATTTGGTGTTTTCGTGGAGAGAAAACCAATGTTCCTCTTTCAGGTACAAAACCACTTCCGTTGAGGGGTACAGCGATGGTGGTCGAGTTCGAGTAGGGGACCAGTTCGCCATCGATGTGAGTGCTAACTCTGAAGGCTTTCGTGTGACACGCGGTCTCTCTAAACTTCCGTGCACCATTCCTTCCTGAAGCTATTATATTTCAATTGTCGAACTGTAGAATTGAACGTTTGTTAATTTGTGGTCGTAGGTGTTGAGCACGGTAGAAACCTACCTGAACTCGCTTCGGAACAACTACCCAACCGGTCCAGTATTGCATAAAGACTCAGCAAGTGTGTCCAACAACAAGCTCACATATGAGGTTGGAGAAAAAATTCTTCAGCTTTGCATGAACTAATATAAGCTCAGTTCTTTGAAGATGGTTACTTTGGCAAAGGCGCTGGCGCAGTTCGGCTATTACACATTTGACAATCTGCTCACCCTTACTGAGAATCTCCTGACCATCGTCGACAACAGCCCTCACAGTGCGCAAACAGGTTTGTTTTCTTACTTTATTCCTAACTCGCATGAAACTCCATTTGCTTTCAGCGAGGACAGTCTCACATGGCATGACAATGATTCATCGGGTAACGCAGTCAATGATCGGTGGCGCACCGAGGAAGATCAGCGACTTGCCAATGAAGAGTGTGGATAAGGGCAACGTTGAGGAGTCAGCCAGGGCTAAAGAGAGCGCGCAGTTGCTAGTGAAGACAAAACTCACGGTAGCTGAAATCCTGCAGGTGACTTTGTATTTTTAACATCAACTGGTACTATACAGTAAGTATAGCTGCTCCAGTTCGTGATGGACGTGCGTCGAGACTACCGCATTACCATGGCGCTATCGTGGTTTAAACAAAATTTCCCTTGCGATGAGGATGGAGTGCTGAATAACACGGCGAGTACGTAATTCCCAGTAGAATGAATGGCTTCTTAAGAAGGTCATAACAATGCCGTAGATCTGGTTACAGATATCAATGAACGCATGGCACATGAGCTCTACGAGGCCATCTATCAATCAACTGGTCACGAGCTTCACCTTGATGGTGGTGATGGCCAATTATTACTAGCTATTCTCATGCAGGTATCCTATGTTTCCGAGTGAACTTTATTTCCGTTCATCGCATGCGTGTGCGCGCGTACGCTGCGTCTCCTTCACCCCACAACTTATCGCTGTCTTTATCCTCGTTGCGCACAAGCGCGTGAGGGAACAGAGTAAATTTAGTTCGAAACCAAAGGATATGATTTCTTGTAGCATGATTAATATACATACACTGCAAGCATGTGTATGTTGCTCATACCTTCCTCGTTTCAGATGACGATGTCAGACTATCCACCTCTGACCAGTATTGCTCTGAAAGTGCTGTTCCGTCACTTCACCCAGTATCAGGAACTGCTTGAGGATCTGAAGCAGGTAAAACCCCTTTCCCTCCCTTCTCAAACATTTCGTGAGTTCCCCGTTTTTTAACTTCTCTTTTCCACTCTTTCTCCCTTTTTTCCCTTCCTCCCTTCTTCTTACTCCACGTATTTTCATTTTTTTCTGCCTTTCTAGTCTTCATCCTTCATCTTCAATGCTACATTCTTTACGCTTAATCCTTTATCCTTTCTTATGCTTCAATCTTCAATCCTCGTCTTTTGTCCTCTCTTTCCTTTCTTTCCCCTTCTTTCCTCCTTCTTTCAGATTGCTTCCTTTTCTTGAATTTTTCTCAACTCTTGTTTATGATTATTCTTTCATCACCTTTCACCTACTGCTTTTTCATCACCCCGCTTCCTTTACCCTACACCATTCAATCTCCACCCTTCACTCTTCTTTATTCCCTTTCCTTTTTCCTTCCCTGATCTTCTTTTTTATTCTTCTTTTTCCTTTCTTCCTTTTTGACCTCTTCCTCCTTCCTCCCTTCCCTCTGTACCCTTGTCCGTATTCACCCCTGATTCTCCTTCTGCTGTGGCGGTGTTCATGAAGCTTAGGTCGCGGGCAGGGACGTATCCTTCCTGCTCCCTGCATTTAACAACTTAGTGTGCCTCCCGGTCGAAACTTCAATAACGGCGGCACCCTTCGCCTCCGGTGATCGCACAGGCCGGTATACCAAGAGAAGCCCACCGAATGCGAGGTACGTCGAGTGGATAATAGCGCGCTTGAGGCGACAATCGCCTTCGATTTCACTACAATTTCTCCACAATAGTGATTATAAAAGACGTCACCGAAATCATAAAGGTCAATCATACCTAAAACTTTTAATCATCGAGCGCTTCAGCCGAGTCGGGTGGGGTTGTCATTAGAGCTCATTGACCAAGAACCGACGGAATTTGCGAAAAAAGACGACGTGGATTGGAGGTTTATTCAGGTGCAACTGCTGGTGTCATCTGATGACGTGGAGAACTATCGTCAAGTCGACCGTGATCTTTTCATTCTGAAGAATCTCACTGAGAAGTCCGAATTGTGGGTTCACGGCGATCGACACCATTCCATTGAAGGAAAGGATCACGACAAGGACGATAAAACGTGGGTCGCTTGAATCCTATTCTCCACGATTTGCTTAAGATGACCCTAGTTTTGCCGTGGAATCCCATGACACTTTCGCAGAAAAAACCTCAATTGACAGCTTTTTCGAATGTTCTCTGCCTAATTCGCCACTGTTTCCAGTTAAATCAGACCAGTAGAAACTTTCCTATGATATGAAGTAGAGAGGTGCAGTACGCGAAAAATCAACTGCTTCTCCCAAATTCATAAAAAGTTGTTGTCATTCGCTAAGCTCAGCGTAGTCTATCGAATCGAACGATCTGTTGAGAGGAGTGAAGGCATTAGAATAGAGTTATCAACATAATCATGACAAAAATAATTTCATAATTACAGCAGATTTTAAATTGTATAAGTAGAGGGACAGTGAAGAAATTTGTGACGACTCATCAGCAAAGGTATTAACCATCCGTGGTCGTCGCATCATATCATAATTTTTTAGTCCGACTAAAATGGATCGGATACTGAATATAATTCACCATGTGCATGACTGGCGATCTAATGCAAAGGAATGGATGAGGTGTTGACGTTTTGTAATATGAACGGTACTAAGTATGCAGTGGTGAGACAAACGATGCGGAAAATCATTTCTATCGACAGTTGCCATGCAATATTAAAGCGGATGATTTCTAAGCTCTTAAACATGAATGAAGAAACCTAGTGTTTCGTAAAACTTGCCGTCAAGCAGGGCATTGCTGGAAAAGAATCTAAAGCATTAGAAGTGGCAAAACGCTCGTTATACAAATGTAAACGACTGAATCTGTTGACGTGAGAGGCGTATCGAGCAACGCTAACTGTCCTAACAGGGACGACTCCGTGTTGCTTTTTTACCATCTAGTCTACTGCCAGTATCATATCCGAAAGAATGATTACACACTACAGGTCGCACTATTGGATCGCCGCTCATCTACCTGATTCTGATCGGCGAAACTATCGCATACGCTTCAAAACTGGAGCAATTCTAAACAGTGGATTCATATTTAATCCATAGAAAAACGAGGGTAAAGTGTAATGGAAATGCATTAAAAAAACACGAAAAACCCCGACAAAAAAGAGAGCGATGAGGCGAATTTTCAATCACAATTGCGCAGATCGCAGCGCGTCGCATTTGTGCGCTATTTGTGGGTATCGATCGATATCGTGCCGACTCCCAATCGGGGGCGGCATGCACGTACGCTGCGGGTTAGGTTGGGGTTAGGCAGGGTTTGGGGCGTCGGCGCGTTTCATGATTGCTGTTCGAGTGCTGGAGATAATCAATAATTGGGGTCTCAACGGGGTTTCGGCTGCCCCACCCTCCTAGGAAGGGTTTGCGAGGGAACGATTTTTCAGTGCTAGCCCAACCCCCTTTCAGCTATCATCAAACGCGCCGACGCTCCAAACCCTGCCTAACCCCAACCTAACCGGCCGCCTACGTGCATGTCGCCCCGGGTTATGGGATGACCTTGTGGTCTGATGACCATCGAAACCGCAAAAAGCGCAGAGCTTGGTAGCCCACTCTACACGTCTCTGAAACATTATACCATTCTCCTCTGACGCACCATTGCTTTCGATTTTGCAAAAGTATGAATCGGCAGGACTTGATCGCGTTGGAGAGAAAGAGAAAGGCATCATATTTGTAGAGACTTTCCTGCGGTTTGACCACCCTTCGCATTCAAAGTGTGACATTGCGCTGCGTGGAAACGATACTTCATATAAGACTCCATATCTAGCCATCCGCTACTATGATGTTAGAGATGGCATAACCTGCGGAACAGATGGTGTATCGAATTCATTGTTCCGTCTCGAATGTACAACATACAGCAGTAGCAGAGAATATGTCTTTAAATCTCGCACAAGCTGTCGCGAGTTGGCTTGTGTCGATAGTAGTGAAATACGCATTGTAGGGAGTTTCGCACAGGGAATGCAAGCACATGATTCCTTGGTTGGGTAATATCGCACTCCTCGGTTGAACCCCTTGGTTAAGTCCCTGCTTGAACACTTTTCCTTAGGTTTCTGAGAGATTCTCTCGACTCTCCCCCCGTAGTATCAGTATCAAAGTGCGTCGTCTCTGGACCTCGAAAGAACTCCTAAGTGCACATGTATGTGATGATGAAGGAAACGCTTTAGAACAAAAATGGATTTCGAGGAGCACTCGCTTATCACCGCAAAAGGATTCGCTTCTGACGAGAGTTTGAGAGCCGTCGTTGAAATCATCGACGAGCATTATCCTAGCTCTCGGCGAGAATGTCTCCGACTCCTGAGACAGGTACAGAATTTGGATTCTTTTAATTAAGGCAACCTTAAGAGCTCATCCGCTACGCGACACTACAATTATACTAAGATTATGGTTTTAAATGAATAAATATATGGTGTTACTCGGAAATATTCGCTGAGAATTTCCTATACATACATTTAGTTACTGATTAATGAGGATCGTAACCTGGCCGCTGCCGCTCTACAAGAGCTTAGCGACCGCACGCCACTGATTGCATATCCACTCATCAGACAGGTTTGTCTAAAGTACACCTCTATTCTAAGAGGAAGCCCCCAGTCAATTCGTATACTTTTCCAGATTTTGGTACGACTAAAGAAACTGTGCTACAAGAAGGATCGACCGGATGGTATGAACCAGCAACTGTTAAAGAATATGCGCGTCTATGAAGTAGTGCTCGAGTTCCTAAGCATACCTTATGACAAGGTAGAAGAAGGTCGCGCTATATGATAAATTATCGAGATTACTTGATTGGTGATCTTTCTAGAAAAACGACGCCGAAATGCCCAAGTTGATAACGCTTTCACATGAATTCCTTCGTAGCTTCTGCAAGGGGAATAAGGAGAATCAGAGTCGCCTGCACAAGTTTATTTCCATCGAGAAAGACGCCAAGGAGGGAACGCTGAGAGTGGAAACGGTAGGGACTTTCACTTGAATATACTCGGTTTTGAGCTAGGGTCGATTAGGTGAAAGTTGCCAGCGAAGTGACCAAGCTGATACAGCCGCAAGAAATCGCCTGGAGCTACCGAGAATGCACCGCAAACCTGGATTTTACCGAGAATTAGACGCGAAATTACGGCGAGCCTGAAAAATACCGCGAAATTGATGCAAAATCACCGAGCAACTACCGAGAAGTAGCTGCTGCGAATTCACCCCGTACATGCCGGAAAATAACTAAAAAATGACGTGAATTTACCGAGAAGTCTGCCGCGAAAACGCCGCGATAACACAACCATCATTGCAATGAGAGCGTCCTATTGCATTAGCGAAGTTGCCTCAGTCGACAAACCGGTCTATTGATAGGGGTTGATTGTTCGAATATTGGTATGCAGTGGCAGAAATCACGGCGAATTCTAGGCAGAATCACGGCATTGCCTTATTTTTGCCTGGTCGAGGCAGTGGGGCTTCGGCTGAATCTGGACATTGTCTTGACTTCATCGCAAGTCTGAAGGGAATCTGTTGCTTGGCTCCGCTCCGGCACCAAGCCAGCAAGTTTCCAACAGGTCCTCGGTATATTTCAGGCGATTCTAGAGTTGGTCGACAGATAATTGTTGAGATTACTTCCTGTAACGGGTGTCGCTGACGGAGCGGAAACCAGAATTGTGTACAGTGTACATCTAAAAAACTGAATTTGCATCCGTATATTTCTCCCTATGTGACAGTAGTGGCATCAAAAGAAATTCTGCTTTGTTGCCTTTACAGTTCTGAACTTCACATTTAGGTGGAAGAAGCGGCCACATTGGTGGCTATATTCCGCAACAATCGAGAGCTTGCTGGCAATGTTTCTGAAGACCTCATCGCTCATATTGTTAATCTTATTGAGCATAAGGTATGTTGTATGTCGTTCCAGTCCTGAGAATCAAGTCATCAAATATTCTGCTCTTTCTCCCATTCAAGTCTCGTAATGCGGTGTTCTTGGAGCTGCTTCAATCTTTGGTCTGCATACATGACAAAGAGATAGAGACGAGTCAGGATAAGGTAGCCACTGAGGTGAGAAACAGCACCAATCTGAAGTCATTTAATATTCCTTTGACACGAAGTGTGTGATGATGTTCCTCAGCAAATATAGAAATCTTCAGATCTGCACTTCGTCCGATGAGGTCCGAGCGCTCTATGTAGACAACGCATCCTTCGAACAACTGGAACAGATGATGCAAAGCGCACCACCCTATCTGGACAACGCTCATCCTCTGAAATATCACATTGAGCTGGTCAGGTGAGCTGCTCTATCCTTTTGTTTTTCTTCTGTTGTGTTTCTTAGTGCGAGTGCACAGCTGCTCAGAAACGCGTGTACTTCTAGTCCCATTAGTCATGTATCGAGAATATTGAACATGGATGGCGTGGGGCCGGCACACTCCTGTGAGATGCCAGCGCAGGGTTCATGTCACGTGTTTGCCGAAGTTTGATGCGATATTTGAAGCGCAATAGCCCCGCGACTCCTAGAACTAGGGGAAAATGTGGATACGTAGTTGCTTGTGGTAGATGCGTGGTAGAGGTCTAGGCTCACTTTCTTAGTGCAGTGAAGACCCTCCAGTACTTTATTCATACAATTGCAGACTACTTGCGATGTGCACCAAAGGTAAAAACGGCAGTACAGAGTTGAAGTGCGCGTCCGAGATTCCCATGGATCACATCGTACGAGTCGTCACGTCTCCCTCTTGCTTGATTGAGGTTTCTTGTTCTCCCATATCACGCTTTTCAATTATCTTTGTACACTATTCCCAGCTGGTTTCAGATAAAAAATGCGTATTTCCAATTCCTTCTTCATTGCTACATCGACACAGACGCTGAGATGAAGGATGCATATAAGGCTGAATACGTCGACTCTCTGCTGCAAAACATGCTGGTGGACATAGAGAAGGTCAGCAACCAATAAGAGAGAACGACCATACTTCACCGAAGAAGCACGATAATATCTGATCTCTTCTCAACCTCAACAAAATATTGTTAGTTCAATTTCAGCTACACCACGAGTTGGCCACATCCACATCGGCGGCAGGATGCGCTGTGCTTGAGCAGTACATTTGTCTGACGGTGACCGAGATTCTGCTAAAGTTCTTCGAGAAGCCGTACAGCGAACAGGCTAAGGTTGACATCCATGTGAGCTGCACCGTTCCCAGTCGTTCAAACACAACTAACCTGAACACGATTGTGTAGAGTCTGCACTTAGCACGAAATGTGGTTCAGATTCACTATTGCGTGACAAACGAAAACGATGATGGATGTACAGGCAAATGTTCTCGTTCCTCCCCCTTCTCCAGAACAGCCATGAAAAACACTTTCCTTAAGGTTCGAGGGTATCGTGGGAGTATAACAATATAATAATAACAGCTCAATAACAGCTCAAAGCAAGAAGCACCGCAAAACCATTGAGGGCCGTCTGTTGTCGCAAATGAGCGGAACCTTTCATTCAACCAATTACGGACATTGCGGGCAAAATAATCTAAATTGTCGCACGATAGAACACGACTAAATTACAGCCTTTTAATAGAGAAATATTGTGGAAAGTTTGCTGAATATGAGGAAAAGGTTGGCAGGAAGGAAAGGATTAGGCACGAAAAGTTAACACCACTGCACCACGAATATCGATTAGGCTAGTCCATGAGGACCAGACTACTTCGTGTATCACGAGCTGCTCTTCATAGCAATAAACAAACTAACTGATAGGTACATTGAGAGGATATTCGCTGTATTTTCTAATTGCCGAGATAAGTAAGCGTGATTAGCCACAAACAGACTGGTGAGCAGCTTTGTCGGCACTCCGATCGCCAGAATACTTTCCAACCGAGGCTAACGAATTCGCTCCCGCTCGCAGAATCAATATTTGCAAATATTATTAATTGCAAAGGTCAATTTATATTTGCACTATAAACAAGCATCACAAGTATTTTTGGCAAGGGAATAAAAATCCGTTATCAAATATGCAAAAAAGGAGTGGGTGCGTGAATAAGACGGTGAAGCAAATTTTTTGGGTTACGGTAGGGCAGGTGTTGCGTAGATAATGTGATCTGCGTTCTCGCAGAGTCACAGAAGGAGTGCTGTTATCTTGGACTCTAAGACTCTTCATTCGTAGACTCGATGGGGGCAGAGTATACAAGGGGCTGGCGTATGGCGGCGCTACGTTAACACTTAACCGGTTAACTATCGGAGCAGGCTGGACTCCTCCCTGGTCGTAAAACTCAGTTATCTTGCACAGTACTGTGCAGAGTCTAATCAAAAAGAACGAGCCATGGAGCAGTTCCGCGCAGCCCTTATACCAAAGAGGGAGTAACGATTTTAGGACGAATAGGACGTCTGAATGAAAAATTAGGCAAGGAGGAAGGAAATAGGGGAGAGAAGTGAACGAATGGACGGCGATGATTGAGGATTGGAGCGGGATGTGGGAGTGCAAAATAGAGTATGGAGCGCCGTCGTTCGGAAAGAAGTGATTGAGGAAGTTTGGGAACGAAGAGGTAGAAAAGATAGGAAGTGTGGGTGTTTGACGGGGAGATTGCCGATCTGGTGAGAAAAGTGGCAATTTGTTAAGGTTTTCTGTATGAGACTGACAGTGAGTTGAAGGTAGTTCGTGCGACTGCAGTTTGAACCCCTGCCTTGTTCAAAACCCAAAACAGAGTTTAGAAAATTTTATTTTAGCGTACATCCTAGCGCCTGTGTTGAAGACTGCCCAATCGAAACTCTCCGAATCTAGGTCCTAGAGCTGCTTTACTTTGTCTACCTTGCTCAACACTTATCCTTATCACTCCGGTGATTATCGTTGAAGGCAGCGTTCACGATGGGGATTATCAATGACTCCATCCCTCAGCATTAGGGTTTGATGCTATGTGTTCACAGAGCAGGGGTGCGTTCCAAGATGATTTCCACTGGAGGAGAAACGTGTCCGATAAGAACCGACCAATGATAGTTTGAGATACCGCCGCAAATGAAGCTATTTCTCAGCCAATCAATCGCTATATCTTATCAGACCTATTTTTCCTGCCATCGAAATCTTCTAGGAACGCACCCCAGAGGGTCCAATAACTGGACGACTTACAGAGGTGAGAAAACCGATCATCTGAAGTGTTGACGTCATCGAAAGAGAGTGAATAGAGGAACGAAGTTTATCGTGAACGTTGCCTTTAAAATCACAACCCCATCGAGCAGCAGCAGTTTCGTATCTGCACACTTTACCTATTGTCACAATGTACATAGACAGCACAACGCCTTCCTGGATTTGTGTGGGCTATACTGTCCAATGTGGTAGCATAGAATGTGTGTAGAGGATGAGGTGGTGGAGTTACACCGTGTTTCACTCATTTTGTTTTAGGCTCATAAAAAGATGTTCGTGGCGATTCTGCAACACCTCAGTATACTGCACTGTAACTGTCTGAAGCGGTCACAGTCGCCGAAACACTGGTATCGAGTTGACCAATGCATCAAAAGACTTCGAAAGTTTGGTGGGTTTGACTCAGATGACAAAACAATGTGATTTTGGAACAGTATTTGGATGGATCAGTAGTTGAAAGCAGTATTTCAGCTGAAGAGAATAAGATCACGGTACCAGCTAGCGCCTCTATGCCGCCATTCTCAACAGTTCCGACAGTCAAGCAGCGATGGCAATGTGCTGCTAATTCGGCGAGGTTTATAGGCCAAGTAGGTTAATTCACCCTTTCTCTGTCGATTGCGAGGATTTTCGAAACATAGGCTGATGTAGACGCAGCTGTTGGGAAATGCACGATGATTGACTGGGTCGATCCTGAATGTTTCACTTACTTCGCGCGCCTTAGTGAGAATGACAGAAGTGACAGTTAAAGTCGCGGCCATTTTTACTAGCTGTTCCTAGCACGGGCCTTCCTTATTTTCTTTTGCCTGATACCCACCACCACACGCCTAGTCTACAACACTGCTGATTACATAGGAAAAAAGGTGAAAAAAGCCACAAAGCGTCTTCTGCCTATAACTTGCTTTTAAGTGCTCTAAACTACATTTTGAAAGAACCACCCCGTTCAGCGAGTCGTAATGGCTCAAGTCATAAGGGTCTGCAGAGTTGCACCGACCGGCGACTGGTCGACGAGCGTCGCGGCGACAAAATTGTTTCCGAACATAGTCGTCTCCGTGTCGGTTGCTGTGCCTAGCAGTAACGCACAGCCGTCGCTTCGTCAAAACACTGCGGTGCCCGTCGTCGCCCTTCATGCCGCGTCGGTCGCCATCGTAGCCGAATGTAATCGGTATTGTATCTTCGTCGCTACGAGCAACGCCGCGACTTCGACCCTGCAGACCCCTTACTGAAAAAGTCCAAAAAACTTCACGAGGAAACCTTTTCTAGGCAAAGTTATTTCATCATGCGATAATGTGCTAATTAGCGCCTGGTGGTTGGCGGAAAGCCCCCGCGCGCGATTTCACACGTTATCGCGTGATGAAACAACTTTGCCCGAAAATTGCTTCTTCGTGATGTTTTTCAGACTTTCTCAAACTGAATTTGGTGTGCACATTCCGTCCCTTTTTTCCTTATGTTAGCTGCGATACTGTAGGTGCTAGGGGTTTATTACAATAGGACAAGCATCACAGGTTGCTTGCGGCTTGAGCAGCTCGTCAAGTGGACTTCGACGCGACGCCGGCAGCCGCCACGCCGACCGCATTTGCAGAAAATAACGCATTTCAGTATAAACGCTCCCACTCGTGATAGAGAGATCGGTATCCCCTGTGTGCCCCCACATGCGTTGATAAACTCAATCGTTGGTATTGCACGGATCCCGATCTCCATGTTCAGATGTTATTGTTTTCTTTGGAAGCTTGTTATGCGGGGAACATCCTTACTGTGACCGTTTTAATCTCAAAGTTCCGTGACGTATCGCTCTCATTTAAACCTTTAAGTAGAAAGAGATTCTCTGTTCACTTTCTCGCCCTTGACCAAACACCGGCGGTGGCAGGCGTATGCTAAGGCTGATGTGATAGGAAAACGCCGAGAAAATACGCGGAGTCTCTTCCCAGCAGAAGATCTAAATCAGTACCGAATATTAAACAGATTGTAATCTAAATAGTGATAAGGCAGGTTCAGCCACCAGTGGTGGTTAGAATCTATCCAGATCAACGTATTTCCTCTACCCCGATTTTCGGATTTGCGGTGGTTTTTGGCGTTCCGCTTTCCGAATTCGAAGTTTTGGAAAACAAATTTTCGCTCATTCCTGCTGTCAACTCTATTTGAGAAAACTGTTATCCCTTCACTAACCAACCTTCGAATTGTCATCCCACTGTAACTTGAATATGCATGCCTCTCAGCAAACGTTAACAATGCGGAATCGTGCCAACTCACTGATGATGCCTGGTTTCCCCAATCCACGACACCAAACTGAGAAGGAGGCCAATGTCGTCACATGTTACCACGTAAGTTTGTTTTCACTTTCCTTACTCTTCGAAAACATTTCCAAGTTCCTAATTGCCTTGCCTACGTGTATTCCGTGCAATAAAATATTTGCAAGTCTACCATGATTTTCCCTCCTTTTTTAATCAACAACCAAGCATTAATGACCGAGAATCCGCGACAAGACGCGCTGTTCAAGAAATGCTTTGCTACATTTTGGATAAGCTTTGACCTTGATTGCTAGATGCATTTCACTCAAGCATGCACATTTACCCACGTTGCCCCTCTCGTCCTCCTGCCGGCTTTCTGCATAACCACGGTGTTTCCCGCCATCGGCATTTCCACCATTCAGAAGCCATTCAGTTCGCTCGCTCTGCCTCATGTCATTGGTCCTTTCTCGAAGATTACTTCTATTTGCAGAAACATTTACTGACGTTTGTGAAAAGCCCTGCGATGCCATCAAGCGGTCAAGAGTTGAATCAGAAAACTATGAAAATCAAAGTCCTATTTACAGATGATGATAGGCGAGTTCAAATTCTATTTGCTACCGCTGCATACAGCCGAAGGAAGTGTGCTTGTGGACGTTCTGCATTCACCCGATCTTTTGTTTCCCGTCGGTTCAACACTGCGCGAGCAGTGCGCCAAGGGTGCAGTGGTAAACAAGTGAATTTTAAGAATATCTTCCTTAAAAGGTGCTAGGCGTTCGAGTCGACAAATTGTAGGTTAATACAGCACTGCAAGACTTTGATGCAGAACAAGCAAGACAATCTTTGCACTCGCGTGCTGCAAACTCTCTGCCGAATGTGTAGCTGTTCGAAGCTGAACTTCAGTGAACAGGTAGGTGCCACATTTTGACGAAGGCTTGCATGCATAACTCACAGAATTTCACGATATGTTGCGAGCAAGGCCACTGCTATACTGCGATGATGCCCAAGCGTCAGCCGTTGGAGCGGCCAACGACTTGTAAAAGCTTTCTATGTAAATCCCGTTTTGATCGATGGCCACTTACTGCCGTCGAACATGACAAAATATAAATGCTTCTAACAATGTACAAACGAAGAAGACCGCTCGCTTCTGGAGAAATGCTACCCACATGACGTCTTTGTCGCGTCAGCGCAGTGTAACAATGACCTAAACGCTCCAGCTACTGCTGCACTAACTGCGGCTTCACAAACAGTTTACCTGATGGATCCATGAAGAGAGCGTATGGTCTAATCTCTCTAAAGAGCGAACCGCGACTCAGCTATCTAACATACACTCTCCTTGGAGAAACTCTTTTCGCAGCGAACTCAACATGGCATATTGCGCACTTAGGTGAGAGACCACAGCAACAAAGGGGGAGAGGAGTGAAAAGCAGAAAAAACCATGGACACGCCCTCAAATGTGGACTGCTTTGTGTGATTCTCACTCTGGGGGGGGGCTTCGAGCAGTTACGGGAGCATGTGGTGATAAAAGTTTTACGCCATGTAGCTGCTTTGTGGCTTACTGCTCGTAGGAAGGAAACGATAACTGCATACGTTCCGTCCCATTTAACTCGGAAGCCGCGGCGGTGCGTAAAGAGAAATGTCACGCTGATCATCATTATCAGTCGAATTATTTGACTCTCATAGGTTCCCATTGAATGACACGAACGATAATAAAAATCAATAGCGTCAATCAACTTGACCGAGGTTCAGAGCTTCCCAGCATATCATAACCCTACTGCGTTCAACGCCATTATTGAAAGCAGAGCCATTTAAGTGCATGATACCGACTAATACACTTGAAGGCAGTGTTCACGATTAAAAATGTGTTTAGGTTTTCTCTGGGAATGGGTAGTGGAGGGGCACACTGTAATGTTAGCGTCAAAAGAACGCATGAAAAGGAGTTAGGAAGAGCCCCAAAATAGCCCGAAGTTGCCACTTCGAACGCAAGGCAAACCCCAAAAGCGCAATGCCCGCCCTCCGACGTGAACCGATGAAAACTGGAGATCGTGATATGAGCGATGGTTTCCGATCAATAGCCCCGTTCTTCCCTTCATTCTCTCTTTACTCAGGTCAGATCGCATGCGTCCGCTGGAAAAGATGGAAGTTTTAAGCCTCGGACGACTCGTCCACCATGCTTCCCTAGCTCAATTTTTGAGGGATCATAACTCCGTTCCCAGAAGGTCTTGTGCTAATACAGAGACATCATTGGAATCAGCATTGGACCATTATCAAGATAGGCTGGGAAACAAAGAAACGATTTTTATCGTCAACACTGCCTTCAAACAAAGCTGCCACATTATTATTAATCGTTTTATCAAATTGAGTTGTTAACCAATAACATAATTTGCAGCCGCTAGAGTTCGACGTGCGACAGTTTGATAGACCGTTGAAGGAGTTCTTCAACGTAATACGGTTTTGTTTTTGTGTTTCTAATGGGTGTCTTATCGTAGTACACTGACCGTTTCCACTCCTACTATGTTTTGCATCCTAGATTTGGTTTGCGGCGTCGCATGTGTGCACGTTTTCCGTTCGATGCTTGCCATAAGAGGGCAAGCCGGGAGATCGGTATTCTTTCTTGAGTTGAGAGCGAAAAATCGTGCCCACTGCTGACGTCGACAGGAGCTCTTCTCCTACTCGATATTGAGTACAGATTCGTTTTTCTTTGCTTGAGTGATTTCGAATTTTAATGTAAGGCCAGGGTTTGCGGCAGAAACGTTTTCGCCCAAAAGCATTTACCATGTGTAGGAATGAGCATGCAGGCTTGCATCAATAATAACGCAATTTTACCAGAGATATTTCCCCAAAGTTATTCCGTGTAATGAGCAAACAATTAGGTACGAGCTCAACAAAGAACGGTATAAAGTGAAATGAAAGAAGATATTCCTAAAAGTTTAGGTTCCTGGCAAAAGTAAAGATTTGGCATGGCAGTTTTTTTCGAAAAATTAGAAATATACTCAGTTAAAAGGGGAAGGTAAAGAAAAATGAAAAAAAGTTCTGAAATATTCCTGAGAACGATTTGGCGTAGAGTAATTCGGTTTTTGGGAAATGTAGTGAAATAGATGAAAGTATGATTTGGCAGTCGAGTTTGAACCAACTATTGATAAGAGTTGTGCAAAATGAGAGATCGCATTGGATAAGCTTATCCGTAGAACAAATCAAAGCAAAATCACGCGTGATATGGAACAAACAGTTGATTCCACTTTACTTAATACGAGAAGACCGCGGCATTCCAGCTCCCGAACGAGCGTTTACTGCTAGCCATATCACTCGTGATTTTGCTTTGATATGTTCTACGGATAAGCTTATCCAATGCGATCTCTCATTTTGCATAACTCTTATCAATAGTTGGTTCAAACTCGACTGCCAAATCATACTTTCAACTATTTCACTACATTTCCCAAAAACCGAATTATTCTACGCCAAATCGTTCTCAGGAATATTTCAAAACTTTTTTTCATTTTTCTTTACCTTGTCTTTTTAACTGAGTATATTTCTAATTTTTCGAAAAAAACTGCCATGCCAAATCTTTACTTTTGCCAGGAACCTAAACTTTTAGGAATTTCATTTATTTTTCCTGAAGGTTTTTCTTTCTAACATGGTTTATGCCTGGTGGTGTTAATTCAAAGCAAACCCACTGATGCCCTGCCCCCCCCCTTCTATGACGTCCTGCACGCACGCACTGATGTCCTGCACACTTTCTACGGCGTTCTGCGCACACCTATTTGGGTCACTATCACGCCCATGTCGATAATTTTTTCCGCAGGGCTACCGTAACCCTCCTTCGAATTTTCCCAAGTGTCAGCTTGGATATAAGCACATCGTAGTAGCCACCAATCATGTTTGCACAATTTCCACCTCCTTCGCCACTTTCCAGTGGCTTCTCGAAGGCCCCGGTCGTAGTTGGATGAGCCGACGTCTCCAGCCCGGTCGATACACACAGAATGCATTGGAAATGGGATACAAAAATCACTCGGTGTATCCCCCCCGCACCCCCAACACCCCCAACACCCCCGCACCCCCAACACCCACCCGGTCGATACGTATGTTTAAAATGATGGAGTGAGGTTGAGAAAATCACTCGGTGTATCCCCCGCACCCCCAACACCCACCCGGTCGATACGTATGTTTAAAATGATGGAGTGAGGCTGAGAAAATCACTCGGTGTATCCGACGCGGTCGATATCCATTCTTTACGTGGATGAGAAAATCACCGGGTGGGCGGGTCGATGATAAAACATTGCGTATCACTAGAAATCTAACCTTACTGCTACCTCCGTTACTTCACCATACTCTCCTTCACTATTTCTTTGAACAGGTGCAATCCTGTTGGCCACGTAATCATCGTCGTATCTAGTTGGATACACCGAGTGATTTTCTCAACCTCACTCCATCATTCTAATCATACGTATCAACCGGGTGAGTGTTGGGGGGAGCGGAGGGGGGATGCGGGGGGTGTTGGGGGGAGTCGGTGGGTTGCAGATGCAAATAGCACCAACTCTGACCGGGGCCGAAGAGAGCGGTGTGTGAATGAATGCATACCGCTCCTCTGCCCTTTTATACCCCGCATGTTATGAGCGCATTTTGTTCAATAATGGTTACGGTAGCCCTGCGGAAAAAATGATAGGCATGGGCGTGCTTGTATTTGGGTCCCGCAAACTTTCTACGGCCTCCGGCTCATCCCACTTGGGTCCCACACACTTTCTACGGCGTCCGACGCACTGTTATTTGGGTCCCACACACTTTCTGAGGCGTCCGGCGCACTCTCATTTGAGTCCCACACTTTCTACGGCGTCCGGCGCACTGTTATTCGGGTCCCACACACTTTCTACGGCGTCCTGCGAACTCTCATTTGGGTCTCACACACTTTCTATGGCGTCCGACGCACTGTTATTTGGGTCCCGCAAACTTTCTACGGCGTCCTGCGAACTCTCATTTGGGTCCCACACACTTTCTACGGCGTCCGACGCACTGCTATTTGGGTCCCACACACTTTCTGCGGCGCCCTGCGCACTCTCACTTGGGTCCCACCCACTTTCTACGGCGTCCGACGCACTGCTATTTGGGTCCCACACACTTTGCACGGCGTGCTGCGAACTCTCATTTGGGTCCCACACACTTTCTACGGCGTCCTGCGCACTCTCATTTGGGTCCCACACACTTTCTACGGCGTCCAAGGCGCTGTTATTTGGGTCCCACACGCTTTCTGAGGCGTCCGGCGCACTGTTATTAGGGACCCACACACTTTCGACGGCGTCCTGCGCACTCTCATTTGGGTCCCACACACTTTCTACGGCGTCCGACGCACTGTTATTTGGGTCCCACACACTTTCTACGACGTTCTGCGCACACCCGTTTGGGTCCCGCACACTTTCTACGGCGTCCGACGCACTGTTATTTGGGTCCCACACACTTTCTACGGCGTCCGGCGCACTGTTATTTGGGTCCCGCAAACTTTCTACGGCGTCCTGCGCACTCTCATTTGGGTCCCGCACACTTTTTACGGCGTCCGGCGCACTGTCATTTGGGTCCCACACACTTTCTGAGGCGTCCGGCGCACTGCTATTTGGGTCAGTCCCACACACTTTCTACGGCGTCCTGCGCACTCTCATTTGGGTCCTACACACTTTGTACGGCGTCCTGCGCACTCTCATTTGGGTCCCGCACACTTTCTACGGCGTCCGGCGCACAGTTATTTGGGTCCCACACACTTTCTACGGCGTCCTGCACACTGTTATTTGGGTCCCACACGCTTTCTGAGGCGTCCGGCGCACTGTTATTTGGGTCCCACACACTTTCTACGGCGTCCTGCGCACTCTCATTTGGGTCCCACACACTTTCTACGGCGTCCGACGCACTGTTATTTGGGTCCCACACACTTTCTACGACGTTCTGCGCACACCCGTTTGGGTCCCGCACACTTTCTACGGCGTCCTGCTAACTCTCATTTGGGTCCCACACACTTTCTACGGCGTCCGACGCACTGCTATTTGGGTCCCACACACTTTCTGCGGCGTCCTGCGCACTCTCATTTGAGTCCCACACACTTTCTACGGCGTCCGACGCACTGCTATTTGGGTCCCACACACTTTCTACGGCGTGCTGCGAACTCTCATTTGGGTCCCTCACACTTTCTACGGCGTCCTGCGCACTCTCATTTGGGTCCCACACACTTTCTACGGCGTCCAAGGCGCTGTTATTTGGGTCCCACACGCTTTCTGAGGCGTCCGGCGCACTGTTATTTGGGTCCCACACACTTTCGACGGCGTCCTGCGCACTCTCATTTGGGTCCCACGCACTTTCTACGGCGTCCGACGCACTGTTATTTGGGTCCCACACACTTTCTACGACGTTCTGCGCACACCCGTTTGGGTCCCGCACACTTTCTACGGCGTCCGACGCACTGTTATTTGGGTCCCACACACTTTCTCCGGCGTCCGGCGCACTGTTATTTGGGTCCCGCAAACTTTCTACGGCGTCCTGCGCACTCTCATTTGGGTCCCGCACACTTTTTACGGCGTCCGGCGCACTGTCATTGGGTCCCACACCCTTTCTGAGGCGTCCGGCGCACTGCTATTTGGGTCAGTCCCACACACTTTCTACGGCGTCCTGCGCACTCTCATTTGGGTCCTACACACTTTGTACGGCGTCCTGCGCACTCTCATTTGGGTCCCGCACACCTTCTACGGCGTCCGGCGCACAGTTATTGGGTCCCACACACTTTCTACGGCGTCCTGCACACTGTTATTTGGGTCCCACACACTTTCTGAGGCGTCCGGCGCACTGTTATTTGGGTCCCACACACTTTCGACGGCGTCCTGCGCACTCTCATTTGGGTCCCACACACTTTCTACGGCGTCCGACGCACTGTTATTTGGGTCCCACACACTTTCTACGACGTCCTGCGCACTCTCATTTGGGTCCCACACACTTTCTACGGCGTCCGACGCACTGTTATTTGGGTCCCACACACTTTCTACGACGTTCTGCGCACACCCGTTTGGGTCCCGCACACTTTCTACGGCGTCCTGCGCACTCTCATTTGGGTCCCGCACACTTTCTACGGCGTCCGGCGCACTGTTATTTGGGTCCCGCAAACTTTCTACGGCGTCCTGCGAACTCTTATTTGGGTCCTGCACACTTTTTACGGCGTCCGGCGGACTGGTATTTGGCGCCCACACACTTTCTGAAGCGTCCGGCGCACTGCTATTTGGGTCCCACACACTTTCTACGGCGTGCTGCGAACTCTCATTTGGGTCCCACACACTTTCTACGACGTTCTGCGCACACCCGTTTGGGTCCCGCACACTTTCTACGGCGTCCTGCGAACTCTCATTTGGGTCCCGCACACTTTCTACGGCGTCCGGCGCACTGTTATTTGGGTCCCGCAAACTTTCTACGGCGTCCTGCGCACTCTCATTTGGGTCCCGCACACTTTTTACGGCGTCCGGCGCACTGTTATTTGGGTCCCACACACTTTCTGAAGCGTCCGGCGCACTGCTATTTGGGTCCCACACACTTTCTACGGCGTCCTGCGAACTCTCATTTGGGTCCCACACACTTTCTACGGCGTCCTGCGCACTCTCATTTGGGTCCCACACACTTTCTACGGCGTCCGACGCACTGTTATTTGGGTCCCACACACTTTCTACGGCGTCCGACGCACTGCTATTTGGGTCCCGCAAACTTTCTACGGCGTCCTGCGAACTCTCATTTGGGTCCCACACACTTTCTACGGCGTCCTGCGCACTCTCATTTGGGTCCCGCACACTTTCTACGGCGTCCTGCGAACTCTCATTTGGGTCCCTCACACTTTCTACGGCCTCCGGCGCACTGTTATTTGGGTCCCACACACTTTCTGAAGCGTCCGGCGCACTGCTATTTGGGTCCCACACACTTTCTACGGCGTGCTGCGAACTCTCATTTGGGTCCCACACACTTTCTACGACGTTCTGCGCACACCCGTTTGGGTCCCGCACACTTTCTACGGCGTCCTGCGCACTCTCATTTGGGTCCCGCACACTTTTTACGGCGTCCGGCGCACTGTTATTTGGGTCCCACACACTTTCTGAAGCGTCCGGCGCACTGCTATTTGGGTCCCACACACTTTCTACGGCGTCCGACGCACTGTTATTTGGGTCCCACACACTTTCTACGACGTTCTGCGCACACCCGTTTGGGTCCCGCACACTTTCTACGGCGTCCGACGCACTGTTATTTGGGTCCCACACACTTTCTACGGCGTCCGGCGCACTGTTATTTGGGTCCCGCAAACTTTCTACGGCGTCCTGCGCACTCTCATTTGGGTCCCGCACACTTTTTACGGCGTCCGGCGCACTGTTATTTGGGTCCCACACACTTTCTGAAGCGTCCGGCGCACTGCTATTTGGGTCAGTCCCACACACTTTCTACGGCGTCCTGCGCACTCTCATTTGGGTCCCACACACTTTCTACGGCGTCCGACGCACTGTTATTTGGGTCCCACACACTTTCTACGACGTTCTGCGCACACCCGTTTGGGTCCCGCACACTTTCTTCGGCGTCCTGCGAACTCTCATTTGGGTCCCGCACACTTTCTACGGCGTTCTGTGCACTCTCGTTTGAGTCCCACACACTTTCTACGGCGTTCTGCGCGCACCCATTTGGATCCCGCACACTTTCTACGGCGCCCTGCGCACACTCATTTGGGTCCCGCACACTTTCTACGGCGTCCGGCGCACTGTTATTTGGGTCCCACACACTTTCTACGACGTTCTGCGCACACCCGTTTGGGTCCCGCACACTATCTACGGCGTCCTGCGAACTCTCATTTGGGTCCCACACACTTTCTACGGCGTCCGACGCACTGTTATTTGGGTCCCACACACTTTCTACGGCGTTCTGTGCACTCTCGTTTGAGTCCCACACACTTTCTACGGCGTTCTGCGCGCACCCATTTGGATCCCGCACACTTTCTACGGCGCCCTGCGCACACTCATTTGGGTCCCGCACACTTTCTGCGGCGTCCTGCGCACTGTTATTTGGGTCCCACACACTTTCTACGCCGTTCTGCGCACACCCGTTTGGGTTCCGCACACTTTCAACGGCGTCCGGCGCACTGTTATTCGGGTCCCACACACTTTCTGAGGCGTCCGGCGCACTGCTATTTGGGTCAGTCCCACACACTTTCTACGGCGTCCTGCGCACTCTCATTAGGGTCCTACACACTTTTTACGGCGTCCGGCGCACTGTTATTTGGGTCCCACACACTTTCTACGGCGTCCGACGCACTGCTATTTGGGTCCCACACACTTTCTACGGCGTGCTGCGAACTCTCATTTGGGTCCCACACACTTTCTACGGCGTCCTGCGCACTCTCATTTGGGTCCCACACACTTTCTACGGCGTCCAAGGCGCTGTTATTTGGGTCCCGCACTTTCTACGGCGTCCGACGCACTGTTATTTGGGTCCCACACACTTTCTACGACGTTCTGCGCACACCCGTTTGGGTCCCGCACACTTTCTACGGCGTCCGACGCACTGTTATTTGGGTCCCACACACTTTCTACGGCGTCCGGTGCACTGTTCTTTGGGTCCCACAAACTTTCTGCGGCGTTCTGCCCACTCTCATTTGGGTCCCGCACACTTTTTACGGCGTCCGGCGCACTGTTATTTGGGTCCCACACACTTTCTGAAGCGTCCGGCGCACTGCTATTTGGGTCAGTCCCACACACTTTCTACGGCGTCCTGCGCACTCTCATTTGGGTCCCACACACTTTCTACGGCGTCCGACGCACTGTTATTTGGGTCCCACACACTTTCTACGACGTTCTGCGCACACCCGTTTGGGTCCCGCACACTTTCTTCGGCGTCCTGCGAACTCTCATTTGGGTCCCGCACACTTTCTACGGCGTTCTGTGCACTCTCGTTTGAGTCCCACACACTTTCTACGGCGTTCTGCGCGCACCCGTTTGGGTCCCGCACACTTTCTACGGCGTCCTGCGCACACTCATTTGGGTCCCGCACACTTTCTACGGCGTCCTGCGAACTCTCATTTGGGTCCCACACACTTTCTACGACGTTCTGCGCACACCCGTTTGGGTCCCGCACACTTTCTACGGCGTCCTGCGAACTCTCATTTGGGTCCCACACACTTTCTACGGCGTCCGACGCACTGTTATTTGGGTCCCACACACTTTCTACGACGTTCTGCGCACACCCGTTTGGGTCCCGCACACTTTCTACGGCGTCCTGCGAACTCTCATTTGGGTCCCACACCCTTTCGACGGCGTTCTGCGCACACCCGTTTGGGTCCCACACACTTTCTACGGCGTTCTGCGCGCACTCATTTGGGTCCCGCACACTTTCTACGGCGTCCGGCGCACTGTTATTTGGGTCCCACACACTTTCTACGACGTTCTGCGCACACCCGTTTGGGTTCCGCACACTTTCTACGGCGTCCTGCGAACTCTCATTTGGGTCCCACACACTTTCTACGGCGTCCGACGCACTGTTATTTGGGTCCCACACACTTTCTACGGCGTTCTGTGCACTCTCGTTTGAGTCCCACACACTTTCTACGGCGTTCTGCGCGCACCCATTTGGATCCCGCACACTTTCTACGGCGCCCTGCGCACACTCATTTGGGTCCCGCACACTTTCTACGGCGTCCGGCGCACTGTTATTTGGGTCCCACACACTTTCTACGACGTTCTGCGCACACCCGTTTGGGTCCCGCACACTTTCTACGGCGTCCTACGCACTGTTATTCGGGTCCCACACACTTTCTGAGGCGTCCGGCGCACTGCTATTTGGGTCAGTCCCACACACTTTCTACGGCGTCCTGCGCACTCTCATTTGGGTCCTACACACTTTGTACGGCGTCCTGCGCACTCTCATTTGGGTCCCGCACACTTTCTACGACGTTCTGCGCACACCCCTTTGGGTCCCGCACACTTTCTTCGGCGTCCTGCGAACTCTCATTTGGGTCCCGCACACTTTCTACGGCGTTCTGTGCACTCTCGTTTGAGTCCCACACACTTTCTACGGCGTTCTGCGCACACTCATTTGGGTCCCGCACACTTTCTACGGCGTCCGGCGCACTGTTATTTGGGTCCCACACACTTTCTACGGCGTTCTGCGCACACCCGTTTGGGTCCCGCACACTTTCTACGGCGTCCTGCGAACTCTCATTTGGGTCCCACACACTTTCTACGGCGTCCGACGCACTGTTATTTGGGTCCCACACACTTTCTACAACGTTCTGTGCACTCTCGTTTGAGTCCCACACACTTTCTACGGCGTTCTGCGCGCACCCATTTGGATCCCGCACACTTTCTACGGCGCCCTGCGCACACTCAATTGGGTCCCGCACACTTTCTACGGCGTCCGGCGCACTGTTATTTGGGTCCCACACACTTTCTACGACGTTCTGCTCACACCCGTTTGGGTCCCGCACACTTTCTACGGCGTCCTACGCACTGTTATTCGGGTCCCACACACTTTCTGAGGCGTCTGGCGCACTGTTATTTGGGTCAGTCCCACACACTTTCTACGGCGTCCTGCGCACTCTCATTTGGGTCCTACACACTTTGTACGGCTTCCTGCGCACTCTCATTTGGGTCCCGCACACTTTCTACGGCGTCCGGCGCACAGTTATTTGGGTCCCACACACTTTCTACGGCGTTCTGCGCACTCTCATTTGGGTCCCACACACTTTCTACGGCGTTCTGCGCACTCTCATTTGGGTCCCACACACTTTCTACGGCGTCCTGCGCGCACCCATTCGGGTCCCGCTCACTTTCTACGGCGTCCGGCGCACAGTTATTTGGGTCCCGCAAACTTTCTACGGCGTTCTGTGCACTCTCGTTTGGGTCCCACACGCTTTCTACGGCGTCCTGCGCACACTCATTTGGGTCCCGCACACTTTCTACGGCGTCTTGCGCACACTCATTTGGGTCCCGCACACTTAGTACGGCGTCCGGCGCACAGTTTTTTGGGTCCCACACACTTTCTACGGCGTTCTGTGCACTCTCGTTTGGATCCCGCACACTTTCTACGGCGCCCTGCGCACACTCATTTGGGTCCCGCACACTTTCTACGGCGTCCGGCGCACTGTTATTTGGGTCCCACACACTTTCTACGGCGTTCTGCGCGCACCCATTTGGATCCCGCACACTTTCTACGGCGTCCTGCGCACACTCATTCGGGTCCCGCACTCTTTCTACGGCGTCCGGCGCACTGTTATTTGGGTCCCACACACTTCCTACGGCGTTCTGCGCACTCTCATTTGGGTCCCGCACACTTTCTACGGCGTTCTGTGGCCCACTTCTGATTCACACCGTGCGGCGTTCCAAAAAGTACTTCCGAGATCCCGCCGTATTGATTGAAGCGTTGCCCCGTCTCAGGGCGCGTTCAATCCTGAGCAAAAGCCTATCAGTAACAGTGTTTATTTCATTAGTTCATTTTTACGGATGAGTAAACGTCGGATGGTTTATAATAACATGTTTACGCGTTTTTGTCTCTCCTGACCGCTACCAACTTCAAATTTTGACAGGAGCTAGGTGCAATCATAACCAACTTTCTGGCCAAAAATGAGCTTTCTAGCTCAACGTTAAGTGTTCCAACAAGATCGTGTACGCCAGCTGAAAAAAAAGGAGATGAACCCTTTTTTCGACCAAAATGACGTGGTTTTGACAATTTTTCTCGAATCTCAGGTAACCATTCCGGACCAATTTTTGAATAGTTATTCAGCCTCCTAAAGTGTATTAAATGCAAAAAGAACGGTCTTCCTACGTTTACTCTGGACCCTGAAACTGAGATCAGGGGGTTGCGCGATGGCGAATCAAAGCCAAATCTGGTGAGCGCTCCGCGCTCACCGCAATTTTGCGATGGTAGTAGACGAAGTAGTCCCGTTTGACCAAGAAACGATCCTTTATACGTACCAGCGCGCATAATTCAAATTACTATGCTCTTCAAGAATCGATACCAGAACATGCACTGTCATCGCTGCACAATCCTCCCAACACGTTTCCTTCTCAAACTTCAGTTGTGAAACACCTGCGCTAGGAATCTCTCAAGAACTCTTCTCTGAGCCACTGGGGTGAAGCCTCCCATGCTTGATGCCATCGAATTGATCTGAAAGCAACCTGTTCCTAGAAGGTTCGTCGACAATGTGACGCTTTTGGGCCTATTGTGGCCCGAAAACGGAACAAACAATTAGGGCCACACTCGCGTTTGGGCTAGACCTTCAGTAAGCAGGCAAACCTTCTACCAGCTTATACCAATTAGAATTTCCTGGGCTAGATCAGCCTAACCCCCACCTACATATGTATCTACCATACTGACTCAGACAATGGGACTACCAGACCGCCGGCCCTCACCTGGCAAGCAAAAGCCATTCCCGGTGTCCGCCACGTTTTAGATGTTGGTCCGCCAGAACCCTGCCGGCGGTCCGCTACGACGCTGGCCGATAGCTGGCAGGCTATTGGCTACTATCTGGCACTCCCGCAACTGAGCGATCACGATCATTTATATAATGTTGAAGGCAGTGGTCACAATGAAAAACGCTATCGAAAAATTACAAAAAATCTGCTCAAATTGAAAACAGCTTAAAAACTATAAATGTAGCACGGTGAAAACGGCCAGGGCCAGTCTCTACGGCTCAAAGATAGCAGTTCGTGCACACTTGCACAGCGCAGCCCAAAAAGTTTACAGCCTCATGCCGAGCAGTTGAAAGTCATCGACATTCAGAGGAAGAATAAGTTCAAATTTACCTATTAAAAACAGTAGAACATTGAAAGCAAGCATTTCAGTCAATGACTAGACGAAATCATAAATATCTGAGCAGGTCAGTCCAAAGGTTAATATGCATTGATTGAAATTCGATTTAAAGCCAGCTGATGTTCTTGATATTAGAGATCATTGATGCCGAGGATGTGGAGTGGGCTCGTCCACCATCAAAAGACAAGAAAGTTCAGGCTTCAAATTTGACCCACAACAGTGTTTTCTCGCGATTTTTTCTCATATTTCCTACTATTTTAAACCGAGAAAGGGTTAAGAGAGGAAAAGAAGTTAATCATATTTGATCGCCACTGTGAGAAGTCGTTGATTCTCTTGACTGCCAGCCATGTGACGACTCGACGCCAAGCGAGTGTCACTGGGCGTTGAGGCGCCAGCCGAGTGCCAATTGGTGGATAACTGAGTATTCATGCGTTCAGTAAATTCAAGATGTGGTTGCCTTTGCCAGCTGAATGCAAGTTTTCACGCCGCTTTTAGGCAACTGGCGCATCTTCACGTGCGGTCCGCCGCTCGCACTATCCCAGATGCCGAGGATGGGCCAGCAGTCAACCTCGTAGCTGTCAGCTGCAAGGTAAATGCCAGTAATCACCCACCTGTTAGGCAACTGGCTCATTTTCGCCAGCCGTCTGCCGCTGTCACTACCTTACATGACGAGTGCATGCCAACTGTCGGCTCGTAATTGCCATTGACCAGCTAAATGCCAGCTGTCATCCATCTGTTGAGCAACTGGCGAATTTTCGCCACCTGTTCGCCTCTCCCATTGTCTGAGTATTAGAGACAACCGGGTCGGTTGGAACCCTTCATCGTTACCAGCCACATGAATGTGCAACTGACCTAGCTTGCTTCATGTATTATGCAGTCTATTGCTCCACGCCGGCACTTACGGAGTAGTTGGCAAGCCACGCAAACGCCAAACACATTCTGACAGGCGCTGTTTCTTCAGCGAATTCATACATTTCTTCTTATAGTTGGAGAGTAACTCGAAACTCGAAACTCTTAGCAGCATTAAAAAACCGCTGGTAAAGTGTGTCCGAATGAGACTGCGGTCATCGTGCGCGGCAGGCGGCCGTCGCATATGCCGCTCTCGGACCAGTTTGTGAGCATCACGCTAGTAGCCCAGGAGTATAACTAGAGAATACTGCGACTTCGCAACTATACTCGCGCTAATGTTATGTCCGTGGACTACTACAACTCCAACGCCAGTGTGCAAAATAGCGCGCTGTTTCCGAACGAAGTTAAAAGCGACGTAAGACGCTCATACGGACTGCTGGTTAACTCGACTTGGTGAAACGATGCGACTGAGCCTATTGTTCTCATGTATTCATACTCAGTAAGCTAGCTGATCGTATTGCAGAGAGGGCGATTTTCGCTTCGCAGCCATCGATTGGTACGTGACCTCTAGTCTCATCTCTGCTTGAGAACTCCGCATATTTTTCTAGCTTCTACCTCTAATACACTAGCTCTTCATTTTTTATATAGGTTCGATAACGTCTGTAGCATTTAGTCACCAGGCATTTTTTCCTTGTTTTTGCTTTCTTATGTTTTCGTGCAAAGTTCGAAAGTCCAAATTCATCGATATACTGTGAGTGGTGACTGAAGGGTATAGGCGGCAGTGTGGTAGAGCATGAGCGACGTTTCCTAGTTTTGTGGTTGTTATGAAATCGCTGGGCTTGTTAGCTGCTTGTTTTAGTTAGGGATGTTTTTGAGGAATTTATCTAGCTTGTAAAGTGATCCTATTTTGAGGGTCAACAACTCCGTTGCAAACTGCTGCAACGGTACTTTGGGCCACACGGTCGACTTGAGCAAAAGCAGACACTCGTAGCGGATGGTTTCGATGGAATCAAATGTACGTTGACGGCCAGTTTTTTAAGGCTGTTTATTTGAATTTCTCGACTGATATTTACGAACACTAGCCACCTATCCCCGTCTGCTCCAACTGCAGTATGTATACTTGAAGCATTTCGAAACAACATATTACGCGAAATGCTCATTATATGGAGGAAGCCTCTGCTAACACAGTACTCCGAAAAAGTTTCCAGCATCAAGGAGTGACCCCACTCGGTCGTGGAATGAGGGACTCTAACGCTGCGGTTCGGGCCGATCACGTGAGACGCAACCGTTGCGCGTTTGTTGCGAAACCGACCATAGAATCACCTAGCCTGCTCTACGCTAGAGCTCAAAAATTGTTACGTACAACAACATGTTGTGTCAACGATCAAGCCCGATCAGTTCTAGCCGCAAAATTAGTTACACAAAAGATTTTTTATTTACGACCACTGACTTTGGAAGGTGAATAGTGAAGCTATCTATATAATACCCTTTTTCTGTATTCTCTAATGCAGCTCACAGCTCACTTGTGATGCTTCTAGCCGTGGGACATCCTGAGAAGGAATACGAAGTGCGAATGGAGGAGCGTTCCTTATACGATATCCAATGTCGCTTGAACGATGCTGGTGCTTCCGATCTTGTCATAGACATCGTCACGAACGAGCCAAGTCGTGAGATTTTCCTGAAAGCCATCCACCTATCAAAAGCATTGCTTTTGGATGGTAATGATAAGGTAGACTACTCCCAGCGTTGCTCCGTTATCTATCCATACTCATCATATTATAGTGTTATGCGTGTTTATTCTAGGTTCAACAGTCATTCTACAATCGTTTGAAGAAAAAAGATGCTCACGAGCCTTTCTTCAAAGCCATCTCACATCGTATTCAAACAGCACACAATCGTCTGAAAAGCGACATGATGTCGTGCAATGAGAGCAAACCTAAAGGAGGCAAGCAGCTCTTTATCATCATGTGCAATACATTGTGAAATGTTTTCACTAGTTTCCACTTCTCAGTTCATTGCCCTCATTAGTTTCGCAGTTCTCATTGGGATACTTTGCGAGTGGTTGAAGCTTACTCGTATTATGAGTCGCTAGAAGGCAAGGTCCGGTCAAAGCTTTGCATATAAATGTTGATCCCAGGTTCTCCACGAAACCATTTTGAATCTAAACAAAGCACCACTGAACAGATTTTTAGATCAAATCCCTCGTTCTTTTCAGGGACTGTGGCACTGTTTTCGCAAGTCTTGCGCTATTAAACGAAACGCTTCCACGCATACTTCCGGCGGTAAACAGCAGAAATCTATGAGGGTCTGACCATGTGAACTTCAAATTGAAAGGTTGACCGGGCCTCGTCTTTATTGGTACTGACTGTTGCGGCACTTTCGGTTTAATAAGTAGAAGCTTAATAAGCACACTTTTCAGCACCATCAGCTAGCGCCAGTAGACGATGTGAGTATATCTGTATCTATCTACTATCTCCTTACCTTTCCCAATGTCATTCCAAGTGTGCCCTCGGTTTCTTGCGGGATTTCGATTGTGTGACAGTTGTCAAATTCTGGACGGAAGAAGACTTAACAGTCGTGTACACGGTTGTGTCACTGTTGCGACCGGCATTTGACCAACATTAGTGTGACAGATTTTTGTTAGCTTAAGATTGAGTACGAACTACTGTTCATTTGGGGATAACAATCAGGCGTGAACAAATAAGTGAAATGGTGTTCATACCTATACCTAACTAGTGGTTAGAACTATTTACAAGGTTAAGAAAGGCATACAAATTGAACGTTTTAGCGCTCATCACGGGGAAAAGGAAAAGGATGGTGCTATCGTCTTCCTGAAATTTAGCATGCCCGATCTGGCTCACTGTAGCGGAAGTCAGGATAAATGTTTCAATCATTGATGTTCATCACTGCGGCACCATCATCTTGAGACGATTGTCCTAGTCATTTCCAGCTTTTCTCGAAGCCATGATAACTTAGATAACAAAACGAGCGCGCTCTAGGTTTGATGCGGAGAGAATGACTCGTGGATGTCGCGAAATGCGGAAACCCTTCCAAAAACTGTCCTTTGTGAAGAAATTGTCTCGGAGTGCGCTCTGGTCATCTCAACACACTGTACAATGGGACTCGTTGGCGTGCATAGGGCACTCGATTCATTTCACAAAATCTGTTAAACTATATTGCCACTAACCCCAGATCTTGAGTGCTATGCGCTGAATGTTTTAACCACTGTGTTACTTACCACTCCAAACTTGAAAGTCTAATGGAGTACTAACCTTTGTTGCTAACCAGGAATGGAACACATGGACGATTTCTGCGATTCTCTGATTTGCCTATAAGAAACTCTCCATGTGGAACATCGCCTCCCGCGAGCGTTTGGTCATAGAGAAATATAACTGCTCATAGTGATGCTTCGACAAAAATGAACGCTCGCTGCTCGCGAACATCCGAATGTGGAGCTCTTTAACAATTCTTCTGTCCTTAGCTGTTGAAGAATATCATAGAGTAACATGCCATCCGCACACTAAATGTCGCCTTACCTCCTCTACGGATGAAGTATACTAACGCTACTGCGGGGTCTACCATTTGACGCGATGCTAAAGAGTGCCAGAAGCACTTATCCTTCTTGCATCGTGGCATCTATCTGGATTTTCCGGGAGGGGTAAGTAGGTGTATTGTCAGTGTCCATCAAGAAGGAAGCCGCGCACAGCAATCATTCGATCAATCAATCATCTCCCCTTCGTTTACCTGTGCGCAATTTTTTCCCAGCCAAGCAACGTTGCGGGTTCCTTCTCATTCAGGCCTAGTGCGTACGCGCGACCGCGGCAATGTATATCAGCAATATCGGTTTTTGGTCGATATAGATGAAAAACATTATGTTGCGTTGCCCGTCGCGGGAGTTATGCACTTGGCCTCAGAGATTGACGATACCCTATTTCAAACGCAGTGCACCAGCTCATGGTCCGCCTGTTTTTCACTACTGGCCCTCTACTATGGTCGACTCGTTATCAGTGGACTTCAGCATGCATCGGCGGCATCGTAAACATTCAACTTGTCGCTCCCGCCCTTCGCCCACTCAACAGCTGGACGGCGGAGTGGCGCTGTGGATTGGTGAGTAGCGGCACGGCCGCATCGATTGCTTACGGTGTCGGCCGAGAACACGTCGATTATTGTACAGTTGACCGCAATGTTAAAAGGACATGGTGCTGTTGCGGACTCGCACTAAAACTACGGTAGAATCTGGTACTTTGCCAGATATCGTCATCGATCGGCGCCACAGCTGATATTCTCGAGAGCAGAGAGACGACGGTTGGCGCCGATCGATGACGAAATCTGGCAGAGTGCCAGATTCTACCGTAATTTAGTGCGAGTCCGCAACCGCACCATGTCCTTTTAACGTTGAGGTCAACTGTAGTAGAGCGCTAGTAGGGGACCAGTTGCGGGCCATGAGTTTTTGCATTCCATTGGAAACAGTATAGAATATTTTGATGGGATTCTTCCTGTCTAGATTTTTTATTTTTTTGCAGTGTGGGCGTCGTCATGCCTTCACTTGTTAGTGCGTTACTACGGTTTGTAGCGCGAAGCTGTTCTACAGGCTGTAAAACGGCGAATTTTACATGGTTCCTACGCGTGCTGGTGCGAAGCGGAGGTCAGAGACAGTGAGAGAGCGGAGGGTAGACGGAGGCTGAGGTATCTCGCGCGCCGCTCGCGGCTCGAGTGATGTGAATTACGACGTTTTATAGAGGGTAGAGTCAAAGAACCTAACCAAGTTTCCACATATTCCCTAGATAAACTTGTCGCGGCTGTGACGACTACGTCCAATGTTTGTCTTTGCATAATTTCAACCTCGGCCTATCAATTAAAGGCTCACCTCGTCACAGTGATCCGGGCCTGTCAACTCCACCTATGCAACCTGGCGACCTTCTACGGCACAGGCACAGTGTGCAGTTACCTCACCGACGTTTGTTCGCTTTGTTAATACACGGTAGTTAGGGAACCTCGAGACATCGTGATTGTATCTTCAAGTGACTATGACTGCATGACAACTGGTCCTCAGCCATTTGATACTTCTGCTGAGGTTCTGACAGCGGTCTGTCTCAAACTTGAAGATCGGATCGCGATTTCAGTGCTTCCATAGATGAATGAACCATATAGTTTAACGCATACATCACTTACAATTAGCTTGCATGTTTAGCTCGAGCTTAATATCCCTCCTTTCCCTGCTTGTCTTGTCATGTACGCCATTTTTTTCGAAGATTTTCTCTCTTAGCATGCCAGCACCTGGAGAATGCTAATCTTAGCTGCCATGCTGGGAATCGCTGTTTTTTGCCAGTTTTTAGATTTGTTAGATCCCTAGAGATTTATTTTCCGTTGTTGCCGAACTCTACATATGTGAAAACAATCTTCTTATTTGCAGCATCTACAGCAATTACGCCAGTGTCCACTGAGCATGGAAGTGGCCCTGGAGCTCTGTTCAACGCAAATCACATCAGGCATCCCTCACTCTCCGAAATCTCTAATCATTCGCACGATATGACAGCAAGCGTGCCAGATCTCTCACCCTACCAAGATGAGGATCGGTGAGTTCGGCTTTAGATTTAGAGCCGTATTTCATTCCTTCGTGGCTAATACCTACAAAAAAACATAAACGATTCATAGGATCTATAGGAAAAGTCCGCCACATGCGCTGATAAGAGTTGGGCGCTTAGGGACTAGCCAAGCGCATTAATTGTGAACGGACCCCATTGCGGTGGACTATCCCGTATGATCACTATTTGTATGGTCTCCTGACACGTTCTTTCGAGTGAATGGTCAAAAGGCGATTATTGCGGCGAGTCCTCGGCCTTCGTGACACCAGCGGCCAGTGGGGTTCAAAGCGCGCGCCACGATCTACTCTGAAACTCGCTCGGGAGTCGCTTCTAAAAAATGTTAGAGCTGCCTAGTTAGATCGAGGCGTTTCCCGCCGGATCGGCCTTTGTCTTGCCTCACTTTGGTGAATTCTTTCCCTTAGCTGGTGAAGAATTGGGGCAATGTTAGAGATAAGTACGGGGCGACTTCAGAGACTACGCGAATAGGGTGCAGTCTCGCCTCACTTTCGCCCCATTTTCGCCTCAGTTCTTCCAATATTAGAGGTCCCGTAAAGAAACTATTGGTTTTCACTAGGCATTATTGGCACTACACAAATAACTTTTTTTTCTAAATGAGAGCATTGTAGGATACATAGTTTATTGACAAACAGCCGTCATGCAGGCCTTTCTGACGGCTGGCTGGGGGCTTCGCCTCCATACCCCCATTTTCCGTCTGCGGCGAAAATTATCAAATTATCTTTGCATACAACACAGAATTTTCCCCACTTCAATATATTTTTCCGTATACACTGCTTCCCGCACATGTACACATGAAAAGGCAGACAACAGAATGATTTATAGAGAAAGGTAATAAATCTGCGCCAAATGTGCCCTCATACAAAATCAAATCATGCAAATCCCATAGATTAGAGTATGTGAGCCCGTTCCAAAGATTTCAATTTGCTTTTGTGAGACCTCACCCAAAAAAGAACTCGACGCTCAACCCGATCCGCCCACTTTCCCAGAGACACGCCATAAGCACTTGCTTACTCTCCTGACACGATAAAGGGCCGGTCCCGAGGGAAGGGCTAGATGGTGCCCATCACGGGTGAAGCGTGCCCTCAAAAGAAGAGCTTCCACGCCCACGACGCCGGTTGTGAAGGGAAACAACGCACTCTTGAGCCAGGTCTCAGATATCAGCAATGTCGTCGATTCAATTACCCAGATTTGCGGTACTTGATCCTGCACGGCCGCTGAAGACCCTAATGATGTTTCGCGCGCTGGTCGCGTTGCGTTTTGGTGTGACGGCTGCATCGCGTATCGCTGCGCCTGTCGCATCTCGTGACAGTGTGCCGGTCACATCGCGCGCATGAGTGCCGGCCGCGTTGCATGCCGGTGCGACGTGTGTATATTATTGGGCTTCACGCTCCGCCCATGAAATTCAGTCGCACGAATACTACGCAGCTGCTCTACCGCGACAGTCGCTGCCGTGGCCACAATAACCAGTACCGCAAGCCGCAGAACTTCGAATTTCGGGCTCCATGGCATTTATCCTATACGCTTCTCCTTCACGAAGTTTCCTGCAGTCCGGAGATCACATATTTTGTTGTAAGTAGACGTTGCTTCTTCTGAGGTCGAGCCACCACCAGTTGATGCGTCCGGAGATGCAGTTCTCGACTCAAAACCCACTGTAAATGAACTAACGGCAGCGATAAAGTCACTGAAAAACGGCAGAGCGTCAAGAGTGAACAAAATCACTGCTGAAGCTATCAAGGCTGGCGGAGACGTCTTGCTGCTCCAACTTCATCGGCTGATTACTCTTATCTGGCAGTCTGAGAAAATACCAGCTACCTGGAAACATGCCGCAATCGTGCCCATACACAAGAAGGGTGACTCTAGGGACTGCAAAAATTACCGAGGGATCAGTCTGTTGTCTATCGTTGGCAAAGTCTTCATGAGGGTTATTCAGAACAGACTTCAGCGTCATCGTGAGCAAACCAGTCGTGAAGAACAGGCGGGGTTCCGGCCAGGAAGAAGCTGCAGTGATCAGATCTTCGCACTTCGTCAGCTAATGGAAGAGAGGAATCGCTCTGGGAAGCGTGTCGTTATCATATTTATAGACACCAAATCTGCGTTCGATTGTATTCACTGGCCGGCGCTGTGGAGAGCACTTGAAAGCGAGCACATACCGAGGGAGATAGTCAAGCTCCTCCAGCAAACGTACGAAGGGTCTACCAGTTCCGTACGCGTTGGGGATAAGTTGTCCGAGGAGTTTCCCGTTACCGCTGGAGGTCGCCAAGGCGATGTGGTCTCACCTCTGCTCTTTAATACTGTTGTGGACGCTATTACGAGGAAGGTCTTCGAGTACAGAAGAGGCTTTCAATACGGAAGTAATGAGTAGATTTTATGTTACAGATTTGATGTTCGCGGGTGACAGCGCAGTGTTACTGATGCGGAGACAACGTCCTTGATAAGCGATATGGCACTGATTGCCAGCTCCTACGGCTCAAGAATCAACCAGGAGAAGAACAAGGTAATGACATCCGATGGGTCGCTTGCATCTGTTCAGTTTGAAGGAGTAAAGCTTCAGCAGGTCAAGGATTTCAAATACCTTGGGTCAGTAGTGCAGGAGCAAAAAGTTGCGGCTACGGCAGAGGTGTGCAGCAGATTCGGTCAGGAGTCCAGTGTGTTTGCGTCGCTTGGCTGGTGTTTGTGCAAGAAAAACAACATTTCACTAAAGACTGAAGTGCGATTGTTCCGAGCGCTGATAATACCCGTACTACTATACGGCTCGGAAACCTGGACTCTGCTAAAGTCAGACTTCGTCAAGCTAGAAGTCTTCCAGATGGGATGTTTGCGCCAGGTTCTTGGAATTACGATTCGTGATCATGATTGCAACGACGATATACGGAAGAGCTGCATGAATCAACCGACTGTCGGAGAACAGCTGCAGACAAGAAGACTGCGATGGTTCGAACATGTATGTAGGATGGACGCGACCCGTCTCCCGCACAGTATGCTGTAGCGCAAGCGCCCACCATCGTGGAGAATTCAACGAACCGCCCCGAAGAAGACATGGCTCAAACACATAGAGGAGGATCTGAAGTCCCAACGGTGCAGTGTCCTTAACGCTAAACTTGTTGCTGCAAACCGTTTTGATTGGAAGCGTATCGTTCAGGCTGCACGAGCTCCTATGGCACCTACAGCAGTGTATTGGTTGAGAGGGCATCCCGCTCCACCAGACGCCAGCTAACGGGATGAGTGAGTGAGTGAGTGAGGCGAAGACAAAATTTTTTCAAGGGTCTTACAACCAGGGAGTGCCTCTTTTAAAGCGTTCCGGATGCATTTAAAGAAACAATTCGCGTCGAGGAGTTTCTTCTCTGTCCGTACTCCGATGTGAATAGATACTCGCCGTCGGAATTTCTTTTTACATGCTTTATCTCTGAGATTTGACACTCTAAAGAGGCAGGGCCCTTCGTTTCCTCTTTGCATCCTCGCAGTGAAGTTCAACAGAAGTGGACGGTGATCGGAATCGAATGCGACATCCCACACAGCTCTAGATCTTTGAATGTTTGAGATCCGACGACCCCGCAGAGTGTGATTTCGATTAGAGCGCGGGTGCAATTTGGAGAGTTTCGTTTTACCATTTTTGTGAGACTTGATTCCGAAACTGTTGTTTCCACTAGTTGTCTGTTGACTTTTCTAATTTTCTACACCCTGGACGTAACCGGGTGTGACTCAAACCATCTTTTTTTCATTTGCAGATCTTTTTTCATTTAAACTTCATGACAGCAAAAAATGGAATTAGTGCGTACAACTGAAGGTGTTTGCATCATTCGCGGTTGAACACTGCCGTTTTTGTATAAAAACACTAACAGAAAATGATAAATAGCTGGAAAACTGCAAGCAAAACAAATAAAATAGCTCTAAAACTCTGAATGATGGTGCTGGCAGAGTCAGGATCATTCGAAATTTTGTGAATGCTAAGGAGGATTGATTACTATCGTAAAATGAGCGCAAAGATTTGCAAAGAATCTGCAAATCGGTGGCAACTCGCAAACTCGCTTGAAAATCACAATCGTCTCGCGCATTTCGCCGCGAGCTGGCGATTTCCGCGACGTGCAAAACACTCTGCGCTCTCCACCCTTCATCATTGCTTGCTCGCAGATTTGCCACTACGCCGAGGCGTTAATGGAAGCAGGGGCACCAACAAGCAGGTACCCACAGACTTGAATACACCCTCCCCAAAGTATTCGAAGAAAAACGGAAAAATCGTTGATCCGACGAGGTCAGTGAGAGATCTGGGCTTCTTGTATGATCACACGCTGGACCTCTCGGGTCATTTTCAGAATATTCGAAACAAAGCCACCTCCGTACATTTCATTTGTTCAAGTAGCATTCTACATATAACACCAACATCTTTTTGAGAGCCTAAAAAACCTATATTTGGTCTCCACTGGAGTGTGAAACAGCTGTCTCCAACCCTTGTAGTAGGAGGGATATCCTGAATCTCGAAAAAAGCCGGAATAGCTTTACTAGAAAGCTGTTGCTTAAAGGCAGTGTTCACGATGACCCTCCTCGTTGGCTTTTTAAAGTAAAATGATAGGGGAGAAGGATCCTACGCTCCCAGTGCCAAAGGAACGGTAGAAAACGAGTCAGGAGTGGCAAAATAACGCCTGCAAACAAGCGTTTTGGTGCCCCAGACACGCCCCGTGCCCCAGATCCGCCCCTTGAAAGGAACAAATGAAGACGCAGATTATAGGAATGATCAAGTGAAGAAAGTGCTGATAAGTGGGCCGTTTGGTTCATTGCACTGATAGGTATCATCCTCCTAGCGGTTAATTCCTCCGCTATCAAAAATCAACGTAAACAAGGGAGAGCCTATTTTGGCTCAAAAACGCATCTTTCGTGTCCTTTTTGAGCATGCTTTGCTATATAGGGCACCAGACCTTCCGTAAACCGTGGAGATATCGGAAGTGAAATTTATCGTGAACACTGCCTTTAAGGATAATGGATTTTTCTATAACAGAATCCCGAGATACCATTTTTGGAATGGGTATTTCAATTCGCTCACGTTAGAATCATGAAGGAAAGTTATTAATGCTTGCATGGTCTACGAACTGATTAACGGCAGAATCAAGATAGGTTTCCAATAGTTTTTCTGGCTAAGACGTACTAGAACGGGAGGAGAACAGTATAGAGTTTTCACAGCCCGAGCACGATCTAACATAGCGGCTCGTGCTTTTGCTATTAGAGCGGCTAATGTTCACAGACAGTCGATGCAGAACACTGCTCATATTTGAACATCTTGTTGTGTTGCAAACGTTTCGCTGAAGCCAAGTTGCTCAGCAGTTATTTATGTTTACTTTCTCAGAGAGAAATTAAGTGAAAGGATTTTCTCCTCATTTAGCATCTCGCTGTCGCATATCGCGTGTTCTGTTGGCAGTATCGCGAAATTATTGTAATTCTACTCCGCCAGCGCGTAGCTAGATACCTCACACGGAATTCGGAGATGCCCAGAGTTTCGGAGGCATCTAGTCTAATTTTGACCCAAGATTTTACGTAAAATACGGAGAGTTTAGCCTCAGTTGGTGAATTTTTAGCTACAGAGGCCGCATATTCTACGCAAGTTCTCGTTACAGCACTCGGTCGATCGACCCACCCAGTCCTGATCCGTAATAGAAAGGCGATCCCAGCTGCGATCGACAGCATCGCCGTTCCTTCTCCACCGCCTGCAGCATCCCAATGGTCAAATTGTCATCGCCATGGTGTCCCAGAGAGCGACACCGGGTCACCCTCCATGGCCAGCCACAGAGTGTCGAGTAATCACTCCGTGATATGACTGGGCCAACACAGTTCGAACGGCATCCCTGCGTTCCGCGTAGCCAGCGCGGGTTTAAGATTGCATTTCAACACAGGCTGTCGCGAAATCCGTAGATTCTCGCTACAAAATTATAGCAAGAATATACGGGTTTAGCGACCGAGAGATCAATGTTTCGAATTTAGCCTTCGTTTTTACGTAGAATACGCGCAGAATTTGCACCCTTGTAGCCTCGACACAAGAATATGGGGGTTTTAGCTGTCGTAGCTAAAACCCGTAAATTCTCGCTACATGGAATGGGGCGGCGTTACAGGCCGCGCCCTCGGAGGCATCTAGCTACAAGTTGGCAGAGTATTTCCTTTTTTTTCTCACTACGTCTTTTATGTCATGATAAATCTGATCTAATGTAATTTGTATAAATATATAAACCCTTACAAACAAAACACATGTATTCATATGATTGAAAACAAAAAGGTGCGAAAAAAGACAAAACAATAGAAAAACAACAGAAACAAAGATGAAAAACAAAGAACAAATCAAAAACAACACGAAGAAACAAAACAAAAATGGAACAAAACAAAATTAAAAATTAATGAGAAGCAAAAATTTATCAAACAGGAAACACCAAAAACTTTAGTCAAAGCACAGAAACAAAACAAAAACACAAGAAACGCAGTGCTTACTTGAGGATCGATCCTTCTAACAAAATCCTTGGATGCCGAATGTTCGTTTGTCCACCTTTGCCGCGCTGAAATTTCGAAAACACCTGAGCGGTGATCGCCGTTGGAAAGAAATGGCTAGAAGTGAGGCGAAAATTTCAACACTTTTCTCCCAGTAGACCCCCAATTTTTTATGACATCCCTGCTGGCTCCCAGCGGCTCGAATATGGTGAAATTTGAGAGCGGTTTTCCCAGAAAAGGGGCCGTAAGTAACCTCGCCCTCAGAGGCAACTCCCAAGCGAGTTTTAGAGTAACGTCGAACCTCCGTTCATTCACAGGACTAATTTTCGAAATACTAGACTATGTAATTTCATGTTATTCCGTTCCAGGACCAGTGATGCCCTTCCGCCTGAGGTTGCCATAATTGAGCCAATTTTGCGAGTACTGCAACTCCTCTGCGAAAATCACAACAACCTACTGCAGAATTTTATCCGAAAACAATCGGACCGCACCAACCACAACCTCGTCTCCGATACGCTCAGTTTTCTGGACACTGTAAGTTTTTAGAAAGCTGGTTGCATTATACATAGCTCAGAGAAGTGTTCTTCCTGCTACTATTTCTACATTTCGTGCACACAAATCTCATGAATTACAAATACCGTACAGGTATGGTATAGGTGTAATGATCGGATGTGTATGCCCATGTTGGAAATGATCCAATGAAAAAGGTGGGGCTGTGAACAAATGAGGGCACCGGATGTGCTCACAGGCTGGAAATAGAAAGTTTGTAGTGAGATGCTCCTTCGCGCCAGAAGTAGAAATTTATTGGACAGGAAGCGCAGCAACATGAATATACGTAGCCAATAAGAAGAGGTTACGCTGAACTCAACACGCGACGAATAGGCAATGAAACTTGTTAAGAGTTCGACGAACATCACAACTGAAGGCACAGGGACACATATCTACAGGGAGCGTTTTCTAGATAATCTAATAAAAGGATATTATAAAGAATTTCCTGCCTCCACAGTGAGGATCTTCTAGGGAATACGTCTGAGCCGAGTTCAGGTATGCGGTTCTACGAAGGGAAGTCTCGGTGTGTTCGGCGAAATAGGAGAGCACAACTTCAGTCTCATCACTCAGACACTTGCCACCCTAACAGAGTTCTGTCAAGGGCCATGTCATGAAAACCAAGTCAGTGAATTTCGTTCTGCATCCGGACGGTGCATCTCGTGTCATATTCAATTGTAGAACACAATGGCTATGCAAGAAAATGGCCTAAACATCATTATTTCACTGGTCCTGAACGACATCAAGCCTCTTGCCGATGACCATATGGAGCTAGCCCTGGAGATCAAGGTGGATTTTGTTCGTCACCTTTTAGTTAAAACCGGAACGTTCCTATTTTTAGAGTCAAGCTTCGAAACTTCTATTGGCCATTATGGAATCGCGACATGACAGTGAGAATGCTGAACGCGTTCTCCAGAACATGGACAATACGGACGGCGGACCACGCCAATTGGTAGGTTTTTATTTGGACTTTGGAAAACCTTCACCTGTGGAAAAAACCCTACATCAGGTGCACGCAATCACACAAGCCTATGAGATGGCGCACTCGAAGCAGTACGAGATTGTTATGATGCGACGTGAACTTATGCAACGAGCAAGCATTCAAGACGGACCCACCAGCGTCGTCAGCCCGCTTATAAAAACCGACTTAGGTGTGCTCGTTCACCCACCTCTCAGATAATCTCGAAATATTCAGTCTTAGATTTCGGCTATGTTCGGTTTTTCTTTTTCAGTGACGTTGCCGGAGATTTCGGTCGATTCTTCTGGGACTGTCTCCATACATGATATGCGGGATGAGTCCAAGCCAGAAGTCAAGTATGTGTCCGATGAGGCGTCGAGTGTTGATCCAAAAGAGGTGCAACTTATTTTTTCTCCGGCGCAAAGTAAGCGTTCAAGGGCTATCAGCACATCCTTATGAAGCTATTATATGTCTTGGCTATGCTTCCTACCCGAACAGGTACTATCGTGATAAAATCTTCAGGTTGGCCACAATATCTATATTCTGGCACATCAGTTGGCACGTCATAGTCCTGAGCTGGCCCACTATCTTGATCCTGATGACGACAAGAAGTCCCCACAGACGCGGAATGCTTTGAATTTCTATAAGAAGCACACTGCTCAGATTGAGGTTTGATTTTGTATGCCTATGATATAATACTGCATGCTGTCTTTTCGTGAGCCTTTCTATACTTGACCATTTTTCAGATTGTTCGCCAAGATCGAACACTCGAGAGAGTCGTCTTCCCTATCCATGAGATCTGCTCATTCCTTACCAAAGAAACAAAACAGAACGTGTATAATAACACTGAACGGGACAACCAAGTAAGTTTTGTGCACTCACTGAAAAGTGGTAGTCTCAACAAGTCCATCTAAATCAAAAATACTACCTTTTTTAGGGATCAAAAGTCACTGAATTCTTTGATCAATGGCCTGGCTTATATCAGGAAATGAAGTGGCAGCGCAAATTGCAGGGTGAGTAGCTGCTTGTTGAACAAATCTCGTTTTTGCGTTTTCAGTGTGAAACGCTATGCTGGCAAATGCTGGAGGTGATAGGGTGAAAGAAAGCAGTGAAAACGGGACAGAAATCAATAAAAATGGCCGCGAAGTGCAGATTTCGTAAGCTCAGGGGCCGCATGCATCAACGCAAATCTCGGTGTTAGGGCAGGTGCGGGGCACGCAGGGTAGCAGAATCGGCGCGCCAAGCTACTGGGGCAGGGGCACGGGCAGTTAGTTGCACTGCCCCTAACTGCCCCAGCTACGAGGCTGAGGCAGCGGCTGCCCCGGCTGGGCAGTCATGATAGAACATAATAAAACAAGGATACGAATATGCAGTAATCGACATTTACAAGTCCTGTTGTCACTTTTTCGTCATATTTTATATCATATATAACTTCACGAAAACATTTGTCGACCGCGAGTTACACTTTTTGGCATTTTGTTACTGTTCTTATTGGGAAAACTCTATGATACTGCTTTCGTTCTCTTTCTTCGTGAAGCTTCCCTCTTCCTTGCGCTACGCGCCAGTGTACTAAAGTTCTAGAATTCCAAAGAGCTTTTAAAAAAGCAAAATTCCACAAGCTTTCTTTTGAAAGAAGTGGAATTCGAGACCCGTATAAATCACACATTCTTTTTGAATTCCATTCGTACTGCTTACTAGATTTCATTATATTTTTCTTATAAATTTGTTCGATATATCCTTTGCATTTCAAAAGAAAAGAGTAGTGAGTTCGATTCTTACATCTATGTGGTCGTTCAAAAAACATTTGATCGAGGCAAACAGATTTTGTCCACCAATCTTTCGATAGAACTAACGTTTTCTTGAATTCTTGAGGAGAAAATACCGGAGTTCTTGCTTTTGTGTAGCCCAGCTCCCACATTTTGCCGGTCGAAGTAAGGGTTATTGGGCTTATCATGTCAAAATGTCCCCATCACTTATATTTCGCCATGGCCGACCGCTGCGCTGCTTGCTCCGCTCGGACTCATCCGAGCGAGCTAGGCTTTACACTTACACTAACACTACATTGCTGTGAGACAAAAATATGTGAATTAGGATAATCGTGGGTAATCGCCATAGATTATAAATATTCTTTCGCCTGATCATGATAGACATGCTTCTCGCTTTCGTTTCGATTTAGCACAAATTTTGTATGTAAGGGTAACTTAGCGCGAATCTGGACTGCATTTGTCAGCACTTATTAAGTCTGCTGTAGATTACGGTAGGTAAGATGTCCCTAAAGGCGCAGTACAACCTCAAGAGTAATTTTTGGTTTTATAGTCCAGTCGCCCTGTATAGCAACCCTGCCAAGCGCGAAATCTCAATTCGCTTAGATAAGCGAGAGAAAGCGATGGAGAAGTAGATATCGCCCCTCGAAAGAGAAATGGGTTGCGCCCAACGACGAGCTTCCGATACTTATAGGGAAGAGACGCGCAATTGATTTTATTTAAGATCTACATATGTTCTTCTATCTGTTTTCGGTCTGGCTTTATATTGTGGCCTGCTTCAGAACGGAGGCGGCGAATAACGAGGAAAAATAGGCACGAGACAACTCGTCAGCGAACTTCTCGCCAATTGAATTCAAAATTTTGGAAAGCCATCACTTCGTTCGTAGTGAGTTCTGAACGACTCTGGGGACACCATTGTGAATCAATCTGAAATTTTCTCCAAGATACGCAGAAAAACGAAAAATCGATTCTGAGGTAGGACTGTGCCTTTAAGCAGGCAAAGCGCATTTTTAGACATCGAAAATCGATGCATTAAGGACAACTACTTGTTTACAACCCCAAACGACTCTTACAAAAAAGTTTTGAGGCAAATCTGGGACTTTCACCGAACTATCGTATACACGCCGTAACATATCGAAAATCAATAAACGGACCTCAGATTGGTGATCACTACCCCAAAATACCCTTATGAGGAAGTCTCAAGGCAGATTTATTGTCATAAGAAAATAACCAACAATCATTTTACGTGAGAAACGCTGTTAGTCTGTTCATACTTTGAGAAAAAGCACTTCCAACCAAACTTCGCTCAAGGGGTTTCAGAACACGAGTATGACAACCCTTTCCAGATTTGCGAGAGATTACTGCGCATTTGGAAGGTACACTAGGGTTGAAAACTAGGGAAAATCGTCTACAATTTTGTTCAAAGCTAGCGTAGACAGATGTGATAACCATATTTTCAGATTCAATGTTCAAAAAGAAAAGTGTATTTCATTTGGAGTGTCCAGGCTGATCAGAAGTAGTTTCCCTGTGAGCTCAATAACTGTAATGATCCGCCATCAACGGCTTGTATCCTTTTTCATATTCCCCGGTTCTGTGCCCTTTTTCCTACGCTCTCATAGCAGATGAACATCTTGCAGTCCCTTTCCTCCAACCTCGGAAAACAAAAAAACTGTCAGCAGAGCAAAATATCTAAATATCACATCTCAAACTAACACTAATTACAGGGAAATGTGAGCAAAATGGCATTCAGAGCCAGGATGCTACTCACAGTTTTCAATACACCAAACCAAAATTGTCGGACGTTTATACCCAAACGCAGTACACATCGTTTGCAGTTTCACACACGCTGTTCTGAACTTTCAAACCCCAAGAATGAGCAGACTCAAAATTAAATCCCGATCGGAAATTGTGAATGAAATCACGGCATATTTATAACGTATTAACACGCTACACTATAAAAAGAGAGATTGCCAAATGCTCAAAGGCTCTAAAAACGAAAAGAAAAAAGAAAACAGGAGACACGAAGCATACGGGACGGAAATTGTCAGCCGTGCTCGACTTATCGATCGCAGGTTTCGGCCCTGAATTGACACGCGTGTAAGTGATTTGCGTACACTACGCTGGCGCTAGCTGCCCCGACGCCATCGAGCGCTTCTGCATACGGGGCAGAGCACAGACTCTCGGTGCACCCGCCCTAGGGTAACCAGGCCCTGCCCCTGCCCCCATGTGAGCGTTGATGCATCTGACCCCAGTACGCCTGCTGGGCCTGCCCCGTTCCCCGTTCTGACCAGCTTGTGGCGCCGCGATGTTTTCGATAGCAAATCGCCAAGTAACTCCGCCACGTTCAGCTTGAGCGATATTCGCACATTTTACCAAAAGCGCGCTTGCGGAAACTAGCAGGGAACTCGTACGCGCCCTGGACCCTTAGAAAGCGTTATTTCGGCTTATTCTGAGCGCTTTTTTTCGCTATTTCTTCACTATTCGTTAACTCAAGACACAACAACCCCATCTTCAAGTCAACATAGGATGTGATGACTATTGTAAACAATGCCTCTAATTGTAAGCCTATACCAACCTACTTCATGTGACTAATGACACATCATCCGTATTGATTTTTGGTTGATACTGTGTGTGGAAAACACTGCGTCGTGTTATGGTTGTGGCATCAAAACGTGTGTTGACATGTCTCTATCGCGTAGTGACATTGAATAGTTGGGCGCTAGAACGTCAAAATTGAATGTGTAGATCCGCGGAGATCACATTATGTATGGTGAGATCAACACTTGCGCTGATGGGCGGAGATAACGTTCGCAGGGGAGGGGAGCCAATAGGAGTGAGAAAATGGGTCCGCCCCGAGCCTTCTATGACGAGCAACAGTTTTCCGGGTATCAAGGATCTTGAAGCGGTCAGGGTTGCGCGGCTCTTTCAATTGTCATTGCGTACAGCCGTCGATACCGTACTCCCGAACTCTCACTCGCGACGCCAAATTGGGTTTCAGGCGGTCAATGAGCGGTTTTGATGTTATCAATTTTCTCTTAACGTATCCCTATTATCTCTCGCATGCTGATATTTTTTATATTCATTATTTTATTTTACATATTTACTCCCAAGTAGTTTTACGAAGATAGTGTGCTGTGTTTTTCAGATCGACCCTATCTGTCCGCATGCGCTCAACGCCTTCGGTTATGGGGTCGTCTTGCTTTCCTCTTTGCAGTTCTAGTCAATATTATCATTGCACTTTATTATCCATTTGAAACAGCTGACAGTAAGTCACTGACTATGCCAAACTTGTTCGCAGGTAACGCGAAAAATCTATCAACGCTTTAGCGGGTCTCTATGCATCTAATCCCTTTATGTACACATCGTCTGTGATTTCTATAATTTTCCTGTATTCTCAGTGGGACGAAAAGTGAGTTTTGCAGTTGTGTTAGTCGGAGTATTTTTGGATCGCATTTTTCTAGTTCGTCGTTGGCGAAGAGCTCGAATATTATAACTGCAATAGCAGCTGTGATGTTTAGTGTGGCTATATTGCTCATGTCATTGTTAGGCGTTGTACCGGCTCTGTATTTGATAGGATTAGCACAGGTGCGTTTCCAGAACCGCTTCGCTCCATGCACATGCGCGTAATATACTGGTTTGCCAATTTGTTGTGTATAATCGGAGGCAAAATGGGGTTCAATCAGAGCTACACTTGACTGGTAACTTACCGATAGGCGGGCCTTTCGCAGCAATTACGCCTGACTTTTTTTGACAACGGAAGTAGATTTGGTGGATGTCATTCTGTTGTTTTTTTTTGTTGACAACCAAGAGTGTTCCGTTAGTAAAGAGAATCCTTGTCGTCCTAAAGTGATACCACATTCTCAGAACGCCATGCATTTATACATGGTGGTCTCGTAGTATCCACTGCTTGTTTTAGCTCATCAACAAATGTGTGCATTTGGTGGCGTATGCCAGCAATAAGGGTCTGGAGGATAAATCGTGGTCTGTACGTTTGTCCGACGGAGAGTTCCACTATCATATTGCGTACCTCGTCATCTGCTGTCTTGGTCTCGTCGTTCATCCTATGCTTTACTGTCTTTTGGTGAGCTCTAATTATTTTTAGAAGCTTAGATGAAGAAGCAAACATTGACATTCAGCTTTTCGACATCGTTGCTAGCGAGGAAACGCTACGTAATGTGATCAGTTCCGTGACAAGAAACTGGCAATCCATCATTCTTACTGGTCTGCTGGCATTGATCCTTGTCTACATCTTCTCCATCATTGGCTACACTTTCTTCCAGAAGGGTTTGACGTAGAATTTTCTCTTCTGAAAAAATCTGTGAACCTTTGTAAGAACACTTCCAGATTTTGCCCTGGAGGTAGACCCTCTAGAGATTGATACTCCCACGACAATCTTCGTCAGAGATCCAAACCCAGAGACATGTAGTGCTGATGGGGAATGTCCGCCTCCGCCTCAAACAACTGAGGCACAGGAAGTGGAGAAGAAAGATGATGGTAGGCCATCACCTAAAGGTCCCCTTCATCCTTCCCCTGTGTAACCTGGTTGCGAAATACGGCATTAAACTCCTGTTTTAAGATAACAAAATTGCGTCCTGTGAAACTTTGCGAATGTGCATCATTACAACACTGAACTGGGGCTTGCGAAACGGCGGAGGTATTGGCGACGTTCTACGTAACATCGGTCCTGATGTGGGTTTTTCTGTTGTTAACTCACTCTCAGCTCTTACAACTTGTTGGCTATGTGGTGTTTTCAGGAGAAGCTTTTCTACTATCGCATTGTCTATGACCTGTCGTTCTATGTTGTCCTCATTGTCATAACACTGAATCTTATTTTTGGTGTGATCATCGATACGTTTGGTGATTTGAGGACCGAGAAGAACGACAAGGAAGACGTGCTAAAGAACAGCTGTTTCATCTGCGGCTTGGAACGTGGAAAGTGAGTTTGAAGACTATCTAGTTGCAGCGCCTGGAGGCTACGAATCAGGGACACCGACGAAGCCCTTCCCCTACTTATCAGTGCTCTTATGCGGGCTGATAGGGCTGACAGCAGCCTCAGGGACAGCACAGCGGCACTCTTCATGAAGAAACCGTCGTGATCCACTCCGACTCCTATTACTTTCACTTTTTTTCGGTCGAATAAAACAGGGCCCAAGTAATTATTTCTCCATCCAGATTCGACAACCGGTCTGTGACGTTTGAGGATCACCAAGCTGAGGAGCATAATTTATGGCATTACCTCTACTTCATTGTCTGGCTACAAATCAAAGACGAGACGGAATTCACAGGGCCTGAGAGTTACGTAGCACAGTGTGTAAAAGTGAGTTTCCAGCCCGTCATCATTTTGCTGGGGACAACATGATTCCATTCAGGATCGCAATCTTGACTGGTTTCCACGAATGCAGGCGATATCGCTGCAAGACGGCGACAATGAGACGGATCAGCCAGAAATCGCAGCTATTCGTGAGCAGCTCCGACAGCAAAATCAGTCCATACGGGAGCTCACAGCGACGATCGACGACCTCAGACAGGTAACAGATCATTTTACTAAAGTTAGAAGCTGACTATGACAATCTTTTTTCAGTTTATTCTGGAACTGAGGTCATAGCAGAGCCGCTTGATGATTTAAAAATGTTATATAATATGTTTTGAAGCGTTGTGTGAAATATCATGTGATGTAAAATATGATGTGAATGGATGTGTAGTACATTTGCTTGGTTGTGTGTAATAGCTGAACACGTGTCCGCCTATTCTCGTCACGCTTATGAAAATTCACTTTTTGTTGAATTCTTTATTGTTATGTTGCTAATTGTACGTGTACATAAGTAAAATATATTGAGAATGTTATATAGAAAGAAAAGAATAAAAATTCTATGAAACTTGTTTCCGTTTTTGGACGTTTTCAAACTCCCAACGGAAACACAGGTTCCTTCCTTATCGCCAATTGTATGGAGGCAGTCTGTTGCTCTTGCTCAAATGAATAGCACCTGCCGGCACAGGGGCTCTCTATACACCGTGTTAGGAGTTGTCCCGCCTTTTGCGGCTCTATTTCCACTCGGGACCACTTCGCTCACGTTGAATGGCGTGACGTTCCAAACTGCAAAAATGGGACAACTCCTCCCTCGGTGTGTAGACGGCCTCTGTCCCGCACCTGCCTGTCCGCTGGGCTTTCCTAGGTGACTTACATTGCTCCCATATGTGTCCACGCTTAAAAACATTCGTTTTGCAACCTTGGCCACCTTCTACAACGTACTCCTCATGTAACCGTGCACATGCCACAACGTCATACATACTCATTTTGAAGCCCTGCATACTTATTGTAGAGTTTCCTGTATTCCCCACGCTCATTTTGTGATACGTCCTGCACACTTCATAATGACCCCTGTCCACATTATACGGCAACACTCTAGTAAAGCCTCCAAAATAGAGAATGAGACGTTCCCCAAACTCGGTACTGAGTTGGTCATTACTTTTCATTGGTCCGCTGTAGAGGTGTAGGCGACAGAGTTATGGCAGCGCGACTACACGATAACGCCATCGGAGTCTCCATCCAAGTTGAACACCTCTGTGAAATCCCCCTGCGGCTGCATTGCACGATGCGGTACTGGATTTTCTTGTGTATATCTATACTACTATGCTGATCTAGCGGCACAATCCTATTCCTCACAATCCGGAGGCAGAAGCTATAGTTTAGGTTGCTACGATGAGCCCGGGCGGAGTAAGCAGCGGAGCGGTCGGTGCAAAATATAACAGTGATGGGGAGATTTTGCCATTATAAGCCTGATGAGTCTTGCTTCGACCGGCTCTAAATGAGCGACCTGGGCTACAGCTCTTAATAAGAGATATGGGGTTTTCAATGCGCTTGAAGTTGCAACTTCGGGCTCTTTCTGGCTCGTTTTCATGCGTTCTTTCGTCGTCAACGTTACAGTGTGCTCTTCCACTACCCATTCCTGCTGGAAACTGGAACACATTTTTTATCGTGAACACTGCCTTTAAATCTAATTGTAGCGATGGGGCGCCGACAGCTAAGTCTTCTGGTCGATTTGATATCCAATATATAACACTGCTCAATATCAATTACGATTGCTTCTGCCTAATTGCTCCTGTCTTATCTCTTGTTTGAATTCTTATTGCTCGCGGTCAAATAAACGCGTGTGAAAGGTCAGAAGTTTTATTCCGATGCTCTACGACCGCTTTTCGGCTTAGTGTAGCCGAACCTGTATCCACTATCAATGTTTTCATAGTGATACTGATACGAGTCATGCTTTCGGAATAAACATCTGGATGTCTCAGATGCCGTTTAGGAGCTCACAGCGAACGATTCGCTGTTCTCACTTGATGAGCTGCCCCTTACCCAACTGGCTCCACAGCGCTGGGAAGAAGTGCGGCCAGACAAAGAATCATTTCCGCCTTCGAAGAGTTGACTGCTGGGCTGTGCCCGCGGTCCTCTTGCAGTTCCTGTTGAGCGCTCGGGCGCCCTCCAGGTTGGAGTTTTATTTCAGGATGAAGTTGAGGCTGAGCGCTGCTCGCGCTCCTTCACTATCCTCACATAAAATTTGGGTAGAGCGCGACAACAGGACGCGCTCCTCAATTAGGTGGTCCAAACGCACTGGAGTTGCTAGCGACCTTCAGCTGGAGGATAGTTGTTGGTTACTATGTTTGCACGCGCTCTGATGGCTAGTGTGTTTGAATTTTTTCCCCGTTTCTATCCGGAGTGCAAGATCCCTGAACTTTCACTCACTAGCTTAGTGAGTTCGAAAGTTGGTCAGTAAATCAGTATTTGTCTGCGACGGGGCGGCAAATTAAATCCAATAGTTCACATTTACACCATCATGACATGTAGGCCCACTACAGGTCAGCGTCGAATCGGCGATCCTTTGGAAATGATTTGTTGGATGGATATTACAATGACAATGAAATATCCAATGAAGTTGACGTGGTCAGAACATAAACGATTCAACCGCTAAACCTCATGCAACAGCGCAGTCGTCGGGCGCGAAACTGTTGAGGTGTACAAAGCACCGCTTATCGTTAGCTCAACCATCTTTTGCTCCACCGCTATACTGTGTTTTTGTTTGTCGAAGGAAGTGTTCGACTCTCACAACGACCGTTCTGCGGTAGAAAGTGAATGATAATGAAGGGCTCAACACAATCCAAGTTTTGAAAATCAACTAGATGTTTTGCGTACTCCTTCATTTTCCACTGCTTCTGAGGCCCCGGTCATAGTTGGATGAGCCGACGCCTCCAGCCCGGTCGATACACACAGAATGCATTGGAAATGGGATGCAAAAATCACTCAGGTGTATCCCCCCGCACCCCAACACCCCCAACACCCACCCGGTCGATACGTATGAACAACATGGTGAGGTGAAGCTGAGAAAATCACTGGTGTATCCTCGCTCCCGCACCCCCAACACCCCCGCACCCCCGGTCGATACGTATGTTTAAAATGATGGAGTGAGGTTGAGAAAATCACTCAATGTATCCGACGCGGTCGATATCCATGCAATACGTGGATGAGAAAATCACCTGGGCGGGTCGAAGATAAACATTGCGTATCACTAGAAAGCTAACCTTACTGCTACCTCCGTGACTTCACCATACTCGCCTTCACTATTTCTCTCTGAACAGGTGCAATCCTGTTGGCCACGTAATCATCGTCATATCTAGTTGGATGCATCGAGTGATTTTCTCAACCTCACTCCATCATTTTAAAACATACGTATCGACCGGGGTGGTGCGGGGGTGTTGGGGGTGCGGGGGTGCGGGGGAGCGGGGGTGCGGGGGATGCAGATGCAAATAGCACCAACTATGACCGGGGCCTGAGAGGTTGAGCATTGAGAAAAGGATGTTCACACGCTCGTCACGCCGACACTCCTTCCCCACACGTTGAATTCTGCGTCAGGAGAAGTTCAGGTAAGAGAAGCTGTATACTCTACCCGGATTGAGAAGCTGTTGGGCATCGTTTCGCGCGACATCAGCGTTAGTCGCCGTGAGCATTGCTTCGGCAGCCAGCCCCGGTCTGCAAATGAAACAGGCAAAGATTTTCTCCCAGCTTTCATTGGTCCCCTTTGGCAACGGAAATACAAAAAAAAATTATTTTTCGCCCACAAAAGCCAAGTCTTAACTTGGTCGAGAATAATTAATGCCAAAGCGAGTGTTTCTCTGAGAAAGGAGAAGGCCATTCTAAAACGAAGGTGCACCAAAAACTCAAACCAAAACTCAGAGAAAAAGTGATCGGTCCTTTACCGTCCTTCTGCGGTCATTGGAGCCATTGCGTACAATGAGGCTGCGTCCACTCTTTGGGAGAGCGTGCGATTACGCAAAAGCGATATTCATTGCTAGCCGCTCCTGTTGAAAAATTGTTGCCCTTGTTTCCCAGAATCCTACCACGGAAGTCGAAAACTGTGGGGAATTATCAGTCGTTGCGCCGATTCGAGCGATTGATCACTCGGTCAAACGTTGGCAATCTAATATACACGAAGTAGGTGTGTGCCCGTGTTGGTTTGCGTGTACGGGCTTCTTCAGCATTGAGGAGTGTTGAGAGGCGCACACCAGCGGAAACGCGCGCTCTCACGACGTAGACACGCTGCCTCCAGTCGATTCTAGAGTAGTCAATCACGCTTCTCTGCGATATGCGGTATGAACTAGCAATAGATGACAAAAGAATGTGAATCTTTTCCGGTTATAGACGGCCTCTCTAAGGGGTTCAATTGCAGAGAAACTCACTTCCGTACCTCGCCATGAAATCAATATTATGCGAATCAAAAAAGTGTTCACGGAGGATGCTTGATTGTAAGAAGTTGGAAGCTCAGTCAATATCATCAGAAAGCGAGTTCAAACGTTGAAAGCTCCGAACAGTTCTCATCACTCACATGTACGGAAATTTCCTGGTTCTGTCTTCAGTGATAAACTGGATAGCTTCGAGGCTAGACCTTCTGTACGTCTACACCCGCATTGTCTTCGGTAGCAGGCTACCCGAAACACCGAGGGATCGGACTACAGCTCATCTTGACTCCTCATAAGGATTGTGGTGGGCGCCTACGCAATATTCCTTCCATAGCCATGGATCCTTTTCATGAAATGAGATTCTCAATAATAGAAAGGGAGCCTCAATTACTACCTGCTCAAACAATTGGGTTCGTGAGATATGAGAAAGACACGAAGGAACAGGTCTTCCACAAATGGTGAATGTGCCTGGGACAATCAACCCGGCCTATCGACCGAGTGGGGCTTGTCACCAGTGCTGGTTATCTAGGTTGTCATTTCGTAATCCACTGAGTTGGCTGTGTAATTTCTACTCAATTAGTCATGAAGATTACGACAACCAGTTGTTTGGAACCCATGACTTTTCGTAATCGCACTGTCTTCTCATGGTTCACAACAGGGTTCAGAGAGCATACAGGCCATAAAACGGCCAATGTCTCACCGTCGACTGCGTACCACGCGCTGCGCGAACGCACGCGCGTCGGAAGCAGACGGGTTTCGGCCGCCGCGCGACGTTTCGGCCGCCGCAGTCGACGGTGAGACATTGGCCGTTTTATGGCCTGTACGTCACAAGTTTTTCGACGCATTGTCATGCCTTCTGATGCTTCAAATCGGAGGGTAATGAGCAGTGACAGATACTGAAAAAAGCTGCTGTCCGTTGGTCTTTTGAGGAGTGATCTCTACTAAAATACGCGACGTGCTGATCGCGTATTTTTTGTGAGATAGGAATTTCCAGGTTCCTTCTATGCATAGCTGTAAGAGTAGAGATCGGAAATACACCTGCAGTGTGGTATATTAACAAATTTGGCGGTACTGGAAGTAGCAGTTCAAATCGGATAGCCCGGAAATTAATTCTCCGGGCTCAGGTGCGCGGATTCTACAGGTCGCTACTAAGTAGGAGTGGAGAACTGCGCAGCGGACCTTCTTTAGAAAATTCCACGACTTTTCCGATTGTTAACTTGACCATCTTAAGGTTAAGAACAATGGGGAAATCCTTCTGTAGGATTATTTATCACACGCCCCATGTAGAATGTCAATCGTTTTCTTCCAGATCTACACTGCAGGTCTATGCATGCTTTCGATCAGCCCAAATCGGGAACCTTCGCTTTTGCTCACGCGCCGTAAAACGTTCAGACAGCCACCAGAAAGAATGATCGAGGAGAAATACTGTGCTTATCTGGGTCAAATTCCGGTCCGCAATTGCGTCTCGACACGCTTCGCGGCCGCGGGCTTTCGAGTCGGAAGAGCTTCCAGTGCCGCAGCTGCCGATCTGTTGACTCTAGGTGGGTTTTAGAAACTGGAAACTAAACAAAACTGTATAAAAAGGCCATATCGAGTCGGCTTTGGAGCTGGAAACTCGATTGACTCGAGCGCGTGCGGCCGCAAAGCGTGTGGAAACGCAAATGCGGACCGGAATTTGATCCAGATAAGCACTGTATATCATCTCATAGTAGTTTTTCCCCGATGGTCATCCAATGTTGGTGGTATGTGGAAGATTTTCACGAGAGTGACGTCGTGATCCTAACTCTGAGTCCTCACCTTCTTGTCAATCTGTTGGGAACATCCCACATTTCCTGTAAAACCGGCCCTCTCACCGAGTACTGGTCGGTGAGTACTGAAGCAGCAGAGTTTCGCCCGCCGCTCTTTTGGCCTAAATGTCGGACTGGTCAACCGCCACTATGAATTAATAGAGATTAGCTTTCAAAAGTGGGACTTATTCATGTGGGTTGGAAAGGATTGACAGGTTTACACCTAGAGCTGTAGGCTAAGTTATTTTCCTCTAGCAGAAACTCCTGTTGGAAGACCTGGGTTACTCAGGGATGAACGCGCACAGACAGGCTGTCTCCAAGTATGTAAGCTCTGGTTCGTCCCTAGTGACCTGTTGATTTCAATTATCACCAGCAGCGGAGCGGTGGGCCTCGGTGAAATATAACTATTGATAAGGAGGTTTTGACGAAAAAGCCACCGCTCCGCGCTGTGATAACCGAAAACATGAGTTTACTTGGAATAAAACAGAGTCTAGACAGTCTGGGAGGAAGCAGGACAGACACTATTGAGATTACTATAACCTTTTTCATGGGGGAACCTTGTGACAGTGGCCCTCCAGTGCAAAGCAGTTTAATCAGGTGGTAAGTCGGACATTCGACTACATTCGAGGGTTTCGTCATAATTCAGCTGTGACGCCCCGGAATCTCACTTGGAAAACTACAATCTTGCTCGCTCTTGTTAGGCTTGAAAGGGTTTAAAGCCAGGCGGCTGTTTGTTGAAAACTTGTTCGAATTTCTCTCAGCCGCTGGGTGTCAAATTCAGAGTTCACGATGAGAGTCGTTTTTCTGTTTTTTTTTCTATCTTAAAAGCGGTCCCATGCTGATTTCATTGATGTCCCTGGAATCGTACAAGACCCCCTGGAAACGGAGTTATGGCCCCTAATAAATCAGCTAGGGAAGCTTGGTGGACGAGTTGTCCGAGGCTTGTAACTTCCGTCTTTTGCAGCCGAAGTATGCGAGCTGACCTGAGTAAAGAGAGAAGTTGGGTATAAAGGGAAGAACGGGGCTATTGATCGAAAACCATCGCTCACCTCACAATCTCGAGCATGCATTTGTTCACGTCGGTGGGCGTGGAAAGTGCATATAGGGTGTGACGAGCTGACGGGTGTCCAACTTTGGGCCCGTAGGGGACCGTTCCGAGCTCATTTTTCTTAGTTTTTTCAACGTTAGGGTTGCGCTAGGCCCCGCAGCTGCCGACCTCCACCAAAAAACAGACATGGTTTTTATCGTGGACACTGTCTTTAAAGGCAGTGTTCACGATGAATATCGCACTCGAGTTCGACCCAAAAACGGGATTGTTTGGTATAAAGGTAACTAATAGTGAAGGAACAGCGAAGAAAAGCGTCCACAATAAGTCAAAATAACGGTTTCTAAATTCAGGGCGTGGACGAGAATCATGGGCCCTGCTGATTTCGGCAAGCGCGCGCTAATGGCAAAATCTGCGCGAATCGATCATGCTAATCGCGGCAGTGTTGCTTGGCAATTTGCCATCGAAATGTGTGCGACTCCACAAACTCGTCCGATTGGGGGGCGGACCGGGATAGTTAGGCACACCGGGATAGCTTTCAAAGCCGTTTTTATTATTTCTGGCCAGTTTTCGTTGCTTTCTTCGACCCTATCCTCTCCAGCATCTGCCAACTTAGTGTGTCACATCGAGACTTCTAGAACAAAATTTATCGTGAACACTGCCTTTAAGGGTTTTTCAGCTCACACTGCAGATAAAAATCGGCCCTCACACAAAGACCTTCACTTATCTATGTCCAGTCACAACAGTAAAGTTCTAGTTAATTTACGCAGAACGATGATGTTGAGGACAGGCGACGAACGCTTTCTGCTCTCGTACCATTGCTTTCACACAGGAGTGTTGCTTCTACTTCTGTGACAAAATAGCTTAAAAGCACAGTACACCCTCAGAAATGAATTTTAAGATTTTCATGTGATTGTGTAGAAGACCCCTCCTGTATAACACGTGCCAGATGCGAGATCTCAATTCCTCCATAGAAGTGATATAAGCGACCACCAAAGGCCCGACCCCCTTCGCTCACCACCACAGGCCCGACCCCCTAACAGATTTTCGGACTCGATAGCGGCTCGATGGATGGATGAATTCCAATAAGTCGTCGTTCTTCAGTCCATTGCTGGGCTATCTCCTTATCCTGGCACGCTCTCGCGCAACGGTTGCGATTGAAGAGAAATACAGGCCTGAGACAACTTGTCCACCGCTTTTCCACCATCAAAAGCTAGGCATTTTTGAAGAACCATAACTCTGTTCAAAGGGGGTCTTGGACGGTGTTAGAGATACCTCTGTGATCACCGTGTGACTCTCTCCAAGATAAGCATGAAATCTGAAAATTAGTTTCTCGGGTGTCCTGTGCCCTCAATGTGGTACAAAGAAAGCAGGCGTCGACAACACTTATGAGGCTCGTTCAGATAAGGCATCTGCAATGACCGCAACCAAAATCAAGGGATTATCAGCTAAACGGATAAATGGGGCGGCGAATAGGGCCACATACGGTTAACTTTCGGTAGATTTCATATGAAAGAGGTGAGAAACTCTATTGGAGTGGCCATACTGTCAAACGCTTAGAATGAAGAAGCAATTGTAATTGATATTGAGCAGTGATATATAATGTTACCAGCGGCGTCGGCCGGCTGACGCCGGCCTCTGCCGCTGGGGCCCGGCTGCGCCGGCCCATTTGCCGGCTTTGCCGGCATATTGGGTATAAGGCAAATAACTCGGTGCTTTCTTTCTTCCTGCGCCGGCCCATAAGCTGGTTTAGGCGGCAACACTTGAACCATGGGAAATCACAAAGCATTCCAAACCTTGCTACGCCCGTTTACCTCCTTATCTGTACCGTGACACACCGGTCGTTCTTCCGTTTTATGAGACCCTGAACTGGCCTCTGATTTATCTTAATTTTTGTCATGATAAGGACAACCGCTGTTTGGAATTTACTAAACGTTTTCATGATCAACCGACCCCCTGCTACTTTTATTGCCAAATGAAGTAGAATGATGTTTGTGTTTCATGGATGCAGATTTTGATTAACTCTTATTTTCATCGTATATAAACCCGATTTAGAAAAGTTAGTGCATATAAACAGCTAAGCAGTTGAATTAAGTGGTGAAGGGTAGGGGACCTGAAGAAAGGAGTGGTGTACGCTCTCTTTTAGACGCACATAGTGATTCTGAAGTAATGCGCTCTCTCTCTCTCTGAGTCTCACACGTTTTCTGCGGCGTCCAACGCTTCCTTTTTGGGTCTCACACACTTCCTACGGCGCGATCTCCTCGGGTCTCACACATTTTATGCGGCGCCCTCGCACTCCACTTGGGTCCCGCACACTTTCTACGGCGACCGGCGCTCTCCGCACTTGGTTCCCGCACACTTTCTACGGCGGCCGGCGCACTCTCACTCGGGTTCCGCACACTTTCTACGACGTCCGGCGCACTCTCACTCGGATCCCGCACACTTTCTACCGCGTCCCGCGCACTCACTGCGGTCCCGCACACACTTTATACGGCGTCCGGCGCACTCACTCGGGTCCCGCACACTTTCTACGGCGTCCGGCGCACTCTCACTCGGGTCCCGCACACTTTCTACGGCGTCCGGCGCACTCTCACTCGGGTCCCGCACACTTCCTACGGCGTCCGGCGCCCTCCCACTTGGCTCCCGCACACATTATACGGCGTCCTGCGCATTCCCACTTGGGTCCCGCACACTTTCTACGGCGACCGGCGCACTGCCACTTGGGTTCCGCACACTTTATACGGCGTCCGGCGCACTCTCACTCGGGTCCCGCTCACTTTCTACGGCGTCGGCGCACTCCTTCGGGTCCCGCACATTTTTCTACGGCGTCCGGCGCACTCTCACTCGGGTCCTGCACACTTTCTACGGCGTCCGGCGCACTCTCACTCAGGTCCCGCACACTTTCTACGGCGTCCGGCGCCCTCCCATTTGGGGTCCCGCACACATTATACGGCGTCCTGCGCACTCTCACTCGGGTCCCGCACACATTATACGGCGTCAGGCGCACTCTCACTGGGTCCGCACACTTTACGGCGTCCGGCGCACTTCACTCGGGTCCGCACACTTCTACGGCGTCCGGCGCCTCTTTCGGGTCTCGCACACTTTCTACGGCGTCCGGCGCCCTCTCCGCCGGGTCCCGCACACTTTCTACGGCGTCCGGCGCACTCTCACTCGGGTCCCGCACACTTTCTACGGCGTCCGGCGCTCCCATCTGGGTCCCGCACACATTATACGGCGTCCTGCGCACACTCCTCAGGTCCCGCACACTTTCTACGGCGTCCAGCGCACTCACTCGGGTCCCGTACACTTTCTACGGCGTCCGGCGCGCTCTCACGCGGGTCCCGCACACTTTCTACGGCGTCCGGCGCACTCACTGGGTCCCGCACACTTTCTACGGCGTCTGGCGCCCTCCCACTAGCTCCCGCACACTTATACGGCGTCCTGCGCATTCCGCCGGGTCCCGCACACTTTCTACGGCGACCGGCGCACTGCCACTTCTGGGTTCCGCACACTTTATACGGCGTCCGGCGCACTCACTGGGTCCCGCACACTTTCTACGGCGTCCGGCGCACTCTCCACTCGGGTCCCGCACATTTTCTACGGCGTCCGGCGCACTCTCACTCGGGTCCTGCACACTTTTCTACGGCGTCCGGCGCACTCTCACTCAGGTCCGCACACTTACGGCGTCCGGCGCCTCCATTTTGGGTCCACGCACATTATACGGCGTCCTGCGCACTCTCACTCCGGGTCCCGCACACATTATACGGCGTCAGGCGCACTCTCCTGGTCCGCACACTTTCTACGGCGTCCGGCGCACTCCATCGGGTCCCGCACACTTTCTACGGCGTCCGGCGCACTCTCACTGGGTCCCGCACACTTTCTACGGCGTCCGGCGCCCTCCCACTTGGGTCCCGCACACATTATACGGCGTCTGGCGCACTACAATCTGGGTCCCGTACCCTTTCATGATGTACTGCGCATCACTTCTAAGGTCCTGCACCCTTACCCTGACGTCCTGCACACTTTCTGAGCCCCATCCCCTCGTGAGGTTGCCCGTCTTGAAAGTCAAGCCGAATAAACGGTCAAACAAACACACAGAGAAACGCACACATACATACATACACACACGCACACACAAATTTACCAAAATATATATAGTAGGATATTTTGCTGGACAACAAAGTTGTCGACGTAAAATCTTTATACTTAAAGCAGTTATGTCTCGATGTGTGTGTGTGTGTGTGTGTGTGTGTGTGTGTGTGTGTGTGTGTGTGTGTGTGTGTGTGTGTGTGTGTGTGTGTGTGTGTATGTGTGTGCATGTGTCCCCGATATCTTTGGAATGGCCGATCAAAACTTGTATGGCGAAATGGTACCAACATTTAGGTGGGTGCGACATTTATCGATTACAAAAAATCAGCCCGACTCACCTCTTACGTGCCTCGGGCCAACCTGAGTTTGTCCGTGGAGCACACTTTTGGCCGTGGGTCATGATAACTTCTGCGAGTCGTCTAGCGATGCAAAATGCAGGGCGTCATAAAGGTGTGCAGGACCACAGTGAGGGTGTGCAAGACGTCATAGTAAGTGTGCAGGACCCTAATCGGAGTGCAGGACGTCATAAAAGTGCGCAGGTCCTAAGTAGGAATGTGCAGGACCCCAGCGGAAGTGTGCAGGACGTCATAGAAAGTGTGCAGGACCCCAGGTGGGAGTGTGCAGGGCGTCATAGAAAGTGCGCAGGACCCTAATCCGGAGGTGCAGGACGTCATAGAAAGTGCAGGTCCTAAGTAGGAATGTGCAGGACCCCAGCGGAAGTGTGCAGGACGTCATAGAAAGTGTGCAGGACCTCAGTGGGAGTGTGTGCAGGGCGTCATAGAAAGTGTTCAGGACCCCAGTGGGAGTGTGCAGGGCGTCATAGAAAGTGTGCAGGGACCCTAATCGGAGTGTGCAGGACGTCATAGAAAGTGCGCAGGTCCTAAGTAGAATGTGCAGGACCCCCAGCGGAAGTGTGCAGGACGTCATAGAAAGTGTGCAGGACCTCAGGTGGGAGTGTGCAGGGCGTCATAGAAAGTGTGCAGGACCATAATCGGAGTGCAGGACGTCATAGAAAGTACGCAGGTCCTACGTAGGAATGTGCAGGACCCCAGTGGGAGTGTGCAGGGCGTCATAGAAAGTGTGCAGGACCTCAGTGGGAGTGTTCAGGGCGTCATAGAAAGTGTGCAGGACCCTAATCGAAGTGTGCAGGACGTCATAGAAAGTGCGCAGGTCCTAAGTAGGAATGTGCAGGACCCCAGTGGAGTGGTGTTCAGGCGTCATAGAAAGTGTGCAGGACCCTAATCGAAGTGTGCAGGACGTCATAGAAAGTGCGCAGGTCTAAGTAGGAATGTGCAGGACCCCAGTGGGAGTGTGCAGGACGTCATAGAAAGTGCTGCAGGACCTCAGTGGGAGCGTGCAGGGCGTCATAGAAAGTGTGCAGGACCCTAATCGGAGTGTGCAGGACGTCATTGCTGAAAGTGCGCAGGTCCTAAGTAGGAATGTGCAGGACCCCAGCGGAAGTGTTCAGGCGTCATAGAAAGTGTGCAGGACCTCAGTGGGAGTGTGCAGGGCGTCATAGAAAGTGTGCAGGACCCTAATTGGAGTGTGCAGGACGTCATAGAAAGTGCGCAGGTCCTAAGTAGGAATGTGCAGGAGCCCAGTGGGAGGGGGGAGGACGGGAGAGAAAGTGTGCAGGACCTCATGCGGAGTGTGCAGGGCGTCATAGAAAGTGTGCAGGACCCTAATCGGAGTGTGCAGGACGTCATAGAAAGTGCGCAGGTCCTAAGTAGGAATGTGCTGGACCCCAACGGAAGTGTGCAGCACGTCATAGAAAGTGTGCAGGACCCCAGTGGGAGTGTGCAGGACGTCATAGAAAGTGTTGCAGGACCTCAGTGGGAGCGTGCAGGGCGTCATAGAAAGTGTGCAGGACCCTAATCGGAGGGTGCAGGACGTCATTGAAAGTGCGCAGGTCCTAAGTAGGAATGTGCAGGACCCCAGCGGAAGTGTTCAGGGCGTCATAGAAAGTGTGCAGGACCTCAGTGGGAGTGTGCAGGGCGTCATAGAAAGTGTGCAGGACCCTAATTGGAGTGTGCAGGACGTCATAGAAAGTGCGCAGGTCCTAAGTAGGAATGTGCAGGACCCCAGTGGGAGTGTGCAGGACGTCATAGAAAGTGTGCAGGACCTCAGCGGGAGTGTGCAGGGCGTCATAGAAAGTGTGCAGGACCCTAATCGGAGTGTGCAGGACGTCATAGAAAGTGCGCAGGTCCTAAGTAGGAATGTGCAGGACCCCAACGGAAGTGTGCAGCACGTCATAGAAAGTGTGCAGGACCTCAGCGGGAGTGTGCAGGGCGTCATAGAAAGTGTGCAGGACCCTAATCGGAGTGTGCAGGACGTCATAGAAAGTGCGCAGGTCCTAAGTAGGACTGTGCAGGACCCCAGTGGGAGTGTGCAGGGCGTCATAGAAAATGTCAAGAACTCAACGGGAGTGTGCAGGACGTCATAGAGAGTGCGCAGGTCCCCAGTTGGAGTGTGCAGGACGTCATAGAAAGTGCGCAGGTCCTAAGTATGAATGTGCAGGACCCCAGTGGGAGTGTTCAGGGCGTCATAGAAAGTGTGCAGGACCCTAATCGAAGTGTGCAGGACGTCATAAAAAGTGCGCAGGTCCTAAGTAGGAATGTGCAGGACCCCAGTGGGAGTGTTCAGGGCGTCATAGAAAGTGTGCAGGACCCTAATCGAAGTGTGCAGGACGTCATAAAAGTGCGCAGGTCCTAAGTAGGAATGTGCAGGACCCCAGCGGAAGTGTGCAGGACGTCATAGAAAGTGTGCAGGACCCCAGTGGAGTGTGCAGGGCGTCATAGAAAGTGTGCAGGACCCCACTGGAGTGTGCAGGACGTCATAGAAAGTGCGCAGGTCCTAAGTAGGAATGTGCAGGACCCCAGCGGAAGTGTGCAGGACGTCATAGAAAGTGTGCAGGACCCCAGTGGGAGTGTGCAGGGCGTCATAGAAAGTGTGCAGGACCCTAATCGGAGTGTGCAGGACGTCATAGAAAGTGCGCAGGTCCTAAGTAGGAATGTGCAGGACCCCAGCGGAAGTGTGCAGGACGTCATAGAAAATGCACAGGTCCCGAGTGGGAGTGTGCAGGTCATCGAAAGTTAGCAGGACCGCAGTGGGAGTGTGCAGACGTCACCAAGAGTGTAGAATTTGAAAAAAAGGTTTTTCAATTTTTAATGCTAAATCTTAACCTTTTGTGGAGAGGAAATAGATAGGAAAATATGAATCTTGAGAAGCGTGGGACGCGTTCTGAGATTGGCGCAGAACTCCTGCGACATTTTTTCCCAGTTTTAGGACACAAGCAGCAGCTTCACTTCCGCACCTTCTCTGTTCGCCACCATTGCAAACTGCTCAGTCATTTCGAATCCCTAACTTCCAAAACCAGTTTTATATATGTTGCAAGTCTGAGCTTATCAAAATCTGCACCACAAAAACATAAACAACCACCTACTAATTTCATTCATTGAGAACAAGGGCATGATGTTGGTCAACTAGGGAATATAATATGAGAATGCGTTTTTCCTTATCATGATAGAGACGGTAAAGCGAGAATAATCGCTTGTGAACTTTACAAATTGGAAGAAAGGGCAGTGGGTAGCGACGTAAGGGAAGGAAGTACAGAAGGGGTTCTGAATTTTGTCTGAATTCTGGCTTCTTATGTTTTGCTTTATGATCCCACATTTTGATATACCCACGGCCTGCTGTAAATGTACGGCACCTTGCTCTGCTCAGGAGAGTACTTTCGGGTAGGCGGAAGTCAGTCACCACCGTTCTAACAAACTAATCCGTCTCAGGTAGTTGGCTCATGCAAAAGTTTCTGTGAGCGAAAACTTCGCTAGGTCTCGCTAGTAGTTATTATATGAACTGCGATATATCAATTACATACACCCACCCATAACCTTCCCTTATCCTCGTTTGCCAAATGGAACTCTTCTAGCACGAGTGCAAGGCACAATCGGCAGCGTTGTGAGTCGCGCAAGCCAGCTAGGGAGGATGGAGGAATAAGACCACGAAAGGCCTGGAAGGAATGAGGCTTGTTCAAGCCTCATCAGGAGAACATTAAGACACAAATAAAAAAATACCTTCTACTTTTTCACAATTAATTGTCCTGTCACAAAATAAAAGGTTATGTTTGCAGTGTTCTCGTGGGTTGTCACACTCACGTTCAGTTATTCGCTATTATCCGGCAACTGAGACATCCTGCTGGGGTCGTATTCGCCACCAACCCGCCGGGTAGTCGAAAGGAATTTGAGGTGAAATTTCTGTACAAAATGCGCGCTTCACGGCCACCTCTCACCTCCCTTTGCTTCCCTCGCGTCCGCCGGAATTTTTCGCCTCGATTCGCTAAAGGATGGTCGCTTCGCGATGAAATCTTTATCTTTTCGCAGTGATATCGACACGAAACACAGTTCGCATTTCAATCTTCATAATGTAATCTGGGTTGATTTGTTCCTCTGCCGTGCGTGGTATCATCCCTTCCGCTTCCCTTCGACTTCCCTCTGCGAGTTGTTGGCGAATACGACCACAGATGTTCATTCCGAAAGCATTAATGGGATCAGTATCACTATGAAAACATTAGTAGTGGATACAGGTTTGGCTGCGCTAAGCCGAAAAGCGGTCGTAGAGCATCGGAATAAAGCCTCTGGCCTTTCGCACGCGTTGATTTGGCCGCGAGCGATAAGAAGTCAAAAACGAGAAGGCAGGAGCAAACAGGCAGAAGCAATTGTCAGTTCATATACTAAATATTTTACGTCGACTCGACAACTTGGTTGTCTAGCAAAATATAACATTCGTACGGACCTTACCCATGTTTTCCTGAGTTTTGCGTGGGAACATCAAAGGCCCGCTGTTGGCATACAAAAAGTTTGTAATGAACAATCCTTTCATGCGAATTTGAATATGGCCATATGCGCCTTCTCCTGCCAATGCACAATGAGATCACCGGCGATAAATCCATTCTCCATAATTTTTTACTAACAACTTTATTTTCTAGTCTCCTAAAATTCGATAAGTACCACACAAAGAGTTCTGGAAAGGACGAGAGCGATGGCATGCGGCCTCAGCTAAACAACATTTCGCAGCCACAAGTCATCGCTTGAAAATAAAAATTAATTAAATTAGAGGATAACGGCTCCAATAATCATGTTAGAAATCTCTTCAAATTATCAATCGCTCTTGAATGGTCATTGGTTCCTGCTCTGAGGTCTTGGAATCTTCGGTCTTGCGATGACTTTTTCCGGCTTCTCAGGCTTCCGTGCTCCAGTGGGTGACTTCTGAAACATGGACAGTACAGTTCGCGGACGCGTTTTATGCGCTTTCCAAGCTGTTATGAATAGTGGCACACCTGTGCGACACCCTGACCCCTCATATTGCTGTCACGAATTCTTTTTTTTTTCTAAGAAAGAGGTCGAAATTCCGATTTTTTTCCTTTCCGTGAACTAAGAAGGGAGGGCCCTCTGGGGTGGGAGACGTCATGAAAAAAGTTCTTCCAAGAGTTGTGGGGGATGGATAGAATAACATAAATGTATGTTGGGTTTTATCTACGGGCCTTCCGATGATCCAAAAAAGAAAAAACCAATCGAAAGCACCTGCAACTTCCTAACCAAAGCAGCTTGAGTGAATATATTTTCTCGGAGCACATTTAATTGCAATGAAATTGCCCTATGCAAGGTTTGGTGGCTTTATTCTGGACTAATCGTGAAATACAGTACTGTTAAAAAGTCTATTCCCATGACCTTTCTGCGAATTATGTTTTATACATATCTTGGCTTGCCCTTAGCAAAACTTGAAGAAACTTTTGTATGTTATGGGGCATCACAATCCTTGCTTCGCACATACACAAAATAGGTTTTTGAGCGAACAGTTTTTTGAAACAGAATCTATTCATCATTTTGTGGTATTATTTCAAATAGGGACTATTTCCTCAAGACATGGCTATTACAAATCCAGACCCATAGCAGTTATTCGCCATTCAAACTCAGGCGATTCTCGGCCCTGAGCCGCCTGGCAGTTCAACTAGTGTTCCCAATCTGCGGGTCTGCTTCTGCTGCTGTCCGGGCCACTGCTGTTGTTTTCCGGGCCTCTGCTGTTGCTGTCCGGGCTGCTCCATTCGCCCGAACAGCAACAGCAGTGTCCCGGAGATTGGGAGAGCGAGCCGATTTGTAAGGCGGCTCCGATTCCTGTTCTGTTAACCCTTCATCGAAAACTACTAAGGTTGGCTCGATGACGCAGAATTTTCTTTCGATCCTCCGGAGTTCGAATGTGAAAAAATGAGTGAGATATACTGAAAAAAATTCGGAAAAAGATCCCCAATATTGTACCAAATAAAACAGATTGAGGTAGATAAGTGTTAGATGTAGTGTTCAGCCGATTTGCACTTCTGAAAAACCAAAAGCACTTTCATCGTGGCCGCTTGAAGAGAATGGGCCCACTATTTTTTCTGGTTTTCCCAAACTTTTGCTCTGCTGGATGGTCCATAGGTGAAACCCAACATACAGTAATGTTACTCTATCCAACCCCCACAACTCTCCGACGAATTTATTTCAGGACGTCTCCTACCCCGCAGGGTCCTCCCTTGTAAGGGCTGGCTACTACTGTCAACAGCAAATTGGAATACGCTTCATCCCTTTTGTGAAGCACAAAAACGCTTACATTTGCGTCGGGTTCGACCCTCTGCAGAACAGGTGCTCCAGATTTCTTCGGTACTGATGTGATTGTCCTGTGAGCCGGTGATGGCATCGCAGCTTTTTTGCCAGCACTGGGTTGTTGTCTAGTTTCAGTAACCTTTACATCCGGCTGTTTAGCCTCAGCTTTCTTCTCCTGGATAACTTCAGATGTTTTACCCGCTGGCTTCTCTGTCTTCTCAATAGGTGGTTTTGACGGTTTGTATTTAGTTGGCGTTGTTGCGGGTATATCATCATCCATTACTGTCTTGTCTTCTAAAACATTTCCCCGACGTCTTGATTCTGCGTCAAGTCGGTCTTGCTGCATACGCTTAGCCAGAACGTCACCTCCCCAGGTTCTTGGAACATACTCCGGATGTAGAAGCATCACGTCCAGCAGAATTCGTTTGGCCTTAATCATTACATAAAGTTCACCTCCGCACTGCCGTTCAGTCCGCAAAGTGCACCCTGATTGCGAAATCTTGCTGCGGCGCGGCTGCGAACATCCTCAGACAAGGATGTGGGATCACCCGGGCGCTTTTGGCCTTTGGTGCCCGGGTGATCCCACCGCCCGGGTGATCCCACATCCCTGTCTGAGGATACTCGCAACCGCGCCGCAGCATGATTTCGCAATCAAGCGCACTTTGCGAACTGAACGGCAGTGCGGAAGTGAAGAATACTCCTACTCAGGTTTAGAAACCGATGTACAATGTTGAATATTCTTCACACCTTTGTTGTATCAAGAAGGAAAATCCGTAATTCGTTGTCGACGACATCATCGAATAGATCTGGCCTCATCAGAACCACGTCGATAGCATACGAGAACGCTTTGTCAATCAAAAGAACAATCTAAACCAAAACTTGATATCGATTACAACATGACTGGTGACCAGTTGTGTCTGCATATCTGACACAACTTAATTCTGATGCTCTGACTCTTCCGTCTGTCGATCACGGCCTTCGTGAATCGATTGCGCAGCATTACATACAATTTTGAGAGAAAGTAGCAGAGTGTGGCTATTTCCGAGATGTTCAGACACTGTTTTTGCATACGTAGAGAGTGGCAGTACACTCTCTACGTCTCTGACGGTTGTCTCCTGTTCTCCGATGCGCCGCATTCAGACGCAGTTGCACAAACCACCATTGCGCAATTGCAATTTCGTGCAAATGCGCGTTACAGGAGAAGAGACAACCATAAGATAAGTAGGGAGTGAGCTAAAGTGTGCCCGAATGAGAATCGCGACCCACGCTGTCGGCGTGCTTGGCAGGCGGTCGTTGCATGTGTCGCCCTCGGACGAGTGTTGGATTTCAACGACGGCCGTCCCCTCTCCCACTGATTGATCGGCGCAGTGCTTGCTACCGGCCGGTGCCGGCCTCGTTCGTTGTCGATGGCGGTGGGGACTTTTCGCATGCTCGTCCGAGAGCGGCGAACGCGACGGCCGCCTGCCAAGCACGCCGGCCGCGTGGGCAGCCATTCTCATTCGGACGCACCTTACTACTGGGATAGGGGCTCTCTATACACAGAGGGGTAGAGTTGTCCCGTTTTTTTTCAGTTCGACATGTCACGCGGCTCAATGCAAGCAAAGCGGTCCCGAGTGCAATTAGAGCCGCGAAACGCGAGACAACTCCTAACTCACTGTGTAGAGAGCCTCTGTCCCGCTACCACTAGGAAAGACAACGGTCAATCACAGCACTTCACTCGGCCCTGCATCAACCTCCGCTCTTTCTGCAGCCTGATCACCTAACATCCACCAGCCTGCGTCCACCAGCAATGATGCTGCTCAATTGCGGCCCTTTCATACTTCCCGGTTTCGCTCATTGCTTACGCTATAACACCCTAAGACTATCACCCGGTCCCTTACCCTTATTAAGCCACTGGCTCAGCACACAAACAGGGAAGCGCGAACACCAACGCAGCTCTGGGGCCTACTGCCTATTACGAGCAGAAAGTGTACTTATGAGAACCGTTAGAGCTATCATCGATTGGCCTCCACTTCAAACCTGGATGAATGAAACCGTTCACAAACCTCAAAAATGGGCAGTATTGTTACTCGCTGTCAATCTCCGACATACACCAACATCAGTACATTAACAACAATTAGTAGTGATGATTGTTGCTTGATAAGATCCTTTTCTCACCTCTGGGGTCGGTTTTGGATTCCTGGCTTCAAAAAAACTGCACAATGCTGCCCGCTCCCCTTCGCGAATTGTCTGTTCAAGAAGCTGGTTTCTTTGCATGATTTCCAACCCTCGTATTGCAATTGCTTCCTGATTCGATGTCTGAAATGCTTGTCTTTTACTCTGGAGTAGAAGCATGGGCATTTCTCAGTCACTCGATTAACTAGTCAGCAGGTTCACAAAAAGCTTCATTCACCACCGTCTTCTCTTCTTCCTTCTCTTCAGGAGCTTGAGATCGTTGTAAAAATGCATTAATAGACGCTAGTTCTTCAACTTTCTGAAACTCTGATGCGATGTTTTCGAGGAATGCTCTAGAGTTGGCTCAGATCACCTTCTCCTTTTCGCGTAGCTGCTTCCTCAACCGCCGCATTTGCAGCGTCAGTTTCCGATTTGCCAATTCTAGTTCTTCGATACGTATTATAAGTATTCGGAGTTCAGTCACAGACGTCTCCTGAAATTGTAAACAAGATCAGAAGCGTTCAAACAATTCGGGAAGGGACCTACCGCACTCTTATCTTGACTATCGCTTTTTCCCATGCAGCCAGCCTAAATTCGGTATCATTGAGAGTGGACCGATGTTTGGGAATTCCCAATATTATTGAATCAAAAAAATCTGAGCCTGAGTCTTCAACAAATGTGCAAACTTCTCACTTAACCTCAGATAGGCGGCAGTGGACGTTATAATGGTTCATTGACGATAACTCATCTGTACATCAAATCGAACACCCACAATTGCGAGCGATCATTCACCGGATTTGTCCAAACACTTGTTCATAAACACTTTCTGCATAAGTGTTCGCACTCTACATATGCCGACAATGCCGAAGACCACCCAAGCCGGGAAGGTGGACTCCCGTTGAGCAGGTCAGATGAGTGATCCAGCGGGAAGCGGACCGCATAAAAGGCCGTTTGTGAGGGCCGGAGACAAGTCAGCTTCAGCCGCACTGCCCCGCTCTACCTCTGGTGTTCAACTCAGGTGTTCTTCTTATTAGTCTACTAATAAACTCTACTGTATTCTCCCGTCTTCCCTGCAGCAGCAACGGCAGCTCTCGCCTGTTAGAGAGAGCGTAGAACTTTACAGTCTTCGGAATACAACAGAATGTTCTAGAAGGCCCTGTCAAACACACTGTCGTTGTTACTGTTATTGCTGCTCCACTATAATGAACTTCTGCTAACGCTTGCTGCTCGGCTCCGTATTCTCAACTCGACAATTCTCCGCTCATTCATAAAGAGCATTCATGACTGACTTTCGAACATTGACTCGATGTGCTCCGAGAGTCAACAATATTGAATCGAGAAAGGGAGCCTGATCCGCCTCGGATCAGGGGCCTATGGTAGATTCTGTCAGGATAGCTCCGTTTCCCGATCCACCCATCAAATAAGGGAAAGGACCTAACAGAATTTCGCGCATTCACTGGAGAATATCCAAGCCAAAGCTGTGGAGTAGCCCGCTTCGCTGATTGGCACTGTACTATTAAGTCGAGCGATTAGCGACAAAGATAATCACACAATATTTTACCGGCTCCAAAGCCAGTGAAGGCTTGAAATAAAGATCGAAAACATTTTCGTCAACGTCCCGTAGCGTCAGGATTGGGTCACTGTTCAGCCTCAAGCGCGGCGTCAGCTTGCCGGCCTCTTCAACTTCGCTACGTCAAGAAAAAAAGCTCTGGACAAGGTTGAAGGTCCCTTCCTTATATAACAAAATTTTTTCTGCATCATTGTTCCCTGTGAGCTCTATCCAAACAGGCCTACCCTGCGTTTGATTTCTTCTATTCGCGAGTATTCGGATTGCGCCAATGGTTCCGACTGCGAATGTTCGTCTGCGTTCTCGTCGCTTCTGTAATTGAAAAAATATGCTAGTGCAAAAGAAAAGTTTGCCGAGATGCGTCAGATCACCCGTCCGCGAATGATTTCTCTCCTTTGTCGGCTCCACGTGCTGACAACTCCAGCGGATCCTCTTCCTTTTCCTTTTGCTTCCATCTAAACAGCAGTTATACTCAGTTGAACCGCAGAGAATGTTGATAACCAGCTTCTCACAATTATCCGTTGAACAGGCTATGGGTAGGGAGTTTGGTTGTCGTAAGACTTTTTGCACCTCACTACATAGAAAAACTCATGACGTCTCCATTCTACAGTCCGAAATGAGACATTCCGCTGGAGCATGCGTTCGACTTTAAGGCATCGTCTACTGTGAATTTCGTTTCCGAGTTTTCCATATATGATGGAAGCTCTAGCACCCTGTATAACGGCTACCGTATTTACTCTAATAGAAGTAAACCTCTATTTGAAGTACACCTCTAATAGAAGTACACCCAAAGGGGAACGCTGAGTATTAGAAGTACACCCTCTATTTGAAGTATACCTCTATTAGAAGTACATATAAAATAGAGGTCTGAGTATTAGAAGTACACCCTCTATTTGAAGTACACCTCTTTTAGAAGTACACCTCCTTTCGGAGTGGACCCCCGGTACTTGGGTAAGTGATTGGCGAATCGAATGTGGCATTTGAGAGAAACCAGTTTGCCCGAGATTTTTTGCAATAATGTGAGGTTTGAATATTCACAAAGAAAACTATCGGCCATCCCTTTCTTGGACAAAGATTGCTTGTATGGGACAACTTACGATCCAACCTCAGCGAACTTTAAATGACCAGGAAAAAACGCGGAGCTAAAGTTCGACATTGGTGCTTTTACGAATATTTTTGTTAGATTGGGTACTAGTCGATCAAAGTCGACTTGTTTTGGCCCTAGACGTTGACTTTAGCGGTGCTTAAAAAACCAAGATTCCTCAGCGTTACGAAGATTGGATCATTTATTTATGTACATAAATTGCTTATACGACGGGGAAATTAGAAACCACCAATTGTAGATTTTACATATAGTGGATTGTGGACGCAAAGAACTCGCTTCTGGAAAAGCTGTTGTCAGGTCGTTCAAGAACCGCGCTTTTCAATCGCTCTGGACGGCTCGAAAGGCGATCAGTTAAAGGCAGTGTTCACAATAAATTTCACTCCCGATATCACCTAGGTTTACAGAAGGTCTGGTGCCCTGTATAGCAAGGCATGTTTAAAAACCACGAGAAAGACTCATTTTTGAGCCAAAGTAGGCCCTCCCTTTTTTACGCTGATTTTTGAGCGTGGAGGAATTGACCGCTATGAGGGTGCAATCAAGCGATTAGCTCACTTATCAGCACTTCCTTCACTTGACCTTTACTGTAATCTGAGTCTTCATTTGTTCAATTCGAGGGGCGGATCTGGAGCACGCGGCGTGTCTGGGACACCAAAACGCTTATTTGCAACTGTTATTTTGCCACCAGGCTCGTTTTTTTTTACCGTTTTTTCGACACTGGGAGCCTAGAATCCTCCTCGCCAATCATTTCACTGTGGAAAGTCACCGATGATGTTCATCGTGAACGCTGCCTTTAAATTGTTTTTAAGCATAACAAGTCGATGAAGAACGTGTCAACAAAATCGAAAACGAATTTATACATTTCTTGGAAGAAATTCACTTTGGAAAGGTGTGAATATATGATATCAGAGATTGTGGAAGCATCGATTCAATTGAGCCAAGTCTGAAATTTTATTAAATACAAGTTTTTGGTGTTATACTGGAATTCATAAAATGAAGAGTCTACCATTGGAAATTCAAAAAATCGCGCCGAATAATAGAAGTACACCCTCTATTAGAAGTACACCTCTAATAAAAGTACACCAAAAAGAGAGGGCTGAGAATTAGAAGTACAACCCCTATTTGAAGTACACCTCTAATAGAAGTACATATAAAACAGGGGTCTGAGTATTAGAAGTACATGTACTTCTAAAAGAGAAAGTACGGTATATTGAAAAAAAACAGCGAAAGCCCCATTGAAAGCAGCTTTTTCCGGCCGAAATTACCTCAATCGATTTTTGAGAAAGAAATAGTCGATCGTTAGGGATCGCTGTGTTGACCCATAATCTCTCAATCAAATGAATTTCATCCTTTTTTCAAGAGATTTGTGGAGATGGAAAGGTGAACCGATAAATGTAGAAAAATGATTCTTGACGTATTCATATGATGGGTGTATCCGAGAAAGATAGCTGACCACTCAGCAAGCCGCGCGCCTGTCGCGTGCGCCGATCGTTCACCACAGTTCTCGTGGGCGCACAACACGCAGCGCAGTCTGCTGAGGTGACTGCAGCTATCCCTTTTCTGGTTACCCGAACTATACAATGTATTTCATCAACTTCCACTCTATGGTGCTACATCGCTTATTGATTAGATACTTGTACAATGGTTGGCAGTAATTCTGAGAATTTTCGCATGGCTATTGCATAGCTATGGCACTGAAATTCAGCTTTCGCACGGTATAGCATCGCTATGGCACTGAAGTGCAGCTCCTTCGCGGAATAGCATCCCTATGGCATCGAAGCGCAGCTCTTCCGCGAAATAGCATCGCTATGGCATACCAAATAATGCGGTTAGCGAAATAAAATTGCTATGGTATCGCTATGGTACTACAACCTTGAACTTGTTGAGAGTTGAGGTCTTTCTGGTATCAGTATCATGCTCAGAGTAAACAAACCGAAGGGTATAAAAGCGCTCCTTCTCACCGAATGCTCACTCGGCATTTCGAGGCCGATCCCGGAAGATGACTTCAGGTCACCTTCGGAGGATCACTTGGAAGCCGAAGAATAATTTTTGGCACCTGAGAAGATGGTATTCACGGTTAGGGGGGGGTGGTCCCGCACACGGAGACCCTGGTGGGAACCATCGGAATAACCAACATGTGGCTTCGACATGACCCACATGTGACATTTAAATAACTCACATGTGGCATCGAAGTAGCCCACATGTGGCCGGCCAGGCCACATGTTGGGTTATTACGATGCCATAGCGATGCGAATCTTCTCAGAAAAATTGTGCCAGATGACTGACGGAGGGTCGGTCTCTTTTTAGGGAAATTGAAACATTCCTCCTAAGATACTATCACAATAAAGCGTTGATGACCCAAGAAACTTTCCTTACGTCCTCAGATGGGTCCAAGCAATTAATCAAAGACAAAAAGCGGTTACTGGTTTTCAGCGCATACGATGCCTCAACGGCACAGTACACCCTCAAGCATGAATTTTGTGATTTTCATTCGATTGTGTACTAGACCCTTCCCGTATAATACTTGCCAAGTACGAGATCTCAACTCCTTCGCATAGGCGAGATATAAGTGACCACCACATGCCCGACCCCTTCGCTCACCACCACGGGCCACACCCCCTACCAAATTTTTGAACACGATAGCGGCTAGATGGATGAATGAATTTTCAACAAGTCTTGGTTCTTCAGTCCACTGACGGACTGTCTCCTTATCCTGGCTTGCTCTCGCGCAACGATTACGAGTGAAGAGAAATACAGGCCTGAGACAACTCGTCTACCAATTTTTCACCCTCAAAATGTAGGCATTTTTGAGGAGCCATAACCCTCTTCTCAGGGGGTCTTGAACGATTTCAGAGATACCATTTCCGAAAGTTGGGCTCCACAGAAAAGGTAAAGGATTTGGCATTGCTCTAAAATGTCGTGAAATTGTTCCATTAGGTTTGGATATCAAACTGATTCCCTAAATGTAGTGAAATTGTTGAATCGATTTGGCTGTTGTGGGTATATACAGATAACATAATCATTGAATGTAGTGAAATTGTTGCAAACGGATAAGAAGCTCCATGAATTATCACAGTCAAATTACGCGTCAAAAGGGTTTTTTTCTTGAAGCGCATATTGATGTAATTTAATAACATTGGAAAATTATTTCTAAGGGCTAGGATTATTTCTAGTCCATAAGGCCACGTTTCGTTCAGCATTGTTGGCTGAGAATTATTTTTTTTCCTTTCGTCTTCATTCGCTAGACTCAGAACTCCTCTTGACGCGTGATTTGACTGTGATAATTCATAAAACTCCTGCCAAATCCGTTTGCAACTATCTCACTACATTTAATGATTATGTTATCTGCATATACCAACAACTGCCGAATCGATTCAACAATTTCACTACATTTAGGAAATCCGTTCGATAGCCAAATCTATTGAAACAATTTCACGACATTTTAGAGCAATGCCTGCCAAATCCTTGAACTTTTCTGCGGAGCCCAACTTTCAGAAATTTCGCAACTTTTTCCAAGCGTTTCTCTTCTACAATATCGTCAAGCTCTAAAAGTCAAGTTGTTTTTTTTTTTCGAAAACATAGTGGTAGAAATGAAGAAACAACCGCTCCGCTGCTAAGATTGCAAGATATTAGTTGCAACGCGGCTTTCTACGAATGAGATACAAGGCATATACTTTTTGAATTTAAAAGTCGAAAATATGAAGAAATGAGTTTTAAAATGACCCAATTGTACAGGGTCTAGGCACTATCCTAGATGGGGGGGGGGCACCCACCATTCAAGACAGAAATGAAATGAACCGCCAATTGGTAAGGCTACCAGTCGAAGTATTTCCACAGAGCTCTTATAAAAACAATGATTGATAGCGCAGTATCAGGCATCTTTTACAAGAGTTTTCCATCATTTCTGTGAGTAAATCTTGGGTGGCCCCAACACGTCTAAGATAGATCCAGGGTCAGCCGCTCTAGCCAAATTTCACCGGTTGATGCTGATATGGCTCGTCTGCGCCGGCCCATACATATGTCTGATTCGGAGCAAGAACGATAGTTAATTGCGCCAGAAGAGGGCTACAGTAATCTCAGGAATGATGTTATTCGGCTCTCGTAGACAAATTCGATGATTCCCAATTAATCAAGGGTAAAGTATAAAAGAAGTGAAGAGCGGTCTGTCTTCAATCACATACGGTCCTTCTCCAGAGGTCAGCAGTTGAGGATCTGTCTGAACTACAAAGCAGGAAAACAGCACCACCGGTGGTGAAGATGTAGCAAGTTCGGTGTCAGAACTTAGAAAATTTTAGAGCCAACTCGAGTGAGATTACGGTAGCCCTGTTCTGGCGCACTTAGCTATCGTTCTTGTTGATTCGGAAGCATGGCTTGCACACACAGAATGATAAAATTCAAACCGCAGATTCTATTCACAGTAACCCAATGGTCATGATAAGAATATTGAAAACAACTCCATTTATCGTCATGATGAAGCACAGGTCGGTGGAATGATATCATGCTCCCTACAAGGAATTCATTCCGGTACTCATGAAATGAGGTTTCGTATTGGGGTTTTAGAAGTTCCACCGCTGCGCGGCGCGATTTCATGATTCATATGCGAATCGACGAGCGGCGCGTTATCGATCGATGCCCATTGAAAACACTTCATCGCGCCGCGCTGCGACGGAACTCTAAAATAGGTCTATGACCGTGCGATGGAAACGCAACACTGAGGACCTTCACATCAAGCTGCTCTCTTCCAATTGGAAGACTTGCAGGTTTTCCTACTGCTGCATAGGGTATCACGTTGATCCCTTACGCCCCACTAGCTGCACCAAAATGCTGCTTTTTAACTGAGCTTTGTCACTCCAATTGTTACCCAGGCTGCTTCAGTTTTCGCTCCAAACTCCTGCGCTTCAGTGTTGTCCAACTGTTTCTTTCGAAAACACCCACCAAACTGGCATGAAGAACCTCATTCCACAAGTATCGGAGTGAATAGCTTCCGAGAAGCATGATAATCCACCAACCGACATTTCATCGCGGTTGTAAATGGAATGCAGATGTGTTCCTTTTCTCTTATCATGTCTATTGGGTTACGCTCAATGAAATCCGCGGTTTGAGTATTATAATTCTGTCTTGCACACGGTGTCCTGAACATTAAACTGAGGTCATGCGCACGTCCCTTGATGTCCTGCACACTCCTACCGAGGTTCAGCACACATTTCGTGACGTCCTGCACACCCCTATTGAGATCCTGCACACGCTCCATGATGTCCTACACACGTTAACTGAGGTCCTGTACACATTCCATGACGCCCTGCTCATCCGTACTGGGGTACTGCACACGTTCCATGATGTCCTACAAGACGATTATAAATTGCCACCGGCACAAAATTCTCACGGTAAACAAAATTGATGATAACCAGTTGATAAAGGGTAGGGTATAAAAGGAATTGAGAGCGGTGGGTTTTCATTCACACACCATCTTTCTCCGGAGGTTAGCAGCTGAAGCTGAACACATCAGGGATTAGGGAAACAGCCTCACCGGTGATAGAGATAACCAGGGCTGTGCGGAACTCTTTTTCAAAAATTTCGGGAACGGAAACGGAAGAAAAATGGCCAAAAAACGCCGGAAACGGAAATCCGGAAATGGAAGAGACCAAAGAAATGCTGGGTTGTCTCAATCTCATTGCCCGCAGCTCTCATTCAATAACCAATTATTTCAGTCGATAAACTAATACTTATTGAAAAGATAGTCACAACGAGGCATTCAACAATTTCGAAGTCTCGCATCTGTAAATCCGAAAAGGCAACCTCTAAAAATACTCATTATATGTAGCCGCTCTTCAAAATAGTGTACAGCAGGGGTGCGCGGTAATTGCAGTTTGCCGATTGCAGTTTGCTGCCCGTCTTGGGGTTTGCCGTTTGCCGAAATTTTATTTTTCGTTGCCTTCCAGAAAAAAGCCCAAGCGACACCATATGTCCTTCAAGGGGTGACCAGAAGTCAATTTTCAGATAATCAGCGACTACTTTTTTCTTTTTTCTTTCGAACCATGTTTGCCTTTAGGAGTGGATATCAAACGATTGGTTTTGAAAAATGAAAAAAGACTCGGCGAGATGAGGAAATTCTCTTATGATCTGTCCCAAATGAGCCTCACCGCTGCTCATGGTCACCTCCACCTGTCTCCACCGAGACTCCTTTACGGAAGACAGGCTGCACTTCCAAAAAAATTATCACGATTTTTGTTGCTTTCGTGGCGGTAAACAAGCGAAGAAGTGGATTCAAGAAGAAAAACTTCACGAAATTATTGAATCTCGGGAAAAAGCTACATCTTTTTAAAAATAATCCTCGAAAGGCGTTCAGATTCCTACCACGCCCATTTCGCGTCATCATTTTGTAGGGTTCCAATCGCAGGCCCCCAAACTTCGTGAATGATCTCAGCCAAGCTCAGATTATCACTTGAACGCAAGAGATCCTTGTCTAGACCCACTATCATAGGTCGCGTTGCACTAATTTATTCCGTTTCCGGTCCCAAAAACTCGGAAACGGAAGCGGAACGGAACAGCCCAAAAATCACCGGAAATACGGAAACGGAATCGGAAACGGAACAGTTCCGCACAGCCCTGGAGATAACACGATATTGGGGCCTACTCATGGAAAACTCTGGTAAGAAAAACTACTTCACTTCCGTGAGAATATTGTGCCGGTGGCAAATTATAATCCTGTTGTCCTACACACTCCTACTGAGGCCCAGCACACATTCTACAACGTCCTGCACACCCCTACTGGGGTCCTGCACAGGTCCCATGATGCCCTGCACACCTTCCATGATGTCCTGCACACTCTTGCTGAAGTCCTGCACACATTCTACGGCGTCCTGCACACTCCTACTGAGGTCCTGCTGTGGTTCCATGACGTCCTGCATACTCCTATTGCGGTCTCGCATAGTCAACCGACACTTAAGCACACCCTGCCACGCCTTCTTATCGATGGTGCGCATGAAACGAATACGCGCTGCGCTCAAGAACATCCCTCCCGCATTGCGTCCCCTTCCGAGCGGACGTTTGAAGTACACCACCCTAGGAGCAATGTGTTTATATGGAGTCTAAGAAAACAATGTCTGATAATGGAAAAACCCATCACTTTTATAAACTAATCTCGAGAGGCCGGTTTCCAAGTTTGAACCGCCCGTTAGGGGCCCAGAAGTCATTATGGTGAGTTCTGCCAATTATTTTCGGCATTCCCGTGGCCGATTACCTCTAGTCACAAATTTTCAAGCGATTTGGTCCACGCCTTCCAAAAAAATGGAATTCGACGGACGGAGGGTGAGGCGGAGGCGGTGGTGGAGAACGTTTTTGCGTACTTTGAGAGGTCATAAATTTAGGAAACGGGGACCAGTTAGGATGAAGAGTTGCACACATATGTAATTTCTTGCAGCGCATCGAATGCTGTACAGCTCATACCTCTGGTGACGGTATGAATAGGTGATCTCATTGTAGGGCATCCGCGCGGGAAGAGATCAAAGCCAAATCCTGGTGCGCGCTTCGCGCGCACCACAATTGTGACTTTCTGCGAGACCAGCATAAAAACTGAAAAATAATTATCTGGGTGTCCTGTGCTTTTAAAGCGTTGTACCAGTGTGGGATGGGTTTGTAAAGGAGGGTGTCGGTAAGTGAGGAGGTTATAATATCAAACTGCTCATATACAGTTTACCGCAATGTTAAAAGGACATGGTGCGGTTGCGGTCACACACTAGAACTACGATGGAGGACGCTACATTTCATTATCGATCGACCGCTCAGCTGATTTTCTGAGTGAGTTACGGTTTTTCTTTTTTTCCTTGCTTGCTTCGGCATTATTCTTGTTTCTGACTCTTTAAATATTACGAATAGGGGCTTATCTTAGTGTGCGAGAGGAATTTGCCGTTTTTTTCGATTTCGGAACAGAATTTTGAAACAACATTTCGAAGCCCGAATAAACGGCTAATTTCCCTCACGCACTAGGAATAGCCCCTACTCGCAACATTTAAACAGTCAGAAACGAAAATAATGCCGAAACAAACAAGAAAAAAAGAAAAACCGTATTTTACCCAGAAAATCAGCTGTGCTGTCGATCGATGATGAAATCTGGCGTCTTCCACCGTAGTTTTAGTGCGTGACCGCAACCGCACCATATCCTTTAAACATTGCGGTAAACGATAAGTGATCTGATATAAAAAGGAGCACTTGAGCGTTTGAATTCAAATTTATTGTGTGCGTGTAAAAGAGTTGCACGGTATGGAGGGGATAGGGGTGGAGGTTGAAGATGACGGGTGCAGTCGCCACGGATCGTTCTAAAACTTTGGGTTCCATATTGTGCGTTGGCGCAAACTCGGCGCATGTGTTTTATACCATATGTGCACCAAGTTTGCGCCAACGCACCATTATGAACGCAAAGTATCAGCACGATTCGTGCCGAATATACGTGGATGGAATTCTTCTACAACAATGTCAAATCTAACCTACTAGAAACATACATACGAGACTTGTTTCAATTACCTTAATTTAGCTTTCCGCATTTTTGTTGGCGCTGGTCTGGCCGCAGCGTTCACGTTCTCGAATTGCTCGGCATCTTCATTCTTGGCCTTTTTATAGAACTGAAATTATCATCGCTATCAAAAATTAGGAATTTCCTTCTCTGTCATTTTTTAATTTGCTATGAAGAAACCCTGAACGCAGACAATAGGATTGGCGGACCGCCGGCGTATGCCTAGCGAGCAAAAACCCTTTCCGTTGTCTGACAGCTTTTAGCTGGAGGTGCCATTGTCAGCTAGATGCAAGTTATCACGCAGCTCTTACGCAACTGGCACACACCCGCCAGCGGTTCGCCGCTGGCATTACAGTCCACGGCAAAGGAAAAATGCGATTGTGAGGTTGCGTATTTCCACTAAGCATACCCTATGTTGCGTCATATTAGACGCCAATGTTGAAATTCTACCCTGAATTGTGAAGAACATCGGGAACTTTTAAAGACGGTGAGTTTTCCCCCACAGACAAACATTATCAATGTACCTAATGTGTTTACCACGGGTCAGGGGCTCTCTACACACACAGGGAGGAGTTGTCCTGTTTTCCAGGTTGGACACGTCACGCTAATCAACGCAAGCGAAGTGGTCCTAAATGTTTCTAGAGCCGCGAAAAGCGAGACAACTCCTTCCTGGGTGTTTAGCGAGCCCCTGTCCCGTATACCACGGACGCATTCATGACAGACTTTAGGCGTATTGATATTGTGTGGTGAGGGGGTAAACTCAAGGCTTCCAGTGTTTTTTTTCTTCGAAATTCAGAAGGAAAGTACAATTTTGCCGTCGATTATGATGCCACCTACAAAATGCTTTGTGAAAATACGCAACCACACGATAACCTTTTCCGTTGCCGTAGGCTATACAGTCGGCACGGTTTGTATTGATACTTTGCGTTCCTTATTGTGAATTGGAGAAAACTCGATGCACGTGTGTTATAACATATGCGCACCGAGTTTGCGCAGACGCACAATAGGGAACACAAAGTATCAGTGCGATGCGGGCCTACTGCGCCTGACATGACGAGGGTCTGCCAACTCTCGGCCTCGTAACTGCCACTGGCCAGCTGAATGACAGTTGTCTCCCAGCTGTTGAGCTACGGACAAATTTTCGCCAGCTATCCGCTCCTCCCATTATCTGAGTATGCGTAGAAAACCTTACCTATATTTGAAATAACTTCCTTGAGCATATAGCTTTTTATCCTGCCAAAGCCGGCTTTGGTCATTTATTTATTTTTTGCGTGCAGGGGTACGTCTTCATTCAGTAATGATAAGTCGAGACACTTCCGCCTTTGCACTCGATGGCCTCTCCTACCTCTTATCAAATTTTAGGCGCCTCCATTTTACAAAAAAAATCTGGTCCGATTCTTCATTGCCCAGACAGAGAAATTCAACATAATGCGAAGAGCGACTGCTTGCGCGTTTGATTTCATTCGATAAGTTTTCAAAAGCTTGACTCACCTCCTGATCCTTTTGGTTTATCCCTGAAATACTCTGGACTGCTCATAGAGTTGACAGCGAATTGAACGGGAAATTTTTATCTGACGTATCTTAACCGTCCCAACCACTGGTGTGTGAGAATATGTGAGGAAACTCTATAGGTAAGCTGGCCCTAACAACGGCTTCAGAAATTTGAGTTTTGGCTAGGGTGCCCAGGTTCAAAAATCACAGCTAAAATTATGGTCCTTTTCCACATCCGTATCAGAAAGGAGGCTCCATTTTCGATGTCTTGTTGAAGCAAAACTTCTGCTGTTGCAGTATATTCATAAGAGCTGAACTTACCATACTTGATTCGAATGCTCTTACGCTTCCTCTCTGACGCCGATTTGTCAATCTCGGTGTCGTCGGCCTATACAAGAGAGATTTACCTTCTGCATATTTCTCAGTATTATTTTTCAATTCAATAACTCACCGCAGTTGAAGGTTCCGCGCTTGTTGTGTGATCTAGATAAGAGAGCTACTATTTTTCGGGAAAGAAGTGCAATTTACTGCGAAACCACTACAGAAGTTAAAGAGCGAAGTAATTTGAGCGCTTATCATACCGCCGGGGGGCTGACCTCACTCTTCCAAGCGGGACCTATAGCTTTCTAAACAGACGATAGTGATCACGTGCTAATGGCGCTCTCCCATGCGCTTGCACATTAGGCGGTAATTATACGCCGGCGGAACGGGAACGTCCCGCGCTGACACTGCCGCAGCTTGCTGTGTATCGTCAATCTCTAAGGCCTAGTGCATAGTTCGTCGTGGGTGCGACGGCGTCGCCGCGACAGAGAGTGCTCAACGACGTGATTGGTGATCGGCCGGTCGCCTGCAAATGGAGATGACGCAATATTGCGTCCACGACCAAATACACACTATTTTCTTGACAGCGTGTTTTTTCATCTCCTTTTAATAACAGGGTCTAATCTTTTATAATCCAATACAGGCTCATTTGTAGGTGATTGACACGGAGCTGTATCGTTTTCGTCCTCTCCCTTTTGAACTGATTTACTCAATATGTGAGGTGACTTTGTTCAATTTCAAATTTGACTAAAACTTCATCTTTGGAGATTTTTAGGACAGTGATCATTGGATGAGATACTTCTTTCGAAATTCCAAAATCATGTGAGTTGGCTGAGCGACGTTTTATACACCGTAAAGATCGCGATTCAGAAAAAATCATAAGCCGCTGGTGAATTGCGTAGTGATCAGCACCCAAAAAGACTCATTCTGGGCAAGGTTGCACCCCTAAATCTAGAACATTTACCCACCGACTTAGAATAATTATCGGCGTAATCCTATCACAACCTTTTCGAATCAGTCAACAAATCTGAGACTTGGGTTGACCGCCCAGATCAACCCTGGCAAAAGTCCCGAGCGGAAAAATTTCAATAGAATTTCAAAAAGTGGAATAGCGCCAGTCTCTGTGAATTTCGATGTCATTTTTCCATTTTCGTGATATTTGTTCTCAAAATAGTGTCTCTTTATATGATTATCAATGCGAACATAAGGAATAGTGAGTGCATTGCAATAAAAAATCATGAGAAAAAATGAAAACCTCCGATTGGCCGATCGTCGTTATATAATCTACGCGAACTGTCGATTAGAGCACACAACAAACGGATTCGAGGTCATATACCAACCAAAAATTGTTGAAATACATTTTATTGCCTTCCAGGACGGATGTATGGCGTTTACGTCGCGGTGTCGTAGTGCAGTGCACGACGACACGACACATCATCCAGATGGCGCTAAACAGCGCGCACATTGAGGAAAAGTGTAGATTGGCCGCGACGCAGGAACGACAACGTCGCTTATAGCAGCTCCCACTAGATCGGCCGCGCGCGACGACTGGCAGTGCTGGGCGCGATCGATCACTGCGCTGGGCGCGGCGGGTTGTATCAGTTCCTACACCGCGACCCCGTCGCCGCGACGCAAGTATGCACTAGGCCTAAATGGGGGGGGGGGATTGAGCGCGGGAAAAAGAAGGGAGAACGGCTATTGATCGAGTGGTTTTGCGCCCGATTGCCGAGCGCGGCTTCCTACTTGGGAGACACGTACGATAGAATAGGAACTTGGCCCGATATCGCAGACCAGAAACTCATATCCTTTGTTTCCGAGTGAAATTTATTTCCGTTCATCGCGTACGTCTGCGGCGCGCGTACGCTGCGTCTCCTCCTCATTACCCTTTCTCGCTGTCTCTACCCGCTCTCCGCCCAAGCGCGCGAGAGAACAGCGCAAATTTGGCTCGGAACCCAAGCATAGGCAGTTCAAATGAATTCTCCCGATATTTTGCTCTGCTATCACACAATCTTCTAGTTAGCCAGGTTTCTAGATTACAGTACCGAGACTAAGGGACAGAGGTCAGAAATGTGCCTCCTTCGCCACGGTGCCGTAATTAGAAACCTGGCTAGTTGCGAAACCTCTTGACTTCTCTAAGAAATACCCACAAAGGCCCTCAACCCATACGGGAGGAGAAACCGGACATGTTGCCATTAGGCCCCCGTCATATTCGGCCGAAAGCCGGGCTGCGCCATCCTCTTCCGCCCCATGTGATCCTTCGCCGTCCTCTCCCGTCCCTAGTGATCCACCGCCATCCTCCCTCGTCCCTAGTGGTCGGCTGTATGCATATAGATTAGGCTGGCGCACTCGAGCACACTACGGAAGGCACCCGACGGTCACGGACGGGACGGGACCATAGCTTCGTTGGGTGGAGCCATGTACTCCACCAACCTTCACCCTTGAGCAGGTGAAGTGCGAAACCTTCACCAACCTTCACCAATGACAAACGGTGAAACGCCCCGAAAAATATCGAAAGTGACTCAACACTCATGCAAGTCATTTTCAGGATTGGGTGGGTGTCACTGCCGGTTTTTCGTCCATAAATTTTTCGTGCTTGGAGATAGACCTTTTTTAAAGGCTGTTTTCGAAATCTAGATGGAATTCTGCGTCGACTAGCGTTTCAAGTTTGGAAAAATATTTTCTCGATCCTTCAGCCTAACTCATTTTACGAAACACCAGCTTTTCGGGTATAACTCTTCAACCGTTAAAGATAGGGTTCTGTAAAAGTAGTTTTTGAAATCTACGTAAAATTCTGCGTCGAACCATACATCGGGTTCCTAACTTTGCTTGCTCAATAAGCCAGCCAGGTCGGTGGAGCCGAGCTCCATAGTTATCTCCATCGCCTCTATGGTGTAAGTAGAAGACGCAGAGTTCTCCTGGAGCCTACAACGGGGCTCGTCTCCACCGACCTGCCTGGTTCATGGAGCAAGCAAAGCTAGGAATCCGATATATCATATGACGCTGAATTTCACGCAGATTTCAAAAACAACCTTCACCAGAACCCTGTCTTCAACGGTTAAAGAGTTATAGGCGAAAAACCGGTGTGTCGTGAAATGAATTAGGCTGAAGGATCGAGAAAAAATTTCTCCAAACTTGAAACACAGGCCGAACCAGATTTCTATCGTGATTCCAAAACCAACCTTTACCAGAGATCTATCTCCAAGCACAAAAAAGTTATGGACGAAAAACTGATTACTTCTGGTGAAAGAAGCGTTACTTCATAAATTGAAATCGGCTGAGAGACTGGAAACGTATTTTTCTTAACATGAAAACATTGTTCGACGCGAAATTCCATGGAGACTTTAGAAACAGCTCCGTTCAAAGATGTCTTAAAGGGCAAAAAAATTTTGAGCCAAAAACGGGTAGTTTTTCAAAAATCGCTTGGAAATTTTTCCGAAAAGATTTTGACTCCAAGACAGCTCAAAGGAAACTTTTCATGACCTAGGCAGATCACTTCATCAAGAATAGTGAATTTCAATAGGAGGTCAGCTAACGAAAAAAAATGTTTCAAAATTAATGATTAAAAAAATATACTGAATGCAAAAAAAGAGAATTGAGAAAACGTCAAATTTTGAAGTTGCAAGTCTATAGGGAAATTTCACCATTCCCCACTCAGGTATCCTAAACAACCTTCACCTCTCGTACCGCTGTCTCCACCCAAACGAACCTAGGGACAGGACGCAGCGGGCTGGTAGACTCCGGATACATCGGGAGGATTTTTCGACCTGAGTGCGCAACGCATTGCATACGTATCGACCGGGGTGGCTACAGCTTATCGGCCGACTATAATCTTAGATAGTAATGGCAGTATAGCTCGCGAGTAAACACGTCAGTCCTTGTCTGTTGATGAGCACTTCACGTAAGTTCTCCATTTCACGTCCGCTGCGGCAATCGGTGTGGTTCGGCATTTCGTGCTTACTTCAACCCATTGGTAGCGCTCAACGCCTGGATCTTGAATATGGCCCTAGCTTCGCTCCAAGTTGAGTTTCAGGCTAGTTATTCAAAAGATGTGAAAAGGCGCCAAAACGCTTCGCTGCGCGCTTTGTAACGAAATTCTACGAGCGGTATTGTATGTGCAGTGCACGACTCGGATGTGCCCTATTTTCAGACAATCTTGGTGTCCTTACCCAAACTTCTGCTATCGAATTTCTCACTCCTGACTGTACGATGCGGTGGCGAAGGTTTTTGTGGAGGCAGATGAGTCGTCGCCGGTGGTATATTTGGCTTCTCGTCGCTTTCGTCTTTGTCGTCATCCTGAAGACACGAAAACTACGTTGATAACAATTGCACCATAGGTACTCAGAGTGATGGCTCGCGGAACTTTGCCAGCTGGGCCGCGGTCCCCGGCGTCTTTATTATGACTGCGATCATTCATATTACCATTGTCATTGCCTCAGAGTCTCAGACATTGGAAGCAGCGGACCGCCGGCAAAAATTCGCCAGTTGCTCAACAGCTGGAAACAGCCGGCATTTACCTGACCAAAGGCAATCACGAGGCCAATAGTTGGCATACACTCGGCAATTCATTTAATGCCAGCGACGGACGGCTGACGAATATGTGCCAGTTGCCTTACAGCTAGTCGATAACTGACATTTAGCTGGCAATTGGCAGTTACGAGGCCGACAGCTGCCTCATCCTTGGCATCTTAATTAGAGCTAGCGGCGGACCTCTGCCGAAAATTTGCCAGCTGCCTGATAACTTACATTCAGCTGGCAAGGGCACGGCATTCAAACCTCGAAATTACCGAGCGCATAAAAACGCAGTTATCCACCAATCGGCACTCGGCTGGCGTCTTACCGCCCCGTGGCCTTCGCTTGGCACTGAGTCGTTACATAGCTGGCACTCGAGAGAGTTGACGACTACCCACGTTTTAACATGTTATGGTTTGATCTCTGATTTCATTGATAAGCCGAACGGGTATATAAGGCGATTCAGTCCAATGAGTATTCATTCGGCACTTTGATGCCGGCCCTGGAACGTGACCTGAAGTTACTCTACAGTGGCTACCATATTTTTGACAGCTGAGGGGTAAGTCTCCACGGACGCAGCGATCTGCGGTGAGGAACCCACCTCGATTCATCGGTCTGCCAAGAGACCGGCGGACTGCTGGCGAATGATTGCTCAACAGCGAGCTGCCAGGTATTAGCCAAGAGACTGCCAGCGGTCGATTAACGTCCTGGCGAACCGCTGGCAGTGTTTTAGCGGACAGTCGGCTAATGGCTGTTCGACACCGGTAATGGTTTTTGTTCGCCAAAGAAATGCCGGCGGTCCGCCAATCCCAGTGCCTGAGGTGTAAGCAGTTGCGGTCCACGGCGAAGAAAGCTCGCCTCGGTCCGCAACAAGGACTCGACCGCTAAAGTCGGATAGGGAACGAAATTCTCATGCAGTAAAATAGCGTTTTGTTGTCGATTGCGTCCAACACTACTCATTCTACGACATCTTGAAAAAATATGCAACAATATTCATCTAATTTGCCTGTACACACCAAAACTCAACCTAGATTGGAAATGCTTCGTTATTTTAATCTTCTCATTATCATGAGAATTACGTTTTCTTGTAAAATAAAACAAGGAAGTTCAGAAATGAATTTTCCGAGGTAGCCAAAATTTCCAAGATGTCGTAGAATGAGTAGTGTCGGACGCAATCGACGCATCAAAACACGCTATTTTACGGCATGAAAATTTCGTTCCCTGCCCGACGTTAGCGTTTGAGTTCAACAAGGAGGTCATTTTCGCCGTAGTCTGCAGTAAGGAACCAGCCCCCCATGTGACCGCGGCAAGAAACGATAATCAATGGGTACATCAACGGACTGGTTTGAAGATGGCGTGGTGTTTTGTGAGCAGCAGTGGCGCGTTTTTTTCGTGCGCGGGCGAGCCCCTATCCGCGGCGCGTGTAGTTCACATGCAGCACGTTTCGTCGCTAGCCGGCACCCTCAAAATGTGGGGTGCCAGCTGTCATTTTTGGCTCAAAGGTGCACGAGCCATCATCATGAGTACCTGAGACTCTTAAATTTTTAATGTTTTGGAAAAGGCTTTGTCATTGGCAATACTTCTATCCTAATCGATGTTTTCCGCAGTGTGTTCCACCGAAGTTGCAGATCAATATATCAGTGAGAAGCGCCCGGTTACGGATCTATACGCATGCAACTCATTGCAGCTCGACCGCTCCGCTCAACCGGTGGCGAGCGTGTTGCTCAGGAAGTTATGCATATTGGTCTCCAGTCGACCGCTCTTCACTGATAAGCAGATGCGCAACATTTGGTAGACTACAGTATCCCTTTTACGGTTACAAATTTGGTCAGACTAACCGAGTCAATTACGTTTCGTTTCGATTTCCGCAATAGATGATGAAATGCTCTCATACTTACTCCTTGCTTGTCCGGCCGCGAAGTCTGGAACAGACGGAACATTTCTCGAAGTTTTCGCTTGTAACTGAGATCGTGCGCCATGGCGAACCTTCTATAACATTACATACTGAGTGGATTTCATTCGGCAAATGTTTCGCACATGGATATGCAGTTCGTTGTAGGCTCTATTCTAGACGGTGAGGGGGCACTCAAAATTTTTAAATAGAAATGAAGGAAAACTGACCAAAGATGCTTGATACTTATATTGATCATTGTTTAGGAGTTTCTATCACAAAAACGCTCTGATTGGTAACTTTACTGATCAAGGATTAATTTCGTTTCTGTCCCGAATCCTTAGTGCTCCCTCAAGCCTAGAAAAGCGCCCAGTTCCACTTTGTTGGCTACAAGTAGTGGATAAGTAGGTTTAGCCCCGAGACAGCCGGCTTAGTAAAGATCTTCCCTGGATAAGAACGTAAAGGACAACCGAACATTGCTCAACACGACGCGGTCGCGTCACGGCTCTTGTAAACACAATTGATGATAACCAAATGATAAAGGGCAGGGTATAAAAGAAGTGGAGAGCGGTGTGTCTTCATTCACATACCGTTCTTCTCCAGGAGTCAGCAATTGTGGAGCTGCCTGGACTAGAAAGTAGGAAAACAGCACCACCGGTTATCAAGGTATAACAGAATCGAAGTAAAAACTTAGGAAATTATAGTGCCGTGACGCGACCGCGTTGTGTCAAGCAGTGTTCGGTATGCCTTTACGTTCTTATCTTTCCTGGGCACAGCTGAGAAGGGTTTGACAGTAACACACCTGTGTTGTGTACAGAATTATAAAATTCAAACCGCAGATTCTATCCACAGTAACCCAATCGTCATAATAAGAGTATTGAAAACAACTCCGTCCATTTATCGTCATGATGAAACGTAGGTCGGTGGAATGATATCATGCTCCCTGCAAGGGATTCATTCCGGCACTCATAGAATAAGGTTTCGTATGACCGTGCGTTTGAAACGCGACACTAAGGACCTTCGCAGCAAGTTGCTCTCTTCAAGATGGAAGACTTGCAGGCTTCCCCTACTGCTGCATAGGGTAGTACGTTAGGTTCTTATACCCCACTAGTTGCACCAACACGCGGCTTTTTGACGGAGGTTTACCACTCTAACTGTAGCCCCAGCTGCTTCAGTTTTCGCTCCAAACTCCTGCGCTTCAGTGCTGCCCAACTGTTGCTCTCGACAACACTCACCAAACTGTCACGAAGACCCTCATTCCACAAGTATCGGAGTGAATTGCTTCCAAGGAGCATGATAATCCACCAACCCACATTTTGTCACGGTTTTGAATGGGATGCAGATGTGTTGTTTTACTCTTTTATCATGTCCATCGGGTTACGGTGGATGAAATCTGCGGTTTGAGTTTTATAATTCTGTGAGTTGTGTTCCAAGAAAACTCCCACTGTTCCGTAGGAAAACAAAAGTTGGCGTAGTTTGCTTGAAGGTTAGAAAATGGTTTGTCGAGGGTCATTCTGGGTTTCCTTCCTCGAGACCCTGGATATGGCCGGCTACACCCTAGACGGGTGGGGGGGGGGGCACGGCCGCCGCACCATTGGCTGCCGAGCAGGGATGTGCGGCAATTGCCGCTTGCCGGTTGCCGATTGCCGTTTGCCGGTCGTTTTTGGACGATTTTTGTCGATTGTCGCTTGCCGCTTTTCCTACCCTTTTTCGACAAAATTCGGCAAAAAGTGAGTAATAGATAACCGCCGCGATTTGGAGGCAAGGCCCATAGTGAACGAACCGCGCCCTATTTTCAAATGATGACCCAGCTCTCTCGTCTTTTGGATAGAACCTTTGTGTCAAAATAGAACCATCTAAAAAACAGTTTTCGAACGTCATTGTGTCCACGCTCCACTTCGGTAACGACGCTCCCACTCGAAGGGAAAACAGGCCTGAAGGCTTTCTCGCTCTTACTAGTTCTTCCGAAACATGCTGCGCAGCGGTCCCATGGAAAGCGCGGTAAACCTTACTGCTACCGGCCCAAAAAGATCGGCAGGCTGTACAATAAAAACTCCAACCTAGGTGGTTTAAAGGCAGTGGTTGTGGTGGAAAAAGTTGCTGAGAAAACCATAAAAAGTGGTTTGATTCGAAGAGAGCGTCAAAAAGTGAAGGTTGTCCGCCGAAAAACGTGTCAGAATCAGAGTTTTAGGACCCTAATGCAAATGTGCACAACTCCGCCCAGACCGTTAGAGTCCCGTGCTGTGTAGAGTCTAATTTTATCGACGGCAACGGCCAGAAATGAAGATGAAGTTGAATAGTAAAACAGTTCACGGAAATGAGAAGGATAGTATAGTTGGCTAAGACGAGAGAATGAGAATATACTAACGGGCCGGTTCACCAGCCTCTCGTCATTTCTTCAACCGTTACTTTGATCCAGCTAATGATCTCGACCCTGCAAATCAGCGATGTCGATCATGTGGAGTGGATCGTCCACGTTCAAAAGCATGCAACGTTGAGGCTGTTGATACCACTCGAATTGGCGTTTTTCCCGCGGTTTTACATATGGGATCTACTACTCTGAATTCAGAGAGAGTTTTGTTGAGGCCAATGTATGCAATCAAATGCCGCTTTGATGTCGATGAAGACAATAACAGCACGTTTTCCACATCTGATTCGCTCCTTAATCAATTGAGCGATGATTCAAACGAAAATTGTCTCCAATAACACCACGGTGAGCTGAATTTTCAGTGCAATACCTGATATGAAAAAAAGACATTGTTGAACAACAAAAACGTTGAACGATTGTTTGTAAAGCCAAGATAAATCTTCGCTTTACAAACAAATAAACGACTACAGTGTTGTGGTGGTGCTGGAACAAATAACAGAAGGATCCAGAAATGCGGTGTAGTTCTAACGGTATGAGTTTAATATCAAACTAATCCTGGGGTTTCAAAAATTGTTGAAAATTCTTCTATCAAGAAGTGCGATTTTTTACTCGTAAGCCAATCAATTGCGATCTCAGTATCGCTGTAGTTATGGCTTCGGCCCTCAGAAAATGGTTGGCACCAGAGGACCTCGAAAAATTGCTACCCTAACACCAACATATTCTGATTACCAGTTTTCAATGGGATACTCATACCGAAACTGTTTTTTTTTCCTATCAAGTATTGCACTGAAAAGCTGAACTCCACGTGGTGTTATTGGAAACGATTTGTTACTTTGAAAAGCACGCCCATGCCGATCACTTTTTCCGCAGGGCTACCGTAACCATTCTTGAACAAAACATGATAACGAATGTAAACACACGCTCATAACATGCGGGGTATAAAAGAGCGGAGGAGCGGTATGCATTCATTCACACACCGCTCTCCTCGAGAAGCCACTGGGGAGTGACTGAGGAGGTCGAAATTGTGCAAACATGTTTGTTGGCTATTAAGATGTGCTGACACTTGGAAAAAAATTAAAGGAGGGTTACGGTAGCCCTGCGGAAAAATGATCGGCATGAGCGTGCTTGTGTTACTTTGTTATTTTTAATACGAATGGTGCATGAAAAAATCAAACATCTTTCTACAGTCACTTTTCGAACATTCGTGTCCTTTTTTGTACGAGGTTTTTAATTTTGCTGTTTGTCGATTGCCGATTGCCGTATGCCGGCCATTTTCGGGCGATTTTTGTCGATTGTCGTTTGCCAATATTTAAAAATCATTTGCCGCACATCCCTGCTGCCGAGCCGCGCCTTCGATCAGCGCATCGATGTCGAAAGGTGCGCGGATCGGCGTCCTACGGTAAAATCTGTCGGTCCCCGGCCCCCGAGCGGTCAAGAATTCGTCCATAAGCGGCTCAAAAACTGTTCATGTTCATTTTTGGCGTTTCCGTACTCTGCCAATTCGAGACTTGATGCCTCAGCAAAAAAGACTTGATGCTTATTTACAAGTCTGCATGAAGTCTTAATTTGCCGCGTTAAGTTCACTGTATGGGTGAATTTGCCGCTAGTATAGGTGAGAATGAGGTGAATATTCCGTGAAAATGGTGTGAACTGGCAGCGAGAGAGGGTCCAATTTACCCCGAAAATGAGGCGGTAGTAATTTGGCCTTGAGTCAGAATTAAGAGTGATGAGCATCATCCGTTAAATGTGGGAGGTAATGACTGTCCAAATGAAGAACCATCGCAATGTTAATGAGCACATGTCAAGTTGTTGGCAAACTAGCAGAGATGACTGCCTGCGAACCACACCTATCCATTCTATGTTACGAGAGCAGCGCGACATTGCACTGCGCCATTGCGCCCAACAGTCTCTCGCTGATAGAGTGGATGAGATTATTCGCCAATGAAGGCAATGCATGACAACTACAAGGCCGGGGTTCGATCCACTGCCTGTATTAGCGGAATGGGAGATCGCTCACTTAAAAAGAGCATTCGTAGACTTTCAATCAAAGAATTGAACAACCTTAGGGAATTTTCGAATAAATTGCTCCTCCGGATTTATTCTTTGCGGATATTTTTAGTGAATGACAGCTCCGAAGGAGTCCGCTGGATTTTTTTTGAATTGACGATTAAATTCGAAAATCAGACTTATGTTTAATTCCAAAATGGCTGAAGGTTTTATTCGATTATTAAAGCCGAATTTTTGATTAATTTTCGAATAATAAAGAGATTTAATGGAACTTTTTCTTGCTTGCTTATCATTGAAATGTCGCGTCCTGTTCAATTTTAGAAAGCCAAATTACAGTAGCCACCTTTTGAAAAAAAAGGGCAGCCCTACTTGGGGCAAACAACAGTCCAATTCTCGTTAGTTTCCTGATTTGAATTTTTTCCCAAGTTTTTTTAATATAGTATTGTACAATATGTTACGCAAATTTTAGGCCAACTTTGCTAGAGCAATTTTTAGTATTGCAGCAGATTTCTTTCCCTGCAATAGATCTGCTAAAACGAGGACGGCGGCCCAACGATTCCAAACTTTGAGTTTTAAATGTTAATGCATTACGGAATCGATACGTATGCTCCTTCGATAAATTAAGTACATATAGGGCGATGTGAAGGTACCTATTGGTCTTCTTTTTCACTATGGTTTCCTAGCACATTAGCTGAAAGATTTAGAAAAAGCCCAGAAATTTTAGTCTGCTGAATTTCGCCCCGTAGCCATTCAGTTCAGGGAAAAAAGTATAGAAAATGCTTCTCGATTACTTGTGCAATTGATACGAAACACTGCATTGCAGGTATGGCGCGCGCGATGATTCTTGCCGCAGGTCCGGCGCGCGCGACGTTTCAGTGCATTGATTGCAAACGGAGTTCACCTCAAAAGCAAAGCGATTCCGGGGAAAAAGTGGTCGCAAGCGATATCCAGAAATGGCAATTTGAATCTTGAATACGCCTAGGTTTTACAAAATTGAAGAGAAAACTGAATAGGTGACAAGATTCCCTTTTTCGAGAAATCGAACCCTTTTTCACCAATTTATTCAATTTCCTTCGTTTTAACAAAATATAGCTCCGGTATTGTAATCGAAAACTGATTAACTAGGCTTAACTCAAAATAAAATGGTCTTCTTTCACCTCTAACTATCTTGGTTTACCTCCGTCTTAAAATTTGAACGGGAGTTTTAAATGTACTTCGAGGACATTTTGCTCAGGTCCAATTGAAATTCATTTGTCTCGCCCGCCGCCGCACTATTTCTTGTGCTCTGGTTACCTCGCAATCAGCGACAGCCACCTGTCGCTGATGTTTCCAATCAGGGTCATCCATAAATTTGATGATGAAGTGTCGCTGATTTGGAACAGAGTTGCTCATTAAGAGTTGGCGCTTCTATGAGGGCATTCCCAGGTCACAACCAGCATGTTTGAGTTTCTGTAAGATTAAAGATAAGATGCAACTCAAATTGAAGATCTAAGTTGCATATTAAGACAAATTACTACCGCCCGAGGTGAAATTACCTCGAAAAATGGGTGAGTTTGCCTCGAAAATTTCACGAATTTGATGGTCCACAGCGCAAGAAGCCCTGCCTTGTCCGCAACATGGGCGTAATCTCCGCCGAGGTCTGCGGTGAAGTGACGCTAAGGGACAAAAGTTGGCGTTGTATGCTCAAAAGCTCAAATCGCTCCTTCATGGGCCATTCTTAAAGGCAGTGTTCACGATAAAATGAATAGGCGTGTTGGCTGTTCATTATCGTCAACATCTGATCATGATAGAGGATACTGTAGCTTGTTCCAGCCAATGGAAGAGCTTAACAAGTTCTTATCATCTTTCATAATCAATAAGAATGAACAGCCAGTACGCCCATTCATTTCATCGCGAACACTGCCTTTAAACTCCTCCCCAAGTGTCTGTATACGGGCTGAGCGGCACTCACCTTTGCGAGAACAACAGGCCAGAGTAGCGTAATACGTGATGAGACTTCTTGCTAAGATGAGGTGGTGTAGAATGAACCTCACTTGTTACTGTGGTTCATTCAGGTCTGTTTATCCTAAACGATAACGTGCCTATCGTTGTGAAAAACATACCTAGGGTGTCTTCTCCAGTGACCCGTCAGTATATCGCTGAGAAGGTCGGAGCAATCCCGGTGTGGATTTGATGTGCATTGAGTGATTTCGCGCGGAATATCAACCAACCCTGGATATCAATCGACACATACTAAGACAGAAGGACGAGTGCACAGCAGAGGTGCGTTCCAAGAAGTTTTCCATGGCAGGAAAAATGGGTCTGATAAGATATGACGAATGATAAGTCGAAAGACATGTTCATTTTAGGTGGCCTCATAAACTATCATTTGTTGGTATCACTATCAAATATGATTTCCTCCCGTGGAAATCTTCTTGGAACGCACCCCTGGGGAGAGGTGTTTGCCGCATTAGTGGTTTTTGGGAGTGGTTAACGTGTCGAAGCTCGCAATGATAATGTGGAACCGTGAGGGAGGTTTCTGCAGGTATCACGATACTCAGAAGTTTTGAATCCCATTAAATGTTACTTTTGAATAAGTTACGTTTTCTTCATGCAACACACCTATATGTCACGAGTAACAGATACTAAATGTTGTAAATAACTTACTTTTATGTCACAAGTAACTCACTCCTAGTATATAAGTAACTCACCCAGAAGCAACATTTACCTTATACTCCTAAGACGCCGGTAATCTCGATACGGCACCCCTTGTGCGTGATTGTCGCCGTCCACGGCAGAGAAAGCCCCGCCTCGGTCCACAATAAGGCCTCTTTCAGAGTTCGATCGCTCTAAGACGCGACCGAATGAAAACACTGTGTATCGATCTGGTCGCGTCGCGCGATCAGGTCGCCGGCCTTTCAGACAAGATCGCGGGGAAAGTCGCCCAATCGCGCAATTGGACGACTGAGATGGCCAGATCGCGGCGACCGCTTCACATGTCCTCGTTCAAATTCCTCTTTTTTTCACGTTGATTCAGGCTAAATAAGTATAAGTAGGCAAAACAATCATAATACAAAGCAATTTTCCTCATAAAATGATTTTTATCATAAAATGACGAACCACAATGCACCTTTTTATCGTAAACGACAAACCAATTGCGCGACACCGCTCCGACACTGGGAGAGGTCATCTACTGCAGTTACCTGGTGGATCTACTGCTATCAGCTGTAGATGAACGGAATGACCGAGACCTAACATGTTTTTAACAGGTATACTAGCACTGCAGTTGGACAGAACTCGATCTTGGAAGGGATTTCTAATTCCGGTGTAGGCGGTAACCTAACCTGTTTTTACAGGGATACACTTTTTCCGGGTTCACACAGGGGACCCCGGGGACATGCCACTGGGGTAATCCCCTTCGGGGTCCCCACCGGAGGGGGGGGGGTGACCCCACCGCCACGGTCCGCAGTGGGATGCACCCCACCGTGGACCGTGGGGAGATGGCCCAACAGTTGGGCAACACCCCCCCCCCCCACCCGAGCCGTGAGGAACCCCCTCTCGGCGACAAAAATTATCCTCCGATATCCGGTGGATCTTAGGTGAGTGACTTGAGGCCACCTTCCAGGTCCGGCTCCGAAGAGCCGACTGAGGCGCACCGTGAGATGAGAAGCCTTTTATACCAGCAACATTGTCAATACTTTGTCTAAACATGTTGGTGATCCTGACGAATGTCTGGCGTCATATTTGAGGTTTGTAGGTGTTTATTGCGTTCAGTACATTTGAAATGACGGCAAAACGTTTGCGTCGCGGCTGCAGAGCGGCGATTACTCCATTAGTTCAGCTCATCATCTTCATTCGTTCGTCTGTAGTACAATATACCTCCTGTAGTTCCTCCAAACCGTCAATTTCTCCCGTAGATCTCGTCTCCCAGTGCCGGAGCGCGAACATGAAATAGGCGTCGATTGGAATGTGTACGTAAAAGTGCGTGGTCGCCAACTTCCGCGATTGGGCCTTCACACTTCCAAAATCTGCGATTTCCACGGCGAAGCGACGATCGCGTCGCCGTGCCCACGATCGCGTAGCAGAGCGATCGAACTCTGAAAGAAGCCTAAGGGCGTAATTGTTATCCGAGGGTGAGGGGGAGTCCCTGTAACTTTGTTCCTAGCTTGACGAGCTCTTGGAGGATAACAACACATTAGCTTTGATACGTTTTTGTATAGATGAAAATAACTAATTTGCTTATCACATTTGATTTGTATAATATTACTATTCTCTTGGTTTGTTCAAAATATATCAAATTTCCTAGCTACCTTCTTCACAGAACAGCCCCGGGGTAGCTAGAGATATGAATTCTCTAAAGACAGGGGCGGAACAATTCATATCTGAAATTATTCTAAACCATTTCATATATAAAACATTCCATTCTAACGAGTATATTATTTATATGATGTAAATTTTTTAAAAAATTTTACAATTTTTTTCATTCAATTACGGTTCAAAATAAACATTCAATTCAGAAACGGAACCAGAAAGAGAAAATTTTTCATCAATTCGCCAAGGTCTGCGGTGAGGAACCACCCTCCCCGAGGACCGCGGCGAAAACCGCCCCCCCCCAAGCCGTGAGAATAACTCCTACCTCATTGCGGTCAAAAATACGCTGGTCTCCGGACAGCGACTCGAAGTCGCCTTACAGGGCCGGCATCGCAATGCCGAATGAGGACTCGAGCGAGATGAGGCGCCTTATATACCGGCTGTGCACGTGTTAAGCACGTTACGACGTGACCATCTACTTGCGAGGACTGATGGGCTAATATAAGTTACTTGCGAGATTCAAAAGATACAAGTAACGTGGTTATGCCCATGTAAGTTACGTTCAAGTCCCAAACTCGTAAGTAACTTGAAAAACTCAGATAAGCCACAAATAATTTGATTTTGCCCGGATATCTTGTAAGGCGCCGGTCAGAGTGGGGGCTATTTGAATCTGTATCCCCTCGCACCCCCCCCGCACCCCCCAACACCCCCCGCACCCCCAGCACCCCCAACACCCACCCGGTCGATACGTATGTTTAAAATGATGGAGTGAGGTTGAGAAAATCACTCGATGTATCCAATTAGATATCGACGATGATTACGTGGCCAACCAGGAGTGCACCTGTTCAGAGAAATAGTGAAGAAGGAGTATGGTGAAGTAACGGAGGTAGCAGTAAGGTTAGCTTTCCAGTGATACGCAATGTTTTATCATCGACCACGCCCACCACGGTGATTTTCCCAACTCAAAATTTGAGTTTGAGAAGGTAATCGATCATCAGATGGGGTAAGTCTAGTTAAGCGGAATGGACTATTTCCCCCTGAATGTATGCTGTTTTCTTAAAATGGGTTTTCCAGTTATTTACGGATGAGAGGCCGTTGAAAGTAGTGGGCGTTGCGTGCGCGGAACACTCATGTTTAGGGCCGTATAGAGCTCTTCCCTGCTTGTTCCTAGCCATGTTGTTCAACATATCGACCGGTGGGTGTTGGGGGTGCGGGGGATACACCGAGTGATTTTTGCATCCCATTTCCAATGCATTCTGTGTGTATCGACCGGGCTGGAGACGTCGGCTCATCCAACTATGACCGGGGCCTAAGTAACTTAATTCGAAACTTCCGAGTATATCATCAATGCCTTTAGTCGATGTTTAAACAATACCATTGGCTTCTCATCTCACCCTGTCACACAGTCGGCTCTTCCGAGATGAATCCGTAAAGTGGTGTCTCAGGCCTTCTTTCTAGAAGGTCACCAGTATACTTGGGCACAGCGAATATTTGAATATTTCGAATAATTCGGAGTTTTGCCGTTATATCAGAATGTATTCGAACCGTTCCTGTTTCCGAGTATTACATCAGGGAGCAAGGTTCTCTCAAAGCATGAAAGGATAGAACTATACCATTTCATAAAACTGAGACTATGTTGGGGGAGACCGTGTCTCGTTGGAGGGGTGGGACCATGCCCCCAGACAAGTTTATAATTTGCCAATGGCACAAAATTCTCACGGAAGTGTAGAAGTTTTTCCTTCCAGGGGTCATATTCGCCAATAACCCGCCGGGTAGTCGAAGGGTAAATGAGGTGATATTTCAGTACAAAACGCGCGCTCCACGGCCACCTCTCGCCTCCTTTGGCTTCCCTCGCGACCGACGGAATTTTTCGAATAGCATAGCCGAAAAATGGCCGCTTCTCGATGGAATCTTTATCTTTTTGCAGTGATATCGATACGTAACACAGTTTGCATTTTCATCTTACATGGTGTAAGATAGGTTGATCTGCTCCTCTGCCGCGCGCAGTATCATCCCTTCCGCTTCCCTTCGACTACCCTCGACGGGTTGTTGGCGATTACGACCCCAGAGTTTTTCATGTTTAGGGCCCGATATCGTGATATCTTTATCGCCGGTGAGGCTGCTTCCCTACTCCCTAGTCTAATCAGAGCTTCAGCCGCTCACCTCTGGAGAAAGACGGTGTACCTACTTATTGCTAGCACACTAAAATCGTTCTTGTATCGGATTTGACGGTTGTACGTTTCTGCAAGGGTATCCAGATGGCAACAGCTCAAATTGGTGACCTGAAGTGAATCCGCATGGCGCGAGAGTGGAGGGTTGGTGAATAGGAAAAGGGTGAGGAAGACACGGGGAGGCCAAATAAAAAGCACGCCCATGCCGATCACTTTTTCCGCAGGGCTACCGTAACCATTCTTGAAAAAAACATGATAACGAATGTAAACACATGCTCATAACATGCGGGGTATAAAAGAGCGGAGGAGCGGTATGCATTCATTCACACACCACTCTCCTCGAGAAGCCACTGGGGAGTGGCTGAGGAGGTCGAAATTGTGCAAACATGTTTGTTGGCTATTAAGATGTGCTCATAACCATGCTGACACTTGGAAATTTTTAAAGAAGGGTTACGGTAGCCCTGCGGAAAAAATGATCGGCATGAGCGTGCTTGTGGCCGAATAGGCGGCCACCATGACATTTTTGAACGAGGGATGCCCGAGAGGACACCGAAGGTGGACTTGGTGTCCCCAAATGCATCACTCGCCATTCGCTTTTCAAGTTGAGGGCGCCCGACGATCGTAGAAAACCCGTTCCATTCGGAATTCCTTTAACCTGTAAGAACGCGCGGTACCTGTGAAAACATGCTGGGTTTCCGTCATCTGCAGGAGTTCATCTACAGCTGATAAGACTAGATCCTCCGAACAGCTCCTGTAGATGACCGCTGCCAGTGCCGGAGTAGGACAAACATGGGCATAAAACTAGTCAGGGGGGGGGGCACTCGGGAAAATGAAATAATCCTTTCATAGAAGTGAAAATTTGTGCGTATATGAGACGCCTGATAGCGTTATCAGTGATTGTTTTCATGAAACTTCATGGAAATACGTCGATTTCTGAAGGCGGGATCATTCTTCAACCGAATCCCGAATGCCTCCCACGACTAGTTTCATTCCCAAACATGCACGTGTTACACGTAGCAACATAATGAAATCAATAAATCAATAAAAACCATTTGACGTTTATTGATCGCTTCTCAGCAGCAATACAATGTAAGTCAACCGTAATACAAACACAACTCCTTAAAAAGGCGTGAAAATAGCATATATGCTACTATGCGATTTTTTGTACACACAGCATTTATGTTCAGCTAGTACGTTATTATTTTTTCTTAGTCGTTAATGCATCTTTGATTTGCGGGAACCAATGAAGCACATCAACCACGTGGAGCACAACTATGGTTCCTGCGGCTATCACCAAGACTATGACAACAATCAGGACCACGAAGAAGCAGTACCACCAACAAGACTGAAATAGTATTTAAGTGCTCACAGAGCAGGATAAGGTAGGTCCGCGACATCATAAGATAGAACTTTACCGTCTTTCTTTCCGATTCTGGTGTTCCAACATCAGAAGATTCCGTTGATGACCTCTTCTTCCGATTTCTCCTCGTCCCTGACTTTCTCTTTTTCCTAAAGTCGCACTCATGTTCAATCAACCGCCTGGACCAAAGCTTAACTGCTCACCTGGAAGTCCTCTCATCTGCTGACGCTCTCTGTTTCACTGGAGGGGTGCCATGGTCTGGCAAGGGATGTTGTGGCGGTCTTTTCACGTGTGGGGGTAGAGGTGGCGGTGGTGGTGGTCTAGGCGGAGGTGGAGGGAAGGCTGCTGGAGGAGGAGGTGGAGGAGGCGGCGGAGGCGGTGGTGGTGGTGGCGGTGGCGGTAGATTTCCTTGCACTGGCCCCAGCTGTTCGTATTCGTCACCCATGTCACCCATGATGGTAGCAGTTTCGAGAGGAGACCGATCTGAAAATGGGTCATCATTCACAGATAACCAGAAACTCCGGTTCGATTGGGCTACCTTGAGGATGACGTCTGAACAACGAGTAAGCAACTAAAAAGTGAACCACCTTCATGCTTCCGACGTCTCCGTGTTGTTATCGGATGTGTTATCAGACTTTTTGTAAACATCGAGGACGGCTTCCAGGGGTGGTTAGTATTTCATATCAGAACTGAGGCAACAGTGGGGTTGAAGGGTGGCTCTCAAAGGGGTTCCACCTCAAATTACTCATTCCACTAGCTAAGCTGCTCCACATAGCTGCGAGATGTAGTTTCCTGCGCACTTCCCGCAGAGTCCTGCGAACCCTCGGAGTGTCCTATGCAACAGTTGAAGTGTTTCGCGCACTCTCCGAGTCTGCACACTTTGTCAGACGTCTTTCACACTACCCGAAGTGTCCTACATATCCTCCAAGGTTTCAGGTACACTCCCGTGCTTCAAAAATATCCTGTGCACCCCTCAGTGTCCTGCACACCTTCCAGGGTGTCCTAGACCCTATCCGTACTGCCCTACATCCTCTCCGGGTTGTCCTGCCACTCTCCGAGCTGTTTTTCATACTCCTCACTGTGTCGAGTACCCTCTCAAAGCCATGCTCCAAAGGTGCTGCACACTTTTACAGACTCCCTGTGCACTCCCCTGTGTTCTGCGAACATCTAAAGTGACCTATACCCTCTCCGTACTGTCCTGTACATTCTTCAGAGTGCCCTGTTTATTACCTTCTGAGGTGTCTTGCAAGCTATCCGGAATGTCAGCAGGACATACAACCAACGGTGTACTGTGCGCTCTCCATACCGTATTCTCTTTTTGCAAGGTGCCCTGCACACTCTACAGAGTGCCTTTCACACACTTCTAGTTTTTTTTTCACAATTACCAAGGAATTCGTTGTACTCCACGACGTGGTGTCCAGCTCAGTACCAGCGCATGCCATCTACTTCCCCGCTTTCCACTAAGCCGTCTCCCGCAGCTGTGCACATCTCTGTAAATAGTCAGTACATCCTTTCAAGCTTCCGGCACACATAATGTGAGACGTACAGGATCTATCTTAGACGGGAAGGGGGTAGGGGCACCCAAGATTTATTTATGGAAAGGAAAAAAACTCTCATAAAGGATGCCTGATAGTGCTAATTGTTTATATAAGCCCTATAGAAATACTTCGTTTGGTAGCCTAACCAGTCGGTGGTTCATTTCGTTTCTGTCTTGAATCGTGAGGCCTCCCCCTCCCCGTCTAGGATAGTGTCGACGTACAGGGTCGTACAAAAATTTTTGCACTCTCTTATGCAAGTGAGTGTGAGGCAAAGCACTCTAAAATCCCCAATCTGTGTGTGCTTGGCTTTCCTAACAACAACAACGATTTTAGTGTGCTAGCGGAGGATAGGTACCATAACCGTTGCCGTGAAACTAAATGCATTGGGAGTGTTGGCTGTGGGCAAAACAACTGAATTAATGGCGACTAATATTTTCAAACCCACATCATCCCTTATGGGCTTTTCGGAGAGGTTCACAAGCAAGCCGGGTGTTATCGCAGCAGAGGTGGGGGGGGGCACTTCGCTATCGGACTTGGCCACGCCCATTTTTCCGTGCGGAAACGAATTTATAACACCAACCCGTGTTTTCCTCCCCCTTCCAAAATCAGTACAGCTGTTGCGGCATGGAAAAATGAGCGTGGCCAGACGCAACAGCCATGTGACCCCCCTATAGCGATAGCATCGATTCCTAAATTAAGTTTCAGGCACTGTAGTACCCCATTTTATCTCCGACACTGGGAGAGGTCATCTACTGGACTTATCCGGAGGATCTACTGTTATCAGATGTAGATGAACGGATTTCTCCTGTAGATGACCGAAACCTAACATGTTTTTACAGGTATACTAGCACAGCAGATGAACAGAACTCGATTTTGGAGGGAATTTCAAATTCCGGTGTAGGCGGTAACCTAGCGTGTTTTTACACGGATACACTGCTTCCGAGTTCACACAGGGGACCTCGGGGCCCAGAGGGGGGGTCACCCCACCATCACGGTTCGCAGTGGGGTGCACCCCCACCGTGGACCGTGGAGAGATAGCCCCACAGTTGGGTACCATCCCCCCCCGAGCCGCGAGGAGCCCCCTACCCTTGGCGACAAAAAAAGGTGAGTGACTCGAGGCCACCTTCCAGGTCCGGCTCCGAAGAGCCGACTGAGGCATACCATGAGATGAGAAGCCTTTTATACTAGCAAAATTGTTGATAGCTTTGTCTAAACATGTTAATGATCCTGACAATTATTTGGCGTCAAATATATAGTTTATAGGTGTTTACTGCGTTCAATACATTTGAAATGACGCTATAACGGTTCGCGTCGCGGCTGCAGAGCGGCGATCACTCCAGTAGTTCACCTCATCACCATCATTCGTTCATCTTTAGTATAACATACCTCCTCTAGGTCCTCCACATCGTCATTTTCTCCCGTAGATCTCCTCTCCCAGTGTCGGAGATTATAGTGCAACCATGCTTGCCCCTCCATGCTCATCAAAAAACACATGGAGCAGTAAAAAAGTGAAAAAATTATCAACTGTCGTCAAATTATTTGTTTGGTCTGCAAACAACAGCGGCTGAGCATTTAATTTCACGGCAAGGATTACGGTACCTACTCTACGCTAGCACACTAAAACCGTTCTTGTCTCCTAACAAGACTTTTTGAAAACGACTGTTAGCAAGTAGCAAGGGCCTCCATGCGTTTGAACCTTTTTTGAAATTGCAGGAAGCCTCAATACTTCGACTCGTAATGTCGCCAGCAACGTGCGTCGTTTTAGGAGAATGAGAGTAATGGAATGCAGGGTGAGTGTCGGTAGAGCAGAGCATCAAGTGCTCCAGAAAGTATGAAAATCACCATTCGAGTGAAGCGCCGAGGACTATTTTAGACGGGGGAGAGCACCCAAGATTTTCGCATAGGAATTGATGGAAAACTTCATAAAAAATGCTTGATACTGATATCAATCACTGTTGTTGATGAAATTCTATAGAAGTACTCCGATTGATAACGCTATAGAGCGGTAGTTCATTTCAATTCTTCCCTGAATCTTGAGTGCCCCCCATCCCGTCTAGGATAGTCCCAACCGCCGTAACCCGAAAATGTCAGTGAGAAAATCAGCTGCTTCTTTAGGAATGTATTTGTATTCATATATTCGTTCCATTGAAAATCTAAATAATCAAAGGTTCAATATAAATCAAACCACTCCAGCCTTTCCTCGGCCGGAATGATACTCTACGCGACTAAGAAACTTGAGAATAGTTTATTAATGATTAGTCCAATCGTAACGTTAGGCACTTGGACGATCCTCCCGACTTCAAGAACTCCGACATGTTAACGAAGTGTGTTGTGAAGCCATGCTGTTCCAGTAACTGAAAACAGATCAACTCGACATACATCTCTACCTTTATTTTTACCTCTACCTCCATATTCACCCCATTCCAAATCTCTGTCTCTGCTTTCATCTCTAATACTATCTCCTCGATCTATGTGTTCTAAATCTGTATCTCCACCCCCTTTGTCTCCATCTCTAAAGACTAAGTACCGGTATGGAGCTCTTCGGGGTCGACCTGAATTCCGCGGGCGAAGTCGCGGCGCGGCGCAACTGACCGTGGCCATTTCAGCCCTTTTTTGCAACATTCATCAGTTCTCCACTGAACTAAACGAATGAAGAATCAATACCTGCCATGAGAATTTCTTTGAGCAACAGGTTCCTGATAAGGTTTTCAGCCACTGTTTTCTACGAACCCCAGGGGTGGTAGTAAATGGGTAGATAACCGCTAGTTAACTGGCGCTCAACTCGCGGTTAACTGCAGCTGACGCCGCGAGCTTTTTATCTGACGATTTATAGGAGAAGGGCCAGACATCTCTGAAACTAAGCACATGCATGCCACTGAATGAACCACTAGACACGCATAGTAGAAAAAAGTCTTCAAAAAAAAGGTTCCTTCTGTCCTTCTTTGGGAGGAATAGTGATTCAGAAAAATTTTTTGAATATGTTTCGAGCTTTCTTCAGCTCGCGGTAAGTTCTCGCAAAACTGAAACTTAACGCGAGCTGACAGAAAAATTGGAAATAGTGTGTAAGTGAAGAAAAAGATGGATAGCTTCCAAAAAAGTCCTCTGGAGGACTTTTTCGGAAGCTTTCCATCTTTTTCTTCATTCACACACTATTTCCATTTTCTCTGTCGGCTTCCGTTTGGTTACAGTTTTGCGCGGACTTAACGCGAGATTGCAAACGATAACGCGTTTTTCTTACGCTTACGCTTGCTGAAGAAGGGGGTGGCGTCGTGAAAGGGGTGCAGTACCCCAGCGTGAGTGTGCAGGATGTATTCAGGACCCAAGTGGGAGTGCGCAGGTAAGCGGGACCTTCGAGATAGAGTGCAAGACACTCCCACTAATGTTCTGCACACTTTCTACGATTTCCTGCACACTTTCCATGATTTTCTGCGCACGCCTACTTGGGTCCTGCACACTTTCTATCATGCCACTTTTTTTCTCGTTCCTTTCCTTCATCCTCTCTCTATCCTCCTTACTTTTTTTCAGTCCATAGTAACTTACCTTGACGACTCGCTCGCTCCCTTCGTTCATTATCACATTCTTGCCAACAACCACAGCGTTGCACGCAAACCGTTTAGCTTCGCTCTCCTCAACCTGGAACGAAGAGAAGTAGAAGCGGGCTGATCAGCAGATTGTTTCTCCGTCACTAACACAAACGATTAACTCGGATGACTACCATTCTCTCGACATCCGCTTTGGTCAGTTTTTTCCCGTTTGAATACAAGGTGAGCTTTGCGCTAGCGAGTCTTTCAGTCTTGGGGTGGAGTACGCAATTACTTACATCTCGCCGCCGAGCGCCTTGCTCTACGGCGATCTTTTCCCCCACTCCTCCACGCTGAGCGGTCGAGAGCTTCCCACCTCCGAAAAATCATTTGTCATCATAACATCAAGGTTACCCAAATCGTCAGTGCTATTTCACACTATCATACCAAATAATACATAACCATGAAATGGCTACTGATCAATTATCGAATGCAATCAAGGGGAATAATGAGTGCAAGGAATTGCGGACAGTTTTCCTACTAGTGAAGACTATACCGGGTTTGACTGTTCAACATATTAATCGTTTGCGTCCCGAGAGTGTTCAGCATGATCAGGACGGAGAAGTGCTGCGTGCTGAAACAAGTTTATAATTTGCCACCGGCACAAAATTCTCACGGAAGTGAAGAAGTTTTTCTTACTAGAGTTTTCCATGTTTAGGCCCAGATATCGTGTTATCTTTATCACCGGTGAGGCTTTTTCCTTAATCCCTAGTGTGTTCAGCTCCAGCCGCTCACCTCCGGAGAAAGATGGTGTGTGAATGAAAACACACCGCTCTCAATTTCTTTTATACCCTACCCTTTATCAATTACATATCATCAACTTTGTTTACCGTGAGAATTTTGTGCCGGTGGCAATTTATAATCATCTCGTGCTGAGATCGCGAGACTGCAGATGAACTTGGTGGAAGTATCAAAATAGGCTGAGTGTCAAAAATCAGGCCGAGCTGTCGAGAGGGAGGTGGTCAAAGAAGGCATTTTCCACGAATGACGGGGCGGCTAAAATTGATAGTTTTGGGTTAACTTTATTAATCGTCCTCTTCTGATTAGTGTCCACGTTTACGCCACGATAATTTCAACGATTTCAGCGTTCTTCCGATTCTTGAAATTGAAACATACCCATTGACTAGGTTAGGTTTTATTTGGCCGGGTGAATCGGATTACTCGAGATTGTCATACCTTCTACTCACCATCGCGCTTAGTTTACAGTTCACTGCTTTCAAGATTATCTATATTAGGCGGTCACTTTCTTCAGAAGAGCTCATTGCAAGGAAGGAAAAGAAGCAGCTCATGATTGCTAAATGTCGTAAGGAGGCGAACGCACGCGCCGCGTCGCTCGTGTCGCATCTGTTCGAGCAGCGTCGTCAGTCTTCGCTCCTGCAACGACCGAGTGCGACAGAATTCCCCGTATCCTCCCTACGCGTAGTGTTATGCATGTTTCGTCTTTCGCCTTCACAACGTTTCCATCCTACTTCATTATAAAGCTAGATCACGACGAGAACCATCAATGGAGAGGTTAGCTGCAGCATTCCCTGTATATCGAGTTATGTATTTCAGTAGTGACCTCCTCCTTTTGCAATATTTATCCCTCCTAAATTTCTCCATCTGCTCAATATTTCTCCGCCCTTTTGTTTTAGTATATGACGCTTCTACTTATAATTACCCCTTTTCTTGAAACCCGACCTCTGACCTCATACAGGTTTCTGTCATACTTTCTTCGTTTGTATCGCATTATCAAACTACACACCGGCAGCAACTCCAAGTGATTTGCCATATTGTGCTGGCAGACTGGGTCAAACGCTTTCGGAAACCATAACGCCAATTCGTCATTCAGAGGACAGAAACACGTATCCAAGTGATAGAATCTGAATAAATAGAGTGTCAGTGCATCCTACATTGATTACCGTTCGGATTTCTCAACTGGGTTCCTTTTTGTATCTTGGCCGAATCACATGTTCCACCTGCGCGAACAAAGTATGAAAGAGTTTTGACATTACCTTGGGTCAACAAGCCTAACGGCCATCACATCGAAATCGTCGCCTTCTGTTGTCAATTTTTCCTTAATCTCCGTCATAGCACGAATATTGGATCTTGGCCCAACTCCAGCCATAAGTATCTTTTTCTTGCAGCACCACAAGGCGTCCCCGGTGCCTATAAGCATAATTTACCGACAATCCAGATTTTTCGGGTTCTTGTATCTATGGCATAACGCTCAGCATTTGACCCACTAACCTTTGTAATACAAGCGTTAAAGTAACGCGAGTATTTGGGAAAGATCAACTCTACATTCGTATTTTGACCCCAGTGTTCTGGTGCATCTATTGGGTTGGGAAATAAGTTCACTAAGTGTTTTTCGAAGAGCTTTATTTAAAGGCAGCGTTCACGATGATCACCCTCGTTGACTTTCCACACTGAAATGATAGTTGAGAAGGATTCTAGGCTCTCAGTGTCGAAAGAACGGTAGAAAACGAGCCAGGAGCGGCAAAATAACGGCTGCAAACAAGCGTTTTGGTGCCCCAGACACGCCTGGTGCCCCAGATCCGCCCCTCGGAATGAACTAATGAAGACTCAGATTACAGGAATGATCAAGTCAGGGAAGTGCTGATAAGTGAGCTGATCGCTTCATTGCACTGATAGGCATCATCCTTCTAGCTGTCAATTCCTCCACGCTCATGAATCTACGTAAACAAGAGAGGGCCTATTTTCGCTCAAAAACGCGTCTTTCGTGTCCTTTTTAAGCATGCCTTGCTATATAGGGCATCAGACCTTCCGTAAGCCATGGAGTTATGGGAAGTGAAATTTATCGTGAACACTGCCTGTAAATGATTTTTTCTGTTGTTTATCAATGTGATTGTATTCATTAAAGAAAGCTTTTTCTACTCTACAGAAGTGTGCTATTTGTTATTCCGAATAAATGTATTTCTTCCTATTCGTGAGGCTTGGAAATGGAATATCCAGGAGGCCAAATTCGCAATTTCGACACCTACTTTTCTTCGCTCTTCATCGCGGTCAAAATGACCTGTGACTACCCACTACTTTTCTTGCTTCTTATTGACGTACAGGCACCATTTCTCATCTCAGTGACGTTTCGGTATAAAAAGCGCTGCTTATGACCGCGTGTTGCTCGGTGGCGCGCTGGCTGTTAAGCAACGACTTGACGGTTTTCTTTGTTGAATTCGTTAAAGGCGGTGCTCGCAATAATGCTCAATTTTGAGATTATTCGCTGTATTGATTAATTGGCCTTCGGGTAGAACTAAAATGACGTAAAAATAGAGAACAACGCACCTGAAATACACGAAATCATTAAGTATCACCCGCCTCTTAAGTATCACAGGAAGTGTTTATTGTGACAATGACATCTTTTGTGGACCCGTCCTCTGCAATTCTCTGCTCTCTATTGCTCCGTGCTTTTCTTAGGGCCCTAACTAATCCTCCTTTGCATAAAATATTCTTCTATTTTCGATTGACCCATTTTTCCACCGGTGACAACCACCATGAACATATTCATCCAACCGGCCAATTACTCCATGTTATAGTAACGATGTCACTAAAATACGACGTTTTGATGCGTTTCTCGCCGTTTCTTCGTAATTTTGGTAACACTTGGAGGCCAACGCACTGTTTTATGTGAAACACCCGGGGACGAGAATAGTCGTGAGCACTGTCTTCAAAGGCATCGTACACGATGAAAACCGAATTCCAGCTTTTGCGTTCATTCGGACTAATGGGTCGTAACAGTGTAACTCAGAAAGTCACATTGGAGAGGTCTTCTTCACAATCAAATGAAAATCATAAAATTCATGTCTGAGGGTGTACTGTGTTCACGATGATTTTCGTTCCCGAGTTATTCATTCAAAACAATGCATTGGCAACCAAGTGTGGTACTCCTTCGGAAAAGACGAGCCACTCTAGAAAAAAAAAAGGTTTTCGCATGCAATCACTGGACCGTGTTATGTTTTTGCTTCTAATCATGTAGAAGCATAGAACAGCATGTAAAATTTATGCAAATAGCATATATGAAACACCACGAAAATCCAACTTTCTGAGGTGGGTCGTCTATTCCGAAAGAGTGCCTCAAGTGTTATCAAAATTACGAAGAAGCAGCCAGAAACGCAATAAAACGACTTATTTCAGTGACATTATTCTCTGGCCTGGACTAGTTGTCCGATTGGATGAACATGTTCACGGTGGTTTTGCCCGGTGAAAATAGGGTCAATCGAAAATGGAAGAGTATTTCATGCAAAACAGCTTTAGTTACTGTCAGGAGCAAAGAACTGAGCAACAGTTGTCCGAGAAGGAGACAATAGCTTCAAAAGCAGCTGATCGCGAGGAGGAAAGGACGAAAGTAGCGTTCCGCGTTTCTTTCATCTCGGACCACGTCAGGTCAGCGATGAGGGCCTGTATCCGTAGGGCTGATCTTCGAGAAATGGTCTCCGTTGTCGAACTACCTCCTGCCAACCTTAGGGGCGATTAGTTCGCAATCGCTTGTATGACCTCTGCCTTACTCCCTCCTGTGTAATTTTCCCATTTGATAAGGAGGGTAACTGCATGGCCTCCGGAGTGGTATATCGCATAAATTGTCGTCTGTTTGGAAAGGATTGTACAGGGGAGACTGGGAGACCGCTGTGCGTCAGGATTAAAGGCAGTGTTCACGATAAAAATGTGTTTCAGTTTCCACTAGGAATGAGTAGTGAAGGGCCACACGGTAACGTTGACGTCAAAAGAGCGCATGAAAACGAGCCAGGAAGAGCCCCAGAAGAGCCCGAAGTTGCCACTTTGAGCGCAAGGCAAACCCCAAAAGCTCAACACACGCCCACCGACGTGAACAAATGAATGTTCGAGATCATGAGATGAGCGATGATTTCCAATCATTAGCCCCGTTCTTTCCTTCATTCTCAGCTTCTTTATTTACTCGGGTCATCTAGCATAGATCGGCTGCCAAAGACGGAAGTTACAAGCATCGGACAACTCGTCCACCATGTTTCCTTATCTCAGTCTTTGAGGGACCATAACTCCGTTCCCAGAAGGTCTTGTACGATTTCAGAGACATCATTGGAATCAGCATGGGACAGTTTTCAAGATAGGTGGAAAAACAGGAAAACGATTTTCATCGTGAACACTGCCTTCAAGAAGCACATGGACGGACTGGACAATTCTAAATTGTCTACTCCGCTTTGGGAACAGAGGGTGCGCAGTCACGAACAATTGCATTTTAGTTGCTGTTACGATCCTGGCACGTGAAAGCGAAATCTCAGCGCGCAGAACTCTTGAGGCTTTTTGGATTGCCGCAAAAACACCCAAAATAAACCGAAAGGGCGAATGTGTTGCGGTGACCTAGGAGTTGGCGCCGTACGTTGATCTGTGCGGATTCTCACCAACCGGTCATAATCTGAGAGCAGGTCTGAGCGTGGGCGGTCCCAGGTCTTCAAGGGTGATTCTGAGGGTTCTTACTAGTCAGTCGCTTAAAACTTCCATCCACGGCTTTCGGACCTCTTGGCCCCCTTCAAAGGTTGGTATAATCTGTGACTTCCGTTCTTTTGGTTCACTTCCGTGTGAATCCTTCTCTGTAGAATGAAATGGAGTTTGGGAGGGTAGTTTCTTGGATCTTAATTAGGTTTTTCCAGGCTCCGAAAAAGGAAATTGCCAAAACGTCAGCCAAATAGAGAGGTTTTAAGAATCTTGGTCTCGCTTCAACCACTCAATACAACAAGTGCTTCAAAAACTTTCAAAAACGACTGCGAAAGTTGCCGGTCATTACAATTTGGAACTGACATGCTTGCTTTTGAGGTCTGACGAAGATGTTAAGCCCCGAAAGCTAACCGACAGCTTTCACAGTCATTTTTGAGCGTTTTTTGGAGTCTCATTTCGACTGTTTTTGCAATGAAGATTTCGCTAACGTCGGGCAGGGAACGAGATTCTCATTCCGTAAAATAGCGTGTTTTGTTGTGTCGATTGCGTCCAACACTACTCATTGTACGACACCATGGAAATTTTTGCTACCTTGGAGAATGCATTCCTGGACTTCCTTCATTTATTTTAGAAGATAACTTAAGTTACATGATAATTTACGTATAAGGAGATTGAAACGACAAAGCATTTCCAGTTTAGGCTGAGTTTCGGTGTGTACAGGCAAATTGAAAGAACATTGTTGTGGATTTTTTTCCATGATGTCGTAGAATGAGTAGTGTTGGACGCAATCGACACACCAAAACACGCTGTTTTACGACATGAGAATTTCGTTTCCTGTCCGACGTTAGCGTTCGAGTAGATTTCTGTAGCATTGTGAGGCTTCAGGATATACCAGTTTTTACATTTTGTTTTCATGGTATTCTCCGTGGAAATACTTCGACTCCTGAAAGCGGAACCATTCATCCTTCTACTGACTCCTGAGTGCCCCCCTCGGACTAGTTTTGCCCCCCTTCTGCTATAATTTCGAGCAGAACGAGCCCCTGATGCTCCATGCTCGCACTCGCATCCTCTACGCAGAACTGTTAGCTAACTTTGCTTTCGGCCAGTGGAATCCAAGAAAAATAGTGCCCATTCCAGAGACAATGCAATCTCACCCTCATGCGGAATATTAGGGTTGAAGTGAGTTTGGAATCCATTCTCGCGGAACCATTTGTCGTTGATCTTAGACTCTGCTTTGCGTTGTTCATTTGTGAAATTTGCCAAGTAGACCTGCTTCCCTCTTACGATGGCTGCATTTGCCGTGAAAACGAGGTCAGGAACGTTCTTTGCACTCTGAAAAGGTATAGCCTAAGTGTCAAATTGTTGAGGTTAACACAAAAGCCTTAAGAGTTACACCTCAGCTGGTTCCATAACATCAACCCTTGCTCCACACTTTTCAATTGTCGATTTCAGCGTATTCCACTGATTCATAGCTTTTTTCGTATCAACAGGCTCATCCATCTTCATCCATGGGTTAATCGAATAAAATACCTGAAAGGTATGTATAAAAGGTATTTAATGTGTAAAATACCATAAAATAGCTAGCGGAACAAGATATAGAGTTCGTTGCAAATTTATTTATTTGAATTAGTACACCTCACCTTAAAATAAGTTGGTCTGCACATTAATATACGGCACGATGCTTTTGCTGACATTTTCATGAGCACAAACTGTAGATCAGCCCACCTCCACCATACACAGTAGTAACGAAAATGATTCTCACCGCAATTAAACGCATTCTGTCATATCTCTGTCAGTTCGCTTGAATCTTAGAAATCATTCCATTTGCATGTCTGGCCTGTTTCAGAAATCGATCACAGCGCGATGCGGTGAAGGATTTACCATTCATTTCCACGCTACTCGCAGTCGTATTATCACAATCCTAAATGCGAAGCGGTTGTTTTTCGAAAAATTCAACTATGAAAATAAAGATATCACTCTAAAAACCGCACCACTTCTATGATAGTGATACAGAAAAGTGCGAGAAGCGGGTAAATGAAGGCTACATAGGGTTGAGCAGCGTTGTGACCGGCCACAACGGGGGTCGTAAAATTTTTAGAAATTTTTGAAAAAAAATGAAAATTTGGAGGGGGGTCGTAAAATTTTTAATACGTAACTCTTTCGCGTCCACACGTCAGCCGCGACCGAACTGGACCCTAGAAAATATTACAACTGTCGCTTCTCTTTAAAATTTGACACTAAATAAAGCTAAAAAAATTGATGCCAGGGGCCCCCTGAAGGGGGTCGTAAAATGTTGGGAATTTTTTGGAAAGAAATGAAAATTTGGGGGAGGGTCGTAGCTGCCACAAAAATCGCCACAACGGCCTGCTCAACCCTGAGGCTACATGAGCATGGATCGAGGACGCGCCGCACAGCAATCATTATCCAAAACATGCCATCGCGGCGATCAGCGGTTGAAATGTAAAATATAGGACATAGGACCCGGTCATCTTTGGCCGAGAAAACCGTTGTGGCAATTCGCATTCACGCGCGACTCGATTCGCGTCGCCTGGCAGTGCAACGCGATGCGATAGACGCTGTGCGAACGCAAGCTCTTTACTGATTTCCTTCGGTTTTTTTTTCTGATTAACACAACCAAATTCAACAATAAAAGCAAAGAAAAAACCATATTTAAGACCACGTGCTTTTAAATGAAAAAGGAATAACTGTTCCTAATGTTGAGCCTCTTTTCCAGCTTTAGGCCCCCGTCATAAGCCTCAGTCATAGCTAATTACTTCGACTAGTCGCGGCACTGCCAACAGGTACAAAACCCGTTGCGGCAACAGATCTTGCAGTGAGTCGCGACGGGTTGGAACAGTTTGCAGTTTCAGTCACAATCGCCGAGCGACTGGGGTATTTCATAGCTAGTCGAAGCGACCTGCCAAATTTTGTTAGGTCGCTTCGACTAGTCGCGTCGCTTCCATGATGGAAGCGATCCGTCTAGTTGAAGCAACTAGGCGGTAATCTTTCGACAGGGCGTGGCGTATTCGGCGCCAAATTGCGGACGTCACAGCTCACCCACATAAAAGACGGCACGTGAATGGAAAAAACGAGTATTTTTTACACATTTACGATTATAGAGATGAGAAAGTTCAATAAGGCTACCGAAAAATCACATTTCATGCAGAGCTTTCGGCAATTACTAACGTTAGTTGAAGTTTTATGTTGCTGTACACGCAAATTCCATCCCGTCGTCTTTTGAAACCATGTTTTTGTTGGAAAACTATGCAAGACTAATTTATTTAGAAGATTAAGGCACCGAGGTCACAAAAAATCAGGGGGAATCAGCAAAAACCGAGAAAATTTTTTTTTCAAATTCCTGCGGCGTTGTCCGCAATTGTCCGTATTTTTTTTCGCAAAACTGCGACCGCCCGAGCGACTCGAAATCAGTCGACGAAGCAATTTAAAATCGCTCCGTCTAGCGATTTCAAATCGCGGCAGCTTTGTTGGTCGCTTCGACTTCAAGTCGAAGCGACCAGCTATGAATGGGGCTATAGTCGGCCGAAAGCGGCCGTCCTAGTTCCACCCGGTCGATAGGTATGAGAAGCACGCAAAACGGGAAGAAATGAAGTGGTAAAAATCATCGTCGAATGGTAAAAATGGTCCTATGATATGATAAAGTTTGACCCCAACTGATAAAAACCGTCTGGAATGATAAAAATCCACCTGATATCTCATAGATATCGACCGGGTGGGACTAGGACGGCCGGTTTTTCGGCCGACTTTGACGGGGGTCTTATCGCCGAGCACTGCGATAGCATGCTTCGAATGAGAATTGACGTGCGATCGATACTCATGGTTGTCATGCATCGCACGGCAATCGAACTCCAAAATAGACCTCACTAAAAAATTGCTATATGATTTACACGCGAAATTTCCTGCTCACACCGCTTTCCTACTTCGGAAGCTGCGGCAAATGCCTTGTTATTCGCCAATGATGAAACAGGCGAATACCACACCACTTTCTCATCCTTCGTCATTTCCGAATGAGCAGTTTTTTTCCCGCAGTTTCCGCAGTATGAAATGGGGGTTACGCAATTGTGCGTAGTCGCTCAGCGTTCACACTTGGATTCCTGCGCAACATGTTCACACTTAAATTCCTGCGAATTAGGCTGAAGAATTGGTGATTTTTTTCAAACCTGAAAACATTAGTCGACGTAGAGTTCTATGGAGATTCTGAAAACAAACTTCACGAAAGGTCCGTCTTCAGATATTAGAAACTTATGAACAAAAAACCGATAGCTTCAGGCAAGAAAAATGCTCTTTATAAACTGAATTCGGCAGGAAAATTGAGGACTTATATTTGGAATCTGAAAACGCTATTTGATACAGAATTTCGTGAGGATTCCAAAAACAACCCAATCCAGAGGCTATCTTTGACGCCACAGTCCAAGCTCGGAACCGATTTTTCGTTTCCCTCCCTATCTTGAATAAAATTTCACGCTGATCACAATGGTGTCTCCAGAATCGCTCAGAACTCACTACGAACTAAGTTACGGCTCCTCAAATTTTTTGAGCTTGAACTGGTAGAAGTTCGCGGACGAGTTGTCTCGAGCCTGTATTTTCTCGTTATTCGCAGCCATCATTCTGAAGCAGGTCACAATATGAAGTCAGACCGAAAACAAAAGGAAGAACATAGATTTTTAATAAAATCATTTGCGCGTATCTTCCCTTTTGAGGTCGGAAATCTGGCAGTGGGCGTTGCCCATTTTTTTCATTCAAGGGGGGTGTGGTCGACTTGTTCCCAGCTTTTTCTCGCTTATTTGAGCGAATTGAGATTTCGCGCTTGGCAGGGTTGCTATAGACGGCAACCGGACCAAAATATCAAAAATTACCTCTGATGTAAACTTTGCCTTTGAGGGTAAAAACTTTTTGGACGGAAAACCGAATGCCTCGACTGAAAAAGTGTTACTTCATAAATTTAAAGGCACAGGACACCCAGAAAAAATATTTTTCAGTTTCTATGCTGAACTTGGAGAGAGTCAAACGCTGATCACAATGGTTTCTCTGAAATCGTCCAAGACCCCTATGAACCGAGTTATGCCTCCTCAAAGATGAGTATAATTGAGGGCGAAAAATTGTAGGACGAGTTGTTCCGGGCCTGTATTTATCTTTATTCGCAATCGCTGCGCGAGAGCAAGCCAGGATAAGGAGACAGCCCGGCAGTGGACTGAAGAACGACGACTTGTTGGAATTCATCCATCCATCAAGTTCGAAAATCTGTGAGGGGGTCAGGCCTGTGGTGGTCGCTTATATCTCACTTATTTGAAGGAACTGAGATCTCGCACTTGCAACTATGCATTCCATCCGGCGGAGACGGTTTTGGATATCCGGGTCGGATAATCCCATCGGATGATCATCCGGAATCCGATCACACGACAAAACACGATATCCGGAATATCCGATATCCGGAAAAGTGAAAATCGAAGAATCCGATCAGAAAACCGGTGAATTGGATAGAAAAACGGTTGAAAACGGATAATCGATCGGATCAAAATTGGATGAAAATCGGATAATTTCGGACGAAACCGGATAGATTTGCATTCATTTTTCTCAATTCAACAATCGCGCCCTAAAGGTAATTCCTGACCCACTGCCCACTGTTTGTGCCTTGTTCCAAATTCGAAATCAATCTCCGTCGACGTGCACGACGCAAATTACGATGATGTGACCGGTGATTTACGCGCGCACATGTATATTGACGCATTGTCGGCGCCAAAACTGAAATTTCGTGATCCAGAAGATTCTTTCGTCTGCTATTCTTCTTCTCAGCCATGAGAGAGCATCGCATCGGAGGCGCAGAAAGTTGTCAACCTCACACGGCTTGTACCATAAATCTTGAGCAGACGGGGTTGTGGGTCTGAACGGACATGAAAATGGATGCAATGAGTCATGTCCAACACGTTGACAATCAGGACATTCATCGGGGACTGAATGGTCAATCCTGTGTGCGTAGGCCTTGATGTAGGTAAGATCTGGTACATCTTTAGTGACCTGTTGATTTTTATTATCACCAGCAGCGGAGCGGTGGGCCTCGGTGAAATGTAACTAGTGATAAGGAGGATTCGACGAAAAAGCCACCGCTCCGCGCTGTGATAACCGAGAACATGAGTTCACTAGGTATGAAACAAAGTCTAGAATGACCGCATCAAAAACCTGTTAGGGTGGTTTGAGTAAGCCTGGGCAGGTCAGCTTCACTATCACCGACTCGAGGAGGCACAATGATTGAGCTGAGCAGCAGACAAGTATTCTTTCATGAAACGTGTATGCTCAGCCTTCTGCTGTCCTCTACGCGAAGGCTCGGAAGTTCCACATCATGCAGTGCCATGGCTCTATAGGTTTTACTTAGAACTTCCTTTGTGCTGCCCCAGGCGGTGCCAGCAAGGGCACGCAGAATGTTGTTGCTTGAATTGGCTGCAGCAGCACGTACGTGTGTTCTTGTTGAAACGTAGAGAGGGATCCAGGAAGGATGGTATACACCTGTACTAGAATTTGTCAAAATCCCAGTCTTTTTTCAGTGGCGGAGAACCGGAGCGTGTCATCCTTCGTCACGATTCTATAAGCACTCTTACCCGCCGCGATCTTAGGTAGTCGTATATCTGTCAAATAAGCCCACTCAGAAAAACAACTGTATAGAATATCAAACCTCTGGGTCACTTACTATTCGCATTTTGAAAGGAGATGGAAACTTCGGGTGTTGTGAAATAAACGGAGGGTGAAACACCAAGGAATGAAGTCACCGCGGATTGGCGGAACCCAGTTCTTGGGCAACCCCTTTGTCGCCCTATCATGCGTTATATCACCGCCCTTTTCCGGACGCGAACATTGAAAAAAGCAGCCGAAATAATTTCTGGAGCTTGTGCTCGAACTTTTCTATGTTTCATGCTGTGTACGGTTAGAGCATTTTGCTTACGCCTTATTTTGATTACCTCGAGAGGTTTCTGGTTTCCGCTGTTGAAATTCCTGCGTGAGCAGCGGCGTGACGCCGCAGACCCCGTCGAGAGGAATGCGGCCCTAAATATTTAATTGCCCAGAATTCGCTGCGCTACATTACTTTCCAAACGTCAGAGCTCGAAAATTTATCTGTACCAACATGTAGTCGTCGAGAAGTATGGGCGCAGTGAGGTCAAATCCGATCATGATGAAGCTGACTTGGATGGTGACGAATCTACTCTCGGAGAGGGAGATGTGTCGGAAGACGTTACCAAAATAGTAGACTGAACGCTTGTCTTCAAATGCGCTGTACGATCAAAGCAACCATATCAGTCGAAGATCTCCAAATATGTCTTGTTTTATGGTCACCAGGATAGCTTGTTGTAATTTTTTTTTAATCTGAAGATTTGCTAGTACCGGTCCAACTGCTTATGCCAACTATTGTTTTAAAATTTTCCAAAATCGGTGATTCGTTTGTTTCCTTCGATTAATATATGGAGATTACATTTGGTTTTGGAATGCTGTTTGCTCGAATACCAGGGTTGCATCTTCCATACAACAAAAAATTTTTCTCATCCGTTTTTTTTTTCATTCGAATTATCCGGTGGATTCGATTTTATCCGATCGGATATCCGCTAACCGATACGGTAGAAAATACTCGTTCGGATAGGAGCCGTTATCCGAAAATCCTGTTTGGCCAGTATCCGTTTTATCCGAGGAGTCGGTTTTGCAAAATCGGTAATACCCGAAAATCCGATCCGACGCGATTATGCCATCGGTTGGAATGTATACTTGCAACGTATTATGTACCATAGGAGGGGTCTACTACACAATCAAATAAGAGTCACAAAATTCATGCCCGAGGGTGCACTTTGCCTTTAAAAGCATAGAACGCCCAGAGAATAATAATTCAGTTTTTATGCAGATCTTGGAGGGGTCACACGCTGATCACAGCGGTATCTCTGAAATCGTCCAGGACCCTCTATGAACCGAGTTATGGCTTCCTGAAGATGCCTATTTTTTGCGGGAGAGAAATCGGTGGAACAGTTGTTTCAGGACTTTATTTCTCTTCATTCGCAATCATTGTGCGGGAGCGAGCCAGGGCAATTTTGTGTTTCGCTTAGTTGAAGGAATTGAGGTCTTGCACATGCAACGTGCTATACAGGAGGGACCTGCTACACAATCAAATAAAAATCACAAAAATCTTGTCTGAGGGTGTACTGTGCCTTTAAAGGCAGTGGTCGCGCTCAAATAAGCTCGTCTTCTTTTCCTCTCTGAACTCTTTTCTGGGTATAGAGTTGTTGAACCTATAAGGTAAAATCGCGAAAAAAACGCTGTTCGGGGCCAAATTTGAAGCCTGAACTTTCTTGTCTTTTGATGGTGGACGAGCATACCCCACATCATCGGCATCGATGATCTCTAACATCAAGAACATCAGCTGGCTTGAAATTGAATTCCAATCAATGAACCTTCGGATTTATGTACACATCTAGTCGAAAACATTGACTGAAGTGCTTGCTTTCATTGTTCAACTGTTTTTATTTGGTAAATTTGCATTTATTTCTTCCTCTAAGTGTCGATGATTTTTGGTTGATTGGCATAAGACTGTGATCTTTCTGTGCACGTGTGCACGAACTGGAAATTTAGGGTCTTAATAACCCTAATTCTAGCCCGTTTTTCACCGCGCTACCTTCATAGTTTTTGAGCTGTTTTTGATCTAAGCTGATTTCCGTAGTTTTTTCGATAACGTTTTTCATCGTGACCACTGCCTTTAAGTCGGCTTAGAGATTGGGGACGTTTTATTTTCCAATTGGGAACGTTATTAGACGCGAAATTTCATGAGAATTCCGGAAACAGCTACTTCCAAGCATCAGTCTCTGAGGGCAATGATCTTAAGAGCGAAAAACAATTAGTCTTTTTTAATTCGCTGGGAAAAAAAGTATTCCAAAAAAATTCATTCCACGACAGCGCGAAGGAAATTTTTCATGACCTCGGCAGATCGTTTTATCAAGAATAGTACTTTAAAAAGGCGGTCACCTTATGAAAAAACTATGTTTCAAAATTAGTATTTAAAAATAAAAAAGTATTGAATGCAAAAAATAGGAAAAAATGCAAAAAAAAATTAATTTCGAAGTTCCACGTCTAGAGGAAACCTTCACCATTTCCCACTCAGGTATCCTAAACAACCTTCACCTCTCGGAAAACAGTCTCCACCCCAACGAACCTATGCTTCAGCACATTTGCAGTATGTCAGTTCTCCGCGACACGTCACCTCTACAGTGCGTTTCATAACCATAAGACCACCCCCGATACTGGCCTTTCTGGGAAAACTATAAGCCCCAGTATTTTCGCCATTGTGTTTTTCAGATTCTACGTCTAAAATAAGAGTGGGGTACGAAATTCCACTTCTGATCTTGGGTTTGAATTCTTTTTATAACAACTTTTTTTAAATTTTATGCTGTTTTAAAACCATACGACCACTAGTGAGAATACGCTGTTAACTTGCGTTCTACCGTAGCGAAAGCGTTGCGAAGGGCTTTCCCGTTCTAAACACATTAGAAAAGAAGGTCAGGAGAGACGGGAATCAACTACGTCAATGCATCGAGTTATGTTGCAAGATTTCGAAGAACGCGCAACGATGTGACGTTCTCCATCGCACAGGCAGCAGCATCCGGTCGTAATCGAGCGTTCTGACAGTGCTGTGTTTCAGCATTTGAAGGATTCTGAAGCATACGGTGCACTCTGATTCCATGGCCGTCATTGACAGGTGTCCGCTAATGATGAGCGACGGATTTTGAAGGAAGCTTCAAACAGCTCGTCGTTTGCCAATCATATTCGCGCAGACCTACAACTACGTCATCCGAGATCTACGGTTCCGAGGGTGATTTCGAAAAAATCAGGAGAGAAGCCGCGATGAAAACCCCTCCACTCACCGAACGTCACAAGGCTCTGCGACTAGAGTTTGCTGAATGTAATCTGACAAGAGGCTGGACAAAGGTAGGAGGGTTTCAAACTATTGCCTTACAGACTCTTTGTTTCCGAAATTAAATGATCAGGTCGTGTTTTCGATGAAAAGAAGTTGGACTTGGACAGACAGGATGGCTCAAAGTTTTAGTGGCGCGATCTCCGGAAGAATTCAGTCAACTTCAGCCGACGTAATTTTGGCGGAGGAAGAGTAATGGTGTGGGGCGCGTTCTACGGTTACTCGGTTTTGAGATTAGCGTTCGTATCTACTATACTTTGGTATTCGAGGATTTTTTTCGAATGAATGAATAACTCGAATATTGAATTTTCGGAATTTTCGAATGAATGAATAATTCGAATATGGTGTTTTTCAAAATTTCCGACTGAACGAATTTTTCGAATATGTGTTTTTCGAAATTTCCGAATGAATGAATTTTTCGAATATTGCGTTTTTCAAGATTTCCAAACGAATGAATTTTTCGAATATGGATTTTTCAGGATTTCCAAATGAATGAATTTTTCGAATATGGATTTTTCAGGATTTTCGAATGAATGAATTTTTCGAATATGGATTTCTCAGGATTTCCGGATGAATGAGTTTTTCGAATATTGCGTTTTTCAAGATCTCCGAATGAATGAATTTTTCGAATATTGTGTTTTCCGAAATTCTCGAATGAATGAACTTTTCGAATATCACCTTAACAAAAGCGTCGAATGAATGAATAATTTGAAAAGTGTTTTCTTCACTCGGATCGAATGAATATTCAAATATTCATTCGGAAAATGGAATATTTTTCGAATATTCGAATAATCTTCGCTTATTTGGATCTGAGCTACCAAAAATTAAGTAACAGACTTGAATCTGTCTATATGTAGCTTCACAAGTTCTATAAATTGTTACATTTATTACCGACGATTATTCCAATGACAAATTCCACAACAGAAGATTCCTTCAACAACAATATAGTTTGTTGGGCGAAATGAACCACCGAAAATCGTTAAGCGGATCTCAAAGTCTGTCTAACATTCCTAAATAACTAAGAAGGGAAGTGTTTAGAGTGGCAAACGCATCCGCGAAAACGACTAGTATCGTTAGTATCTCTTCTGGCTCACTAGTAAAAATGCGCAGTATCCCGCCCCGAGCTGCAGGTTCGAACAAGTTATGAGCATTTTTCAAGCTTCGCGAAAAGGCAAGGGAAGCAGGGGAAGAGAAGAGAGGCATTTTTTTCTGGTGTTTTAAAATTTTTTTGGGGTTCAGCCCAAAACTTGCATGTAGGGGTAATCTTGGGTGGCGAACACGAATCTGGAGTCCATTTGTCGAAATTTCGAGGTATACTGTAGGTTACGGTAGGTAACATGTCATTTAGGGGCCAAAACCCATCTCAGTATTTTGGAAATCGACAAATGGACGTTAAATTCGTATTCTCCACCCCGAACAACCCCCGTATACTAATTTTGAGTAAAATCGGAGACTTTGTCCAAACTACCGTATACCCACCGTAATCTACCGTAATTTGCAAAAAAATCCATGAACGTACTCCAGATTCGTGTTCAATTTTCCAAATAACCCACAAAGGAACAATTTGAGCAATATCTACCGTAGCACTCCGGAAATCTCGAAAAGGCGTTGTTTCCTCGAAATTTTCCCCGGTTGGGAAGCTTCGAACGAAATTAGCCGAAAACTTTGGGAAATCGACGAAGAAACCACAGACTCGTGATAAGCTCCCCAAAAAACCACCCTGGGAGAATTTTAAGTCAAATCTGGAACATTTCTCTAAAACGCTTCCCGAGCCCTGTAATCGGTATAAATAAACGCCCAACCGAAAATCCTTGCAAGTCCAAAACTCTGTCAGTCTCGACAAAGTGTGGAAAATGCGCCTTCACCCAAATTTTACTCAGGTTGGTAGTTTGGCTGCTGAACACAGTTTTGGGCGCTAGAGATACCAACAATAATAGTCGTTTTCGCAGATTCGTTTGACACTCTAAACACTTCCCTTGTAAGTAGTTTTCGCGTTCCTCAAACTCCGCTCAGACGGTTCTTCGAGTCGCTGATCATGAATTCAAAATTCAGTTACTTTTCTGCGAAGGATCACACTAGGATGCGAAGGACGTGAAGGACGACAGTACCTCAGACAATTGGGGTGTCCGATTCGGCCACAAAAGGCTTTCGATTCGAATACAAAGCACTGCGGACGACGTAACGGCTCGTACTTTTCGAGCGTCATGTGGCCTAATCGTCGCCGAAGTGAGAAGGACGTGCCGCTGCACATAGGCCTAGTGCATATTTTCCACGACGAGCGACGCGACATAATGTTTTTCACCTATATTGACCGAAAATCGATTTTTCTGATATTCACTGTCACGGCGGTGCGTCGCGAGAAGTATGCAGTAGGCCATAGGCGTTCCACTGGGCCGAGACCCGCTTTCGATTCGACTACGATGCAATTTGAACGACAAATGAGCCACTATGCCTTTGCTTGGACACGTTGATCGATCGCTCCACAATTGTTCAGGCGCCCATCAACCGCGCAGCACGTATATAAGGGGACCCATCTCATAGGCCTAGTGCATACTTGCGTCGCGGCGACGGGTCGCGGTGTAGGAACTGGTATAACCCGCCTCGCCCAGGGCAGTGATCGATCGCGCCTAGCACTGACAGTCGTCGCGCGCGGCCGATCTAGTGGGAGCTGCTACACGCGACGGTGTCGTGCCTGCGTCGCGGCCAATCTACACTTTTCCACAATGTGCGCGCTGTTTAGCGCCATCTGGATGGTGTGTCGTGTCGTCGTGCACTGCACTACGACACCGCCACGTAAACGCCAGAAATCCGTCCTGGAAGGCAATAATACGTTTGTTTCAACAATTTTTGGTGGGTAGATGGCCTCGAATTCGTTTGTTATGTGTTCTAGTCGACAGTTCGCGTAGATTATATAACGACGATCGGCCAATCGGAGGTTTTCATTCTCCCGAATACTGTCATGAAATGATTTTTTTCATTATTTCTATCATTTCACATTTTCTTTTTTCATGATTTTTGATTGCATTGCACTCACTATTCCTTGTCCGAAATTATGCTCACATTGATAATCATAGGGAGAGACACTATTTTAGAACAAATATTACGAAAATCTTTCTGGCATCTATAGTAAAAATGCGCAAAATCCCGACCCGAGCTGCTGGTTCCCGAAATAGGCGTTTCTGGAGCTTCGCGGTAGGGTAACGGTACCCATTAGGCAATTTCTGAGGTGCTTGGAAAAAAGTTTCGGATTTGGCTGAAAACTTGTCTCGTTAATGAAGTCACCTTCAGCTCTTTACAACTCACCTTGGGATTTCACAAAAATTGAGTGAGGATGGAGTGTTCTCAACGGTTCGTAGGGTATGCAACCGGCAGCCATGATTCGTGGCGAAATGGCATACGCTCTTGCGAATATTCGAATATTACCACCAAAGTTTGGCCGAATATTTGAAAAAGCGAATATTCTGATTTTCCGAATAAACCGAATATTCGAAAAAACGAATATTTTGGTTTTTCGACTAGACCGAATATTCGAAAAAGCAATTATTCTGTTTTCCGAATAATTCGAATATTCGAAAAAACGAATATTTTGCTTTTCCGAATGAATCGAATATTCGAAAAAACGAATATTTTGATTCTCCGAATAAACCGAATATTCGAAAAAAAACGAATACTTTGCTTTTCCGAATGAACCGAATATTCGAAAAAACGAATATTTTGATTCTCCGAATAAACCGAATATTCGAAAAAACGAATACTTTGCTTTTCCGAATGAACCGAATATTCGAAAAAACGAATATTTTGATTCTCCGAATAAACCGAATATTCGAAAAAACGAATATTTTGCTTTTCCGAATGAACCGAATATTCGAAAAAACGAATAATTTGATTTTCCGAATAAATCGAATATTCGAACATTCGAAAATTCGAATATTTATTCGAATATTATTCGATTCGGACCAAAGTATAGTATCTACCAATACGCACTCGTGTGATTACCAGACCACCCTCGAGTCACATCTTCTTTCCTTCATGACGCCGAAAAACCGTCAGAGTCATGTTCTCCAGCAGGATAACGCAAGCATTCACGCGATCCGGTCAACGGAGATTGGCTTAGATTGCATAACATCGCTTCCCTCACGTAGCTAGTCTGTAATTCCGACTGAAATCCAGTGGAGAACCTGTGGACAATCGTCGTCAGATAGGTTTACATGAGGAATCTCCAGTTTCATTCAGTCGCGGAGCTGAAACGTGCGATCGAGTATGAACAGCCTAACTGCAGGTATGTCTCGAAGGCTATTTGAAGTAGCTAAGCAGCTTGAGGTACCTGTAGGCTTTTAAACTTCTGGGTTGTTGCGTTTTTCTTTGAATGAAATGTTTGGTTTGAGTGGTCGTATGGTTTTGAAACAGCATAAGATTAAAAAAAATTATAAAAGATTTGAAATGAAAGAAAAGAGACGGAATCTCGTACTCCACCCTTATTTTGGGCGTAGAACCTGAAAAGCACATCGGCGAAAGAACTGGAGCTCTAGTTTTCCCAGGAAGGCCAATATCGGGGGTGGTCGTATGGTTATGAAACGCACTGTATGAACGCGCGACAACTGTTCCAACGACGGCCGATGCCAGTTCCGCCACGAATTGTTCTAGATTGCATGACTGTCGCTCATGAAAGCAACAAAGCATATCATACCTATCAGGTATGATGCAAACCATATGTCACCATTCCACAAGACTTTCCGCATAAATTGAATGAATTTCCCTCTGTAATGAGCAAGCAATTCGGTCGTAGTACGTATAGTTGGTGCTGGGGACGTCGGGCTATGTGTGTTCCAATTTTTTTGCACACCGATGACACTGTTTGCGCAGATGCTTTACGGAAGAACACATGTTCCAATACAGTGTGCTTTCCTGACATGGAGCTCCTGCAATTGCGAAATTCCTCAATCATGTGATGTACCCACGCACTGCATTTCTACCCTAACGTTGAAGACGTAAAAAAGCCCCCCCCCTTGTTAGATGCTTTTAGCACAAAAAAAACAATTCTCCAAGATTATGGGCCACAACCGATCGTCTCTCGGAATTTAGAGCTCGTCAGAAAAAAGTCTACACCGCACATGTGTCTGAAACTTTGTCGATGTTAGTTCTTTGCTGAGCTAATCACGTAATCGAGCTTATACTATACCTTTTCAATGCGTAGACGATGGACACAATTTTGTGATGCAGTGGTTCACTGAAACAGCTGGAATAATTTGAAAAAGACTGTTTTTTTTCTTCGCAGTTTCGACCGTTCCCTGGAACTACCTTAAGCGAACGCTTTAATTTAGCGGGAAATCTCGAATTCGAAAGTCTGCCAGGACCCTGCCTTTAACCCATTCACGACCACATGTCCCTCCGGTGGGACACGCGTTGACTATCACTTCGGACCGCGTGTCCCACCGGTCGGACACCCTTTTCAAAAATCGATTTCTCCGCCACAAGAAACTACTTTCGAACCTTCATATGATCAATGTATTGACCTACTCAAGACTTTTAAAACCTCGTGGTCCATTATTAGGTCAAATGCAACAACATATAGAGACTTTTCCAAAATCAGGTGTACTGAAGTTGAGGAAAAAACGGCTGTAAGGTAAATTTTAAACTTTTTATGATTTCTCTCTCCTAATATTGCTAGCTCTTAGGTTGCTTAGTACAAGTCTATCGTTTAAAAATCGTTAACTTTTTTGAAAGCTTTGCAGCCCAGTTGACCCCGTGTTGGTCTTGAATAATTGTTTTTTTTTTGTTTGTTTAAAGAAAGTCTCGGAAGCTCAAACTCTTGTACTGTTCGATCATCGTTGCTAGCCACAATATAGACACAAAAAAGTGAAAGCAGTTACCCGTGGGATGCTATTCTAACCAGCGTGTCCCACCGGTGGGACACGTGATACGGTAACGCAATATTGCACGCGGTCCGAACGTGCAGTCACCCAAAATTAGGCGTGGTCGTGAATGGGCTAAAAGCACAGTTTAAGCTCAGGGAAGAAATCTGAGATTTCCACATAATTGTGAAGTAAATCGTCCTATATAGCAACTGCCAAGTGCGAGCTCTCAATTCTTCCGAATGAGCGAGTTATATGAGGAAGCCACCCTGGGCGCCCACCTCGGGAAGCCACCTTGGCACGCCCCTTTTACAATCTTTTGAGCTCAACAGTCGCGAGATGAGCTGTGGTTTCCGATCAATAGCCCCTTCTTCCCTTCATTCTCAGCCTCTCTCTCTCCATTCATGTTCGCTCGCATACATCGGTTGCAGATGACGGAAGTCACAAGCCTCCGACAACTCGTCCACCATACTTCCGTAGCTCAATTTTCGGGAGGCCATGACTCCGCTTCTAGGGGGTCTTGTACGATTTCAGAGACATCATTGGAATCAGCGTGGGACCCTTTTGAAAATAGCCAAGAAACCAGGAAAACTATGGCGAAGTTGGACTGTGCCCCAAGAGCAGTTTTCACGAAGAATTTGGTTCTCGAGTTCTCAGTTTGAAACATTACGCTGGCAGATGCAGGAGGGGACCGTGTCAAAGAAAACTGCGAAAACGGGCCTGAATTTCAGAAAGGCGCCGCGAAGTTGAAATTTCGTTAACCCGTCACGCCTGCTATGGCCGCCCCCCCCCTTCTGACAAGACGAGAGAACCCGTGCACGACTCCGATGGCAAATCGCCAAGGAGTTCCGCCGCCATCACCAATCAATACCGCCAGCGATGAAGGAATTTAGGTTGCCGGGCGACTCGTCTCCATTGGTGCAAAGCTTTCCAGAACTAGGGGCAAGGTTTGGATAATACCCAATGTATGTATGTGCGAGTATGCTTGCTTGTGAATCCTTGAGGGTGAAAAACAAATCATACCCTCAATTCGTTTCAAACTGATGCTAAACGGAAGCAGAATGAGTTGTCTTTCTCTTTTCCGGAAAGCGCAGACTGACGGGTAAGTTTTTTTTTTCTTTTGTGGCTGTTCGGGTTCTTTTTCGCATGTTTTCCTCCTTAATCCTCAAGAAGAATTTCTATTCTTCTTTCTCGAAAGAATTTCTGCTTCGGGTAGTGTTTCGTGCGAAATTTCTTCTGAAACTCTTGGAACCCGATTTATCTAATTTTTTAGGTAATCCAGCGTCTTCTTTTTCTCAGTTGCTTTCAAGTTAGCAAAACATAGAACTGAATAATTGAATGCAGAATAAAGATCTTCATCTGGTTCCTGTACCACGGAAACTCGTCCAAATCTAATTTCTTGTCTGACAACTCGTCCACAATACGAGCATTGGAGCCTTCATTTTGGCCGTTTTCGAGTGTTTTTCCTCTAAAATTGTACTTGTACGAACAGACCCAAAACTCTATGTATTTCAGCCAAAACACACAGATGGTCTTTATTGTGAACACTATGTCGCAGCTAAATCGCCCATATTCATACGACCAAGGACTTTTCTCACTGTCAGGACATAACACTCTGCCAACGCGTAGCTACATGCCTACGAGGACGCGGCCTGTAACGCCGCCCCATTCCATGTAGCGAGAATTTACGGGTTTTAGCTACGATAGCTAAAACCCGCATATTCTTGTGTCGACGGTACAAGGGTGCAAATTTTACGCGTATTCTACGTAAAAACGAAGGCTGAATCCGATACATTGATCTCTCTGTCGCTAAACCCGTATATTCTCGCTATAACTTTGTAGCGAGAATCTACGGATTTCGCCACAGCCTGTGTTGAAATGCAATTTTAAACCCGCGTTGGCTACGAGGAACGCAGGGATGCCGTTCAAACTGTGTTGGCCCAGTCATACCACGGTGTGATTACTCGACACTCTATGGCTGGCCGTGGAGGGTGACCCGGTGTCGCTCTCTGAGAGATCATGGTGACGATAATTTTGACCATTGGGATGCTGCAGGCCGTGGGGAAGAAACGGCGATGCTGTCGATCGCAGCTGGGACCGCCTTTCTTGTACGAATCAGGACTGGGTGGGTCGATCGACCGAGTGCTGTAACGAGAATTTGCGTAGAATATACGGGTGCCGTAGCGAGATTTCACGTAGAATATGCGGGCGTTGTAGCTAACATTTCACCAACTGAGGCTAAACTTTCCGTAATTTACGTAAAATCTTGGATCAAAATTAGACTAGGTGCCACCGAAACCCTGGGCATCTCCGGTTTCCGTGGGAGGCATCTAGCCACGCGCTGGCAGAGCAGTATCGACCCCACCCCCACTCTCTCATGCATCTGTGCCGATTCCCAAAGTTGTTGACCCATTTCAACTCCTTGTAGTGATTCGTTGGCAACATTTTCAGCAAATACCGGTCCGTCCACGCTAGCGAGTTACAAAAATAGCCTACGTGATCCAGAAAAGGCTGGCTGCCATGTTGTGAGTGCGACAAAAATAGCGCTGCCCTCTAATAATCACGATGTTGCCACACGCATATTGAAAAGGTTCTCCCCATGGCTGAATAGAGAGATGGGCGCACCGTGTCGGGAGGTCCTATGAAATGTTTCCATGTGCCGCTTCGCCACAGGGGGTGGGGGAGGGGGCAAAAAACCAACAAACATCCGCGCGTGCCTCACAATGCATCCGCGATTGCTATAAAACCGACCCGAGATCGCAGGCAGATCCCACTGAAATCATGAAACTCGCCCCAGTTATTCTCCTGTTTGCAGCTGCTACCGCTGGTGAGTGATTTCGCATGAGTCCTAATTGTGAAAAAAATAGGAAAAAATATAGTTGCGATCATTTAAAGAATATTTCAGGAACACATTCAAAAATTTTTAACGGAGCTCTCATTCTAGAAGGAACTTCTAGAACTTTTCAGAATCTGCTTCACATTAGCCCTTCGAAAAAAATCATTCGAATTTGGTCGATATTTGGCCCTTTTGGCGAGAGCACAATCATATGAACTAAGAAGGTGCTGAATATGTAGTCATGGGCATTCTATCATATTTTTCGAATGAGTCAATAGCCCGATTATAACATTTTTGGAACATACCGACTGAACGAACGATTTTAACAACCTGTTTCCGAATTTTTCTGAATATGACCTTTTAAAAATCTCCGAGATTTCTCTAAAAAAGACCGTTTTGAAATCCCGAAACGAATAAATAACCTCGAGTAAGGCTTTTTTTTTCTCGGGTGAGTTAATTCGTAAACATGTCCTCTACTTGATTCGGGAGAATGTTCGGAAAATTTATTCAATTACCGACTAAATATTCAAATTTTTTTATGCTTACCGAGTAATTCACGAGCTTTGTTGGATATTTATCCAAGTGGCCGAATATATTCGAGTTTCGAACATGAAATTGGTAGAAAAACGAGTGGTTTAATTTCTCGAATGAATTGAGATTTTGAAAAAATCACAAACTTCTATGCCTTATTGAATCGGGTATTCGAATACTCAGTATATAGTCGAATTATTCGAACAGACAAATTGTCGTATTCGGAAATTTTCTAGATTTGGTATCAAGTCACGTAACACGTACGTATATATTAAGTTGAGGCAAAAGTTTCCGGACTTTTCACGACTTTGAATAAAATATACTGATGCCCAGGTTCGAAGAAGAGCGTACGTGGACACTACTAAAAAACATTTATTTCAAAAGTAAACAAGGCTCACCCAACAAAATATCTATCATCACATTCAAAGATCCTTCGCCACCGATTGGGCAGATCATGAATTCCCGACGCGTAGAGCTCTGACTGTTTCGAGTCGGAGTATTCTTTTAGGGCCATTTTGACTTCGTCATCGTTAGTGAACTGTTTTCCATCCAGAAAGTGCTGCATCAAGCGGAACAGATGGTAGTCGGAAAGGACAAGATCTGGGCTACATGGAGGGTGAGGAAGAACTTCCCAGCCTAGGTCCAGTCGCCCTGGGATGAATACTGTTCGCCTTCTTCACGACAATGCTCGGCCAGACATATCTCGTATAACCCAACAGAGACTGCTGTGCCTGAACTGGGCTGTTCTCCCTCACATTCCAAATAACCCAGATCTTGTTCCTTCCGATTACCAACTGTTCCGCTCGAAGCAGCACTTCCTGGATGGAAAACAGTTCACTAACGATGACGAAGTCAAAATGGTCTTAGAAGAATACTTCGACTCGAAACAGCCAGAGTTCTACGCGTCGGGAATTCACCATCTGCCCATTCGGTGGCGAAGGATCTTTGAATGTGATGGAAATTCTTTTGTTGGGTAAGCCTTATTTGTTTTTGAAATAAATGTTTTTATTCAAAGTCGTGAAAAGTCCGGAAACTTTTGCATCAACCTAATAAATTCTGGAGCATCTCTAATAGGTTCTCCATTCCAATTATCACTCTCATCGAAGCAGTGGGCCTTGGTGAACTATAACTGGTGATAAGGATGCTTCGACGGAGAAGCGTCCGCTCGCTACTGGTGGTAACCGAAATCGACAGCCCTTTACAAATACCCCAGTGCTTACATTGTGGTAAGGTTGAGAAGACAGTACAGGGCTTCCACGGAGTTCCCTACTCACTGCGTTGCGAAAAGGGATGGTAACATTAGTGGCACACTTATGAGCGTTTCTGGAATCCTAAATTGTGATCGTTGTCACCAAATATTGTATATAGTCAGGACTACATAATTATGGGAAGGAAATGGTTAATCGCTCGAGCAGCGAAATGGTCCTAATTTTCCATTCAACTTTAATTTCTTCTCTTATCCACTACTCGCTTAATTTGAAATTTAGATTTGATCCCTTTTCGAATATTTGACGCATTCACAAAAATCAAATTTACTGCTTCTTTTCTAACATTCGATCCATTCTTAAAATAATATTATACGAAATAGCAGATATATGGATGGCACAGATACTTTGTGTCCCCTATCGAAGGTTGGCACAGACCCAGTGGCTTATGCTATGATATAAAGGCACCGATTTTGCGTCAACCTTTAGTAGGAAATGCAAAGTATCAGTTCGAAAAGCAAAATGTCTGACTTTTGAATATTTTGCCAATTTCGAGTGACGATGTTCGATTTTTTTACTAATTGAAATCGAACGGAGATCAGGTTTCTACTGAACCCCCAATCAGCCTGACCAAATCATGATGGCTGTTGAAATGGAAGTCGAGTGTCAACGTGCAGACACGCACGTTGAAGGACAGCAGGCGCAATACCTCAGCGGTTCGATAATTCAGGCAGAAGTCAGATGGACCTCATAAATCATCTTGAAAATAGCGTGCTGAAAAATAGAGCAGCTTTTTCAGCCCAGACCGTAAATTACAAATAACAGCTTACAACTTGAGATTTTTGTTTGGGAAGAGACCCAAAATTCCAATACTCGGATTCCGATCCTCGGTCGAATGTGCTGCAGAATGCGATTTTCGCTCTGCGGCAATACTTACGTAAAAATCAAACTCTAACAATCGACAGTGAAAAGGGAGCGTCTTAAGTCCTGCGCAATAGCTTCGCCCCTCTAGGGACTGGGACCTTTGCGACTTCGCGCAGGTACGGAATCATCTATCTCTACGCCACGGCACTTATTGCTTAGCTCTGGTACATCCCTAGTGACCTGTTGATTTAGATTATCACCAGCAGCGGAGCGGTGGGCCTCCGTGAAATATAACTAGTGATAATGAAGTTTCGACTAAAAAGCCACTGCTCCGCGCTGTGATAACCGAAAACATGAGTTCACATGGAATGAAACAGAGTCTATGATCCCACCCATTTCCAATCAACCAAACGGTTCTGCCCCAGTAGCCGTCTGGCCGTTGATTGTTCGACGTGCCATCGACTGATAGAGCAAGTGAGCACAGCAGTCCACCGAAGGTATGGTCTCCGTTTTCATCTTAGTCTGACGCATGGAACAGGCGGCTGGCCGTGCGGTGTTGGCGGCCTCACTGGAGAATGGGGTTTCGATTTGCGCGGGGTGATCTACCATCGCAGCCCCGTCCATTCATCAGACTAAAATGTTTGGCCGAACTCTACCTGAAAGTTCAAAAAAAATCATTTGGGGTATTTGAAAGGCCCTACTCGGAAAATTTTATTAATCTTGATTTTGGAAAACTTTCCGGCGATTGGGAAAACGTCATCTATTAGTTAGCCTTGAAAACCGTTATCAAGACTATTCTTTATTTGACATTTTCCAGAAACGCTATATTCGAATTGTTTGTTCAGTCGGAGAATGCCATCTAATGTCCTTCGAGTTCTTACTAATACTTGAACTTTTTTTCAATATTTCAATTCATTTCTATTCTAGCTCGTCGGATTTATAGAAACATTGCCACAAAAATCATATAGCACAAGTAATACACACGTATAACCTAGCAGTCAGAAGAATTGGGACATTTACTCCTTGAAATACGGCATTGCTGCATGTCCAAAACCACAACCTCCCTGTTTGCTGATTTCTGGCAGCTAAATTACTAGATCTGCACGCATTTAGGTCAAAACTTTAATTGAAAGGAGTTGTCGTCAGTCACTGGATGAGGGATCGCCGCTGCTTGGCGGGAAAAATTGTGCGCGGGAAAAGGAAGGGAGAGTGGCTATTGATCGCGCAAATTTTCCCGCCGAACTGCTGAGCTAGGCTATCTCCCTGTGAGTTACCAACGATATGATTAGAAGGGGATCTTTTGAGATGAAGTGACAATTTCAAATAAAATTAACGTTTCCAGAACCATTTCAAGACTTCAGGTTTTAATATGACCTGAGAAGCTGCCTAGAATCACCGTGAAAAACTTTATAGGCGTTTGCAGAACCTTCTCAACTTTCGGAACCACCTTATAGATATGAGGTACAGGCTATAAAACGGCGAAATTCACATGGTTCCTAAGCGTGCTGGTGCGAAGCGGAGGTTAGAGACAGTGAGAGAGCGGGGGCCAGACGGAGGCCCAGTCGTCGCGTCCGCCGCTCGCGCCTCGAATGATGTGAATTACGACGTTTCATAGAGGGTAAACAATGAACAAGCAAGAGGAAATAGGACAAAGTGCTTCTAACTCCGTTCAGAGAACCGCTCCGCACTTATGGAGCGAAGATTCTAATTCTGGGTCAGTAACTATTCTCAAACAACTATGGTCGGTGTAATTCGAGTACAAAGCCACGATGCTGATTAGCATTGCGCGCGGGAAGACGAAGGGGAGGATGGCTATCGATCGAATAATTTCGCGCCCGATTGCTGAGTGCGGCTTTCTTTTTGAAAGACACTGATGATAGTTAATTGTGGGCGTTGGCCATGTCACATTTTTTGTTGTTTATTTCAACTTTTTTGTGATTTTTCCTTTTTTTCTTGTTGTTTCCGCGTGTATCTATATGCAGGCTTTAGGCGCAATGACATTGTGTGTGTGGGGGGGGGGAGGGAGTTTACATGGTTTCCGGTGTTTTTTCTCTCCAAAGTTCAGAAAGAAACTTACGAATCTCCCTTCCAGTATTACGGGACGTCCGCAACTTGGACCCATGCCTGCCACTGCTGCAGTATCGTCCATCACTGGATGAGAGATCGCCGCGACGCTGCTTGGCGGAAAACTTTGCGCGATCAATAGCCACTCTCCCTTCGTTTTCCCGCGCGCAATTTTTTCCGCCAAGCAGCGTCGCGGCGATTCCTCATCCAGTGATGAACGATATGCTTCGCAGGAAAACGCAACCGCGGCACCACCTCTTTCCGTCGCCGTGCACTGTAACTGCCTATCGCAGTCGGACAAGAGGAAATCGACACGCTTCCGTCGGATATATTCCTGTTGCCTGGAAATGGCCGATCGAAGGTGGATCAACCTGGCTCTCTCCAAGAAACTTGCTTTCAACTTCCTCTGCTATTGGCGCAGAAATACTGCAGGGTTTCTCGCTGATGGCTAAGTTTCTCATCAGCGTAGTTTCAACAAAAAAGGTGTTCTTCGGGATAAAGCCTAGTCAGTATACTCATAATAATACATGCCTAAGGAAGAAACAGTTAATCGTTTAGTTCCCGACTGCTACTTGTCGTTCATGTCGGCCACTACGACATGTAGGACAGGCACGGATTGTCCATCCGGTGCCTGTATCTACAGCATCAATCGGATGCAACGAGTCTGTTGCGAGCCCAAGGCAGGAGCTGTACAGCCGGGTTAGTTCTCCAGCCTACAATTATTCATTTTTTCATAAATTTGAACACTCGAAGGCAAGTCGGACACCACTGCGCCACATTTAGTACACACTTCAAATACTTCTTGCTATAATCAAATAGTAGCAGTTATGCCACAATTCAAGGCACTTTGAGTGATGTTCCAAGGCTTCATATAAATTTGATCCTGGTTACCCTTGCGGCACGCTTAATCTATTTTCCAGTGTGTTCGTCAGGGAAACCGTCCGCGTTGCCGCTGTTGTGCGATCCTAACAGTAACGATCTGGATAAATGTCCAGATGACTACGAATGCCGTCAAAGTGTGACCGATTTCGAAAAGGTTGGTCACATAAATGGTCCCAAAGCTGCCCTATCACTTTCCGTCCACCTATTGAGTCCTAAACTGATTGCAGAGTTCCGGGGAGCCAAACTACCTGTGCTGCCGATGAACAACCGCAGCAGCTTCCTTCACGGTTCTGCCACCATGTACATTGTGCTCCTGATTATCCATGCTGCCATGACGCTCACGGTCATCTTTCCTTCTATTATGTGATAAACTATTTGAAAAACTAAGTGCAAAGATAAGTGCTCGCCAAGTACAGTGGAACTTCCTACAACAATCGAAAGAAACTAGTCAGTGGATCCGCAAAAGAATATGCACCGCGACTAAGCACGTGAGGAAAACAACAACCTTTCTTTGCTCAGAACTATAGCAGAATTAACCTACGTAGTTCAAAAACCGTTTTAATCAGTAAATCTCAAGTGTGTTCGGTTTCTGTTAGTCTAGAGATTGTCATATTCAAATTTTTTTCGATGCTTTTTTTGTGTTACGAGTAGTTTTTTTTTCATCTGCGGGCTATGATTGTCTGTTACCATATGTACTGTAGTGCGTCATCCATGACGTATAAATAAACGAACACGTTTTGTTGCTACCTATTATTTTCAGGCGTCCTTCGATAGCTTGTTGTTTTAATCTATGAACCAAAACTTATTCACAGTCAAATCACCATCTCTGGCAAACGTTGGCTAGATGCCTCATAGAGCCGCCTGCTTCCTGAACTCAAGAGATAATTTCACCCTAATAACATTGGATCCGACTCATTTCGGACAACTGCAAAAACTGTTTTTCTCATCATCATCAGCCTAATGCTTGAAGAAAAGGTTGTTTTCCAATTGAAACTCATTATAACATTCATGCGAGGACCAAATCGACAACGACTTCATATTGATGTTCGTAAAATGAAGGTTATATGAAATGATTCGGATATCTGAAAAAAATCGGATAATTTAGAATTTTTTATCACAGTAACTTCTAGTTACCTAAAAAATAAGATCACTGCGCCTTTTTAGTCCAGATACATCTAAACGTAAGACTTTTAGTCAAGGCTAAAGCCGAAAAAAGCGAGTTCCGCAATTCTCCTCAATGAGTCGGATCCAATGTATACTAATGACTGAAGTTCGGGTAAGACGTCGTGACGGTGATTATAAGATGAAATAGTAACTCTATTTCATGCTTGCGAAAATTCCACGTCTGTCGTGTCAGCACAACTTATTAAAATTTCCGCGCCATGGTACCGTAACCAGTCGACGCGCCTCAGCAAGCGATATAAAAATCAGCGAACGACTTTCTAGTTCTCGCTTCTGCTGGCGCACGTTACGGCCGCGCCATCGATGCCCACACTCTGGCCCGTTTGGATTTCCCCTCGTCTTGGCATTAGAGAATTATTCACTGCTAGGCCCTTTTTAGGTATTGTTGTTATTTGATATTTTGAATATTTTGTTTAAAGGCATCGTCCACGCCGAAAACCACATCTTAGTCTATGATGTTTTTTTTCTATTTCATCCCGTTAAGCGGATGGAAGGATGGTTGCTTCGGTGAAGATTTACCGAGCAGTTGAGTGAGAGCGGCGCTGGGGCTACGGCAGTGCACTGCGATAAGGCGCTCCCCCGGAAAGGAAATATGCTGGTTGAATCTCGCCAGTAGCCAAGCGTCTTGCGATCAACTCAGCACCTTGTGTAAACATACCATAACGTGCACTGCGACGTTGGACTGCAGTTACGGCAAAAATCATCCAAAAATCGTGTAAGACTTCACTAGGGCATCATCTAGACAGGTCTACGACTGTTCGATAGTCTCTGACGGTTTTGACGAGTTGTTTTTGTCTGCATTCGTTGAAAACATTTATTTATTGGTCGGACCGATTTCGGGTTGTATCACACCTCGCGCCGTAGCCTGTACCAGTCTCAAACGGAAATAGGAAGTCAACTAAGAACCACTGAAGCGACAACGAGCAATGCAGAACTTTTGATTCAAAACAGAACATTTCGCATCGCATGTTAGGAAAGTGTAACATTCGGCAACACTTTCGGGGGGGTCGTAGGTTCAACAGTCCTTATCAAGGGGGTCGTCAATCTGCCGAGACCCTTGCCAACCAGGCTGCTGGACCCTAGTTAAGGAACTGGAAATCTTCAAAAACAGCATAGGAGAAGATCAGTATGGGCCGAAGAGACCGAGATAGCAGCACTTTAACACATTCATCGTCAATATCGATAAAAATCGAAATACTTGGTATGCACCGCCGCAGTCACAGGAAGTATAAACCCAGCCTCATAAGAAGCCTTGACTATTCAAATACAAATTCTAGCACTTCATTACTCAAATCCGGTTAACCTTCACGCACCCCTAACAATATTGTAGCCATATCCCTTCCCACCACGAATTTCAGCCAACCAACTGCACCCACCAGTCATCTCCCGTCCGTGCAGTTTTTTGTGCAGTGTTTGCCCAATCAGACCACGTTTAATCAGCCGTATTATGGACACATGGGTGCGCACAATAATGCCAATATTCTCCTACTGAAAAAAATTATAATCTGAATCTATTATCAAGCCAGCAACTTCACCAGAATTTTATCCCAATTGTACAATCATTAGCAAATCGAGTCTCAGTGCAGGTTACTTATATATTTACAACATGCGCAAAGTTAAAGATCGTTCTCAGCGGATCACAGAAATAGTAAGTGGCATGAAACAGAGGTTTGATGAACAGTTGTTGGTCTGCCATTGTCGCGACACGACCGCCCGCACCAAGTCAAGGCGCCTGCACAAAAAAAGATTATCGGACAGAACAACCAAATGGAAAAATTTTAATAAAAATGTGAACATGCACTGAATATTGTCACCTGTAGTCTACATTTAAAATACAAAAACGGTTGAGATTTTGGAATACGGCTGAAAGGGTTGGACGGAAATACAAGAACAATAAATAGGCACTGCTTCAGTGGAGGTGGCCATCTTCGTAGATCAATTGATAGCAACAGTGATGGAAGACTGGCTTGTAACCCGAGTAAACGAAAAACGGTTTGGCAGCCTAGACGCAACGCGCGCTGCGTAAAACCTCTGCGTTCACGTTGGGGTAAACACGCTCCAACGACGACTTGAACGCAGACCTACTCGTCCGCTGCTCCTCCTTTTTCGTGTACTGAAAACGTAACGGCCTAAGCTGCCGCACTGAATCAATAGCGATTGATCCAGCTTTGCACAATTTCACAAAAATCCAATCCATTTTCCAAAACTACTATTTGAGCAACTGATGCATTCGAATAATCCGCTTCACAGCCGTGCTACATCCCGTGTTGAACCTATAGGTTAGTGGACGTCTGGGGCCACTCTCCGCCTCCTTAGGCGACCGATGTTCCGCAACCATCTCCTTGATCTGCGCCACATGACTCTTATGAGATGATTTCTCATCGGTCAGATGCCCACTCGCATGAAAAACTGTTATCTGAAAGGAATTAAGTTAGTCACGTTCACAGAAGCTGGGGATGTTCAAGATTTCTGACCTTCTCAGCAATCATCTGCCGCGTCGAGTTCGACAGCAAATTACGTGAGCTTTCATCCAATATAGGAAACATGGTTAGCACATCGACCGGCCTGAAGATAATGCTTCACACAATACAACGCGTTTCAAAAGTATAAACGCATCCCCATATGAATCGTCATTGAGTCTGTATCTGTATCTACAACACTCCTGCATTCGGAGTGGAAAAATACATTACTTTTGGTATCAAACCACAAAAGAGTCTGTTTCAAAAGTAGAGACGCACTTTCGAGAATAAGAGAAAAGCACTCTTTTCCTCCTTTCCTCGGAGGAGCGATTAGAGTCCCGCCGCTGAAAGGCGCGGCAGCATGTAATAGAAGAATATGGATCATGCGGCGCCGCACGATCGATTCCCCTCCTTTACATGCTTGCGCGTCTTACAGCGGCGGGAGTCTATTCGGACCCTAAGCGGTTATCTGGATCAAGTGTTCGGCTAGTAGGGATAGCTGTCCACAGCTCACAGTTCAAACGCATTGCGGTCTCCGCCTCTCCTAGTTCCAGCGAGCTCAGTCACACGACCAACCCGAGAATATATGAACAACTTTGCCGTTCTTTAAGGAAATCTACAGATACCAGTACTTCTAGAGAGCGAGAAGAATTCCAAAACACCAAAGAAACCGGTTGCTCAAAAGCTTTTCAGTATTTGTCGATTGGTGTCTAAGTTGAGGCTTACGACCAGCGCAGGCGTGGCTGATTTTTCGTCTTTGTTACGAAGAGAACGGTCTGCAGTGGCACTCGACTGGATAAAAACATTGATCGTTGTCGTTTCCGACCTGATGCATACCCTACTGACCCACCCGAAAGAGCAAACGCAACGAAGATCATGGCGGACCATTCGTTTCGAACGGAAAACCTTGCTCGTAGAAAAAGTCAATACGAGCACTGAATTTTCATTAGAAATGCCCCAGCATGATCTAAAGAAACAGTACCCGTCTGAAACAAATCCTCCGCCGTGACCTTCAGAGTGTGCAGCGCTGGAGCTCTTTCTGTTGGATTAGGATGGTATGTACCAGGTCGGAGAGAACAACGGACAATGATTTTTTCAAGTCGGCTGCCACTATGAACCGTGCTGTTTGTTGCAGAAGTCAAAAAATCGGCTGGAGCAGCGTAGGTCGTCGGCCTCAACTTATACATCAATCGACGAATACCGTGGACCTGCTGAGCCTCCGGCTTCATTGCTGTTTCGTAATTCACCTCGCTCCCTTAGAAGTCAGATCAGCACTGGTGCAGACCGGCTTCCCTCGAAGAACGATTCTCAGGTTGTTCATGCACACTCGATTCACCTCATGTAATTGAATTCGCTGAATCTAGGAGAGGTGGAGACAGCTAGGCACACGAGCTGTGAGTTGTGAACACCTATCCTCTCGAACCGAACACTTGATCCAGAATAAAACGTAGAGAAAAGAAGTGCTTCCCTCCTATTTCCGAATAAGCGTCCAAACTGATCACACTTTTCAGACCACCCAGCAATTTGGAACCCAAAAAGAAGTAAACACTCACGGCTGGAACAAAAACTGCGGCTGGAAGTTCACGACCGTGGCGGTGAACGTCAGCTGATAGTCCGCCATTATGCTGACCACGTTGTCAATCTCCTTCAACTCCTGCCTACTATACAGTTGCTGATTCATCTGAAAACAAAAGCTGTCATGCGGCGCGTGGCAAACGTGCCTGACTGGGCTCTAATTATTTGGGCGGCAAAATTATCTTTGAAATCTGCTTTTTGAGACACTTATAGAACTCTTAATCACCGTTTTAATCAAGGGCTGCACAATCCGCACGAGAATAGGAAGCACATCATAGAGGAGAGCAGATGGAGAATGCCTTCCAAGAAGCGTACACTGCACCGTAGATAGCGTTTCCTGCGACTCTCGACGCCTTTGATTCGCTGCCTGCTCCAGATGAGGGAATTTCAACTTCGCCCTGAAAACAGACAATAAACATGTTTTCCACAACACACTGAAAAAAAAACGGTTATTCGTACCTAGTATGAGTCGCTACAGCCGCATGGAGCATCATATAGAACACGCTAACGTACCTCATCAACGCGTAATTCTGCTTTTCATTAATCTAAAACAGATAAACACCATCGAACCAAGGCTCTCTTATTCTCGCAGCCGAATTTCAGTCCGAATTTGCCGACAACGGCCGTTGCATCACGCAATAGGATGATAATCGTGCTGTGACCACACTTAGCCCTAGCACGACTCACCTTTCTCCCAGCAAGACTATCATGGTGTCGCGTGATGCACCAGCCGCAGTCCGCGACTGCGGACCGGAATTTGGCTCGAGAACGACAGTACATGACACCAGTCCTGGAATTTTCTGCGACAGGCTATAATTTCTTCCTGGATGATCTCGGCTTGCTTGAAGAAACGAATTTTCTTTCATTCCGCTGAAGAAAAGGGTTAAAATCTGTCCGAAGGAAACTGTTCACCCACGCGGCCAGCATGCGAGCCACGCGGCTGTTGCGAAAGCATTGTTTTCGGATGAGCGTTCCCATCGCTGCAAACAGCTGACTGGAATTTTTTTCACTCTTCGTCAAATTTCGGCTAATCGATTCATGAGTCCGGAAAATGATTCCTCGATGGCAGCTCGACCAGGGTTGAGCAGACCGTTGCGCCAACTTTCGGCTGAGCTACGACCCCTCCCGCTTAACCAAAGTTATTAGAAAATTTCAAAAACTTTTACGATCCCCATCCCGAGATAAAAAAAATCCTAAAGCTTTTTGAGAGTGAAAAACTTGAAAAAGTTCAAATTTATGGTAAAATTTGGTCAAATCGTACGAGCCCCCGCCCGATTTCCTTTTTTTTTCTAATTTTTCCAATCATTTTACGACCCCGTTGCGCCGAGTCACAACCCTGCTCAATCGTGAGATTGACACGCACGCCGATCACGTGAGCGGACAGCCTATTAGGACGGACTTTAAATGCCCAGCTGAATCCTCCGTTTTTCGCACTGCTAAAGATAGGTTTTTTGCTGATAAAACATAATAAACACATTCAGACGTCGGAACAACTTTCTATTCCTTCCAAACTCAACCAGGCCAAGCTGATGGAATTCCCCACACGTTTTTCGGGAAATCCGATGAAAACGCTCGTGCACACATTTTCTCTTTTTTACTTCAACACAACACATTACTGTTAATATCGGCGGGCTTGTTAATCCAATGCACAAAAGGAAGGACCCTCAGGTCCAGTACGGCTAGCTATTTGCTGAAGCTCTGCGCACGCCGCATTTAGCCAGCCGAACTGGGCCTGAAACTCCTCTCCTTCTGTGCACGCGATCAAAAAGCCCATAGAAGTCTGACCTCCAATTAGGCGAACTTACCACGAGCATTAGCCGGTCATAGTGAATGAAGGCTTCCGCCCCAGATCGGATCGCCTTCAAAGGCAGATTCACGCTAAGGTAGTTCGCATGAAGTCCGCTCACAAATCGGTCGTCTCCTCGCTCAATCGCAACTCGTTCAACAAACTGCAGTCTTTCTGACAATGATCGCAGGACTCCCTTCCTGTAACAGTAAATTTAGTTCATTCAGATTACTAAAGGCATTGAAGCCTGGAACCGCACTGCAACCACTCGCGTCAAATTGAACATCGAAGAATATTTTTGCTACTTAAAATTTATCTCAAGAAAAACCAACTTGTCGAAATGATGCGTAAAGTCCAGCATTGTCGACCAGTTCTCAAATATGGACGCTGACCCCACTTTTTCACGCTCAACTGCCTATAAACAATGAATAATTTATCCATGACTGTGAGCACGAAACTATCTAAAGGAGTGTCAAACCTTCTGTATATCATCGATGGTAACATATCTCCGTTCCTTCTTAGCCAGAATCGAAACAAACTGCAGCGTATTGATCGAGAATCGAACATCGCACTGACACAGCTCAACCAGCCGCTGTAAGGCAAACCGATCGATACGAACCTGCTCCAACTCGGCTATCTGGAAAACAAATTTATTGAAAAAGCGCCAAACTATTGCCGGTACTCCTACAAAACCTAAGAAATCTTGACAGATACTTGTCTTCATGGATGAGTCAGCCGCAGCGCAGCTGCGTGAAATGCGCGGCAGCGCAGGTTTAACTATAGATGGAGTGATTTCGCGCCGAGTAGCTGCGGTGCGGCTTACTGCTAATACAACAAAACTCCCCCCAAATACTCACCACTGTCAGCCTCTGAATGAGGCGTTCCTTAGCAGTGGGTGCCAATTGAATGTTGAGAGCGATTGTCCGAAGCTCTCGCAGGGCTGGTGTGTACCTAGAAAGAAGTCCTTTTCTACAAGAATGTGGTAGCTTTAAGATGGCGAAAACGTACATGTTGTTGCAGACACAAATAATTGGGCGACGTATGGCCTTCTTCCCAGATGCTTGTATAGCTTTGACCAAATATCGTATAGCTTCCACAGGAGCGCCATCAATCTCGTCCAGAATCAGGCAGTTCGGCCGAGCTTTCTTAATAGGTAAATCGTCCCATATTCGACTATCACACCGGCGGCTGATCATAGGCGGCCACTAGTTCTTTTATCTAATCAAAGCACACAAAAAACCATTTTAAAGACTGTGTTGGGTGGAATTCAAAGCAATTCATAGTCAAAAATAGAGTTAGGCAGATTTCGCCAGATTTCTTGAACCATACTTCTTCGAGACTTGAAGTCTTTTCTGTAGCCCCCCCCCTATACAAGCACTTTTAGGATTCCGAGGTCTACAGGAAGTAGTGTTAGCTGAGGGGCTGAACCAAACTGTTGATTCTCGGAAGATAAAGGCACAGTACACCCTCAGATATGAATTTGGAGATTTTCGTGTAATTGTGTAGAAGACCCCTCTTGTATAACACATGCCAAATGCGAGATCTCAATTCCTTCAAATAAGCGAGATATAAGCGACCACCACGGACTCGACCCCTCCAGCCACCACCACAGGCCCGGCCCCTTTCGATCTCAATAGCGGCTAGATAGATGGATGATTCTCAACGGATCCGTTCTTCTCTCCCTTTCCGATCTAGCTCCTCATCCGGTTCTGCTCTCGTGCCGCGACTGCGAATCAAGAGAAATACAGGCCTCAGACAACTCGCCCATCAAAAAAAAATACAGGCATATTCGAGAATCCATATCTCCATTCGTAGGGGGTCTTGAAGGATTTCAGAAATACTATTGTGATCAGAGTGTGGCCCTCTCCAAGATAAGATTAAAACCTAAAGAATAGTTTTCTGGGGGTCCTGTGCCTTTGAGCCCAAAGTTGGCTTGTAGGTCGACTACACACTCCCACCTCACTCACGGATGGGTAGCTGCCCTCTCATCACTGCGGCGCTACTGATAGCGGTGAGAGTGTAGTCGACCTACGTGCCCCTAAGGTCCCGACACTGCCCATGATGAAGTTAGCCCATTCATCTGGAACATTGGAACTCATGCGCCAAGACGGTCAGCCAGTCAGTCTGTAAGCCAGCCAGTAAGTCAGTCAGTCAGTCGGCCAATACATCAGTCAGTCAGTCAGTCAGTCCCTGTCAGGGTTCTGTTAAATGTGGCCCAAGGTTCAAACGCACTCTTTGCGTTCTTCTCGAGACCTACTGCGGTAGGTGGCGCCAACTTGACGTGCTCTGATCTCAAGAATCCCGGGACTTCTTTGACTGTTTTTTTTCCTGATTTTTTTGTTCTGCTCTGTTCTTGTCTCATTCGATCTCTCTTCTTAATCCAATTGTTTTTCTCTCGTTTTGATTTGTCTTTCTTTTTGTTCCCTTTCTTCTTCTTTTCTCATCTGTTTTTATCACATATTGCTCTCAATACCAAGCCACGAACCTTGTCAAGCGTTCGAGAAGTGCGAACGGCTCCTTCTAGTGCTTTTTCGAAGTCCGGCACATTTCTACTGTCGCTGGCATTCAATTCAACCACAGCATATCCAGCTTGTCGAGCTACAACATTCGCTAGGGTGGTCTTTCCCAATCCAGCAGGTCCATTCAGCAGCACTATCTAAAAACACTGTTCTTTCATCACATCCGCGTGGTTCAGAGCTCCCAAAACCCACCTTCTGCATTGGCCGACGAGGTTTCCCAGAATCCAAACTGAGCATGTCCTTCTCCTTCAGATTCATTACTTTTGGAGCATTCGTGATTTTCCTCTTAAAAGCGCACTCATCCCACAGCTTCACCCACGACATCAGATGGCGATTGACTCCCTGAAACATTGTTCAACAAGTTCGGAGGTGAGAGAGAATCTAAGGGAGGAAACAAAACCTACATCATCACTAAGTAGATCCATATACGTCCTTGGCGCATACTTGTTCACCCAGATGCTAGACTCCTCAGCTGCAATATTCGCATGCACTTCGTGGATATTTTCCCTCTCCTGCCGCTCCGCCATCATACGCGCCCTGTTCTCTCTGAAATGTATCTGAAGCATAGAACAAAGTAATTCAGAAGAACAAAAAAGTGCCCTATACGAAACAATCCTAGTCATAAGATGCGGACAGGTTATTCAGAGGCTTAAGCGGGCTTAGAGGACCTATTGCGGAGCTGCAAACAATGAAGGAGTTCCACGGAAGACCAGTTACTCATCCACTAGTTACAATTTATCGATTCCGGAAAGTCATCTCACCTGACCGCATCGATTTCCGCCTTTATACTAATCCACTGTTGTTTGAGAACATCAGCACGAACATCGTTTGAATGTGAGTTTGCCGCCACATGCTTCTGCCGCAGGTAGCGAATATAATACCTAACATACACAGCATAACTTCAAAAAGTTAGATTAAAGTAATATTCTCAAGAGATCAAATCAGTCACCTCTCATGATTGTCATCACTATTCACGCCAATCCACGCTGAGCCATCTATGGGAGGGGTCTCCATTACCTGGAATTTTATCGTTCACCTCAACTCCACTTCCATAATGTTCAGGGACAGATTCGAATTCAAATTCAAACCTGCTTCTCCTTCTCACTCTCATCATCAGATGCATTTTGCTGCTCCTGCTGCTGCTCCCTCATCGCACGCATTCTTTTCACTCTGGCCTGACAAATTCGCTGGAACAACCGATTTGCAGCTAACTCTTCATCAGCTCGCTTTGCTTTCGAATGCTCATGCTCCTCTAGTGTGAGAGGCATTTTCATGTGCCAATCTAAAAGAACATCAACTCATCTCTTCACGTGGGTAGCTATGGAAGGAAAGAAATCATCTACTGACCAAGAGGATGAGTAAAATGTTCATCTGAAGGCATGGAGAATGGATCATCCTCAACGAACCGCCGCTTCCTCTGTCCTGTTTCATTCAACGCATTCACAACAGTCACATCTGATGTTGATGGCTCAGCATTCTCATCACTTCTGAAATAATAAAAATTTTTAATTCGATGGCAGAGTAATTTCTACTTATAATCGAGTCGGAGCGACCCTCTCCCGGCCATCAAAATGTTTTGCCAAAATCCAAAATTTTTGCGACCCACCCTTCGAGGTGTAATTTTTGGGCATTTTTTGCAGAAAATGTTGGAATTTTTTTTCGGTTGAAGAGTGATTTTGATGTTTTTCATCTCCAGAAATTTTCGTTTTTGGTCCGAAATTTTCGCTATCCCCTAACCTTCAATTTAGGGCCAAAAATCTTGCGACGCCCCCCCCCCCTCAACCTCCGTTAAGAAATCTCAACACCCTGCTCGACCGTGTCCACCAATGGAGAGCCCGAAGAGGCAGAAACTCTCCCTATGCTTTTCTGCCCGCACTATGAAGGAGGGTTTAGCAAGGCGGTGGCACAAAAAAAGTTTTCTATTTCTTTGAGACCTACGGATGCGATTGGAACTTAGTATACCATACGTTGTGAAAAGCAGATTTTCTAACTACTGCTCCTATCAAATTTTCCACTTATTGAAATTATACACACTCACAGATTTCGGAGCTTCCGTTAGTCAATAACCTAAAGGAACAACTCAAAACAACTTAATTAAAACCTCGATAACCTGAACGGCTACCCAGTAGTAGAGTATGTGCAAGGAGCAGGGCTGTGCGGAACTTTTCCGTTTCCGATTACGTTTCCGTATTTCCGGTGATTTTTGAAATGTTCCGTTCCGCTTCCGTTTCCGATTTTTCGGGGTCGGAAACGGAAGAAAATAGTGTTAGGCGGGTGGTGGTAGGCGGTCCAGGCAAGGGTGACTGAAGGCATCATGAGTGGCTGCAAATCACTTTTGAACTCTTGTGTTCAGTGGAAAATCTGCGTTTGGCCAAGATCCTCGGCAAAGTTCGGGATTCTAAGCTTGCGCCACCCTAGAATGATGACACAAAATAGGCGTGGCAGGAGGCTGACCGCTTTTTAAGGGATTTTTTTACAGCTTTTTCTCCATGAATGATTTTTATGGGGCTTTCCGCTAGAGTCGTTTCATTCCTTTGTCTACCTCCACAACAACAATAAAAATCAGGACACGCTTTTTTTTTGCACGCACAGCCTGTCCTCCAGGAAAAAGTGTGGGCACCGCGCGCTAGAAGCGAATCACAAGTGAATTTTCCTAATCTCTCAGTTTTTCTTTAATTTTTAAGTGTAATCGTGTGTATTAGCTCCGGTAGGCAATTGGGTTTTAAAACAAAATTTAAATCGTCGGTGAGAACCTGAAGATTGGCTTCTGATCAGCCTTGAGCACGCAATGCGGCTCGTCTACACCTGGTAATGCCTGGACTCCTTTCTGGGGGACACACTGTACACTGCTTCGAAGGGGCAGCTACTTATACTAGGTAATTTTCGAAACTGCATTTCCGGATTTTTCCGGAGCGAGGGTTCGAAATGATTGAATGCCTCATAGTAATTTTATGTAGTTTGAATAATTATTTGTTTATTGATTAAAACCAGATTATCGAATGAGAGCGGCAAACAATGAGTAGCGACAAAACGTGAGAATGAGCCAACTCATAAGTTTTTAGTCTCGTCCGTTTCCGGTGTTTTTTTTTACCCTTTCCTTCCGTTTCCGAAAATCTTAGAATAATTTCCGCACAGCCCTGGCAATAAGGAAAGGATTCCGCAGACAGTGGAACAAAATTCCGATCCGCGATTGCGGACAATTCCACAGCAGCATGCAAAATGAAGATGATTTTGCCGCGGCCTTGTGGTCCCAACACGATTGGGTCCGGAATCCGGATCATACTTCCAGCGACGAGCGACGCGATGCCTACAATCATGGTCGACCAAAAATCGATATGCCCGATATACACTGTCAGTGATAGCGGGAAGTATGATGCCGGCATTACCTATCGTCCTAGTACGATTTCGCTTGCGCTAAATGTCGCAGCAGCGGTTCTAACTGCTTAAAGGCACAGAACACCCAGAAAGTTACTTTTCTGTTTCTATGCTTACATTGGAGAGAGTGACACGCTGATCACAGTGGTGGCTCTGAAATCGCCCGAGACCCACGGTAAACAGAGTTATGGTTCCCTTAAGATGCCTATATTTTGAAAGTGGAAATTTGGTATACGAGTTGTCTCATTCCTGTATTTCTCTTCATTCGCAATCATTGAGCCAGAGCGAGCCAGGATAAGGAGACTGTCCGGTAACAGTTTGAAGAACGAAGATTTTCTGGAATTAACCCATCCATCTACCTGCTATGGCGCTCGGAAACCTGGTAGGGGGTATGGCTCGTGGTGGTGAGCGAAGGAGGTCGGGCCAGTGGTGGTCGCCTATACCTAGCTTATTTTGAATAATTGAGATCTCTAACTTGGCACGTGTATACAGAAGGGGTCTACTACACAATCAAAGGAAAATCACAGAATTCATGTCTGAGAGTGTACTGTGCCTTTAAGGGCACAGTCCACCATCAGAATAGTTTCTCTCCCTATCTTAAAAACGGTCCCACGCTGATTACAATGTCTCTGAAATCGAACAAGACCCCTGGGTACGGAGTTACGGCTCCTCAAAAATTGAGCGGGGGAAGCATCGTAGTCGAGTTGTCCGAGGCTTGTAACTTCCGTCATCTGCAACCGTTATATGCGAGCCGAGAGGACTAAGAAGAGAGGCTGAGATTGCAGGGAAAATGGGGCAGTTTGCTCGGACAACATCGCTCATCTCACCACTGTTTAGCTCGATAATCAGGGTGGAGGGGCTGCCAAAAGAGAAAGAAGAAGGATGTAGAAGAGTAAGAAGTTGATAAAATTCGTTTCGCCTCTGCCCGCAGACGAAGCTTACCAAAAAATTCTGCCGAGGCTCCTCAGTGAGGAACAGAATTGTCGATGAAAAATAAATGAGAAAGCTGAGCCAAAAGCGGAAATTGTTAGCAAGAATAATGAAAGGAAACTGAGTGAGAAAGAAGAGGCGCGGAAAAGTGGTAGAACAATGAAAGTCCAAAATGGGGAAAGGTCAGGTCCAAAATCAATGTGGAATCAATAAAGTCGTATGGTGTAGGTCGTGCAACAATAGCAGTAGCTGGAGTAGAACAGGATTCGAGACTTTAGTGTAGCTAATATTCGAATTTATAGAATAGCAACGACAAGTTTTTTATCATGATTGTAATCATCTGGTAAGAGGAACTTATATGAAATTTTTTAATTGCGATAGATGCATCTGACTATGTTAACGACAATAAATTCTGAAGAGTATCCATTGTTTAATAGTGAGTTTTTCAATTCTTTCAATTTATCTATGAAAAACTTCACCTCAGAGCAAACATTGACTGTCCTCAAGGTCTCCGTGTAAATTGTTGAGGCCTTGATGATAGCAGAAACTGCAGAATCTGCTTGTGGGAACTTCTTCACTATGAAATCAAAGTCATCTGTTTTATTGTATAAATTGGTCAAAATTGCATTATTATCTATTCTTATATTGATATCTAAGTAATTAGTATGAAAATCATTCATGTGAGTTCTTTTAATTTCTAATACATTATTATAAACAGCTGCTAACAAATCTTCAACATATTGATCATTTTTGTTGTGAATAACCAATAAGTCGTTCATATATCTAAATGGCTCCAATAGAACATTCTGATTAAGAGAAAAAGTCTTGGAGAATTGAAACTCCATCACAGATAAGACCAGGTCTGCTAAAATTGACTAAAATTACTGCCTTGTCAGGTACCCCTTGTTTCTGTTTGAAAACGATGCCAGTGAATAAACAGTAACTATTGTTGAGAAGGTAATCAATGTTGTAGATTAAATCTTGCTTAGTATAATATCTATAACTATTACTTCTCAAATGACTATCCGTATAAATGACAATGACTCAAATGACTATCCGGATTCGAAACCATTACTTGCAATGAATTTCTTGTTTGAGTTTTTGTAGCACACGTTGACCAAGTAACTCATACAGCTAATAATAGTGGTATGAGGTAGGTTGGTAAACATATCCGTAAAATCTGCAGAATACAACTTCGCATTTGTATTTTTAAATGCGTTCAATTGCTCTCCAATATTTGTGTTTGTTATTGCACAGTATGTTTTGATTGTTTTATGACGAGAACGCACTATATTAGTGTAATTTACAAAATGTTTCTTGAGCGTCGTGAATATCACGCATAATTCTTGAGCTAGTGGTTTCAAACTGCTATTATGCGCACCAGTAATACATCTGAATTTAATAGGAGTTTTATGCAATTTCGGTATGGCATAGATCGATGGAAGTGTGCAATCCACTTCGAACTTCAAATTGTTTTTCAAGTTGAAAAACTTATGCTTTAATATTATCGAAACTTCATTTGCATTTGGTACAGCTTCATAAACTTGGTTATAATCTTCATATATTATTGTATAGATAATTTCATCAAAACAAATTCATATTTCTTTCATGAGAAACATGAGGTAATACTTCTTGCAAATTACTCCGTAGTTATTACTAGCCTTATCCAATGGACAAAATATGAAAGTCTTTTGCAACCTTTTTCACAACTCTATAAGGAAACCTTACAGTATTTTCTACAAGTAGCAGACTATGAAGAAGTGGCTTGATTCTTTTCCTGTATTGTGTTTTAGAAAATATATTATACAGTTAATCTTTTTCAGCGTTTAGTCCAAACTTATTGATCAGAAAATTGATAGCCTCAAGTGTGGTTTGATAGAAAATCTTTTATATCAAGTCTATTTGATATGTCATTAATCCTGAACTTAGTGCCTTTATTAAGGATGTCTCTGGAACCGATATCGTCAATTAATTCCTTATTCACTGTGATTATATGCCTACTGTAAGGGCAAATATAATCACGATATTTATCACTATCTGTTTCACAAACGCATGTTGAACTCAATATATTGAATTTCAGTGGTAGTAAGAGTTCTCAAAAATTTGTTATAATTGTAAATTCTGGAAGAAATAGGGTTGTTATAAGTGTATATAGGTCTGAAAATCTTCGTATTGTTCTCTTATGTTACCGATTATGTTTTGCCTTCCTGATGTGGGCGTCCCACGGTGGCTTCCTCCTAAACCTCGCTCACTCGGAGGATTCGAGAGCTCGCACTAGGCAGGTGTCATTTGGGTGTCAACATAATTGCTTCACAATTATGTGGAAATATCAGATTTCGCCTCTGAGCTCCGGATGTGCCTTTAAACGACCCTCTCTTCTCTCCTATATAGACAGCAGTCCCCCGGCATCTGCAGATCTTTAGTTAGGTTCGTGTGCTGCTTCCACAAGAAAAAAATGTAAATCTCACCCACGGCTGGTGACGGCGGTCGCGTGCACCGGCCCGCTAATCGATTCAGGCCGAGAGAAGCGCGCAGCTCATCAGCTCACCAAACCGTCAGCCGCCGTTGAGATTTAAACCACCCGTGCCATCCGCGGGTGAGATTTAAATGTTTTTTCTTGGAAAAACAAGCCATGGACCTCACCGTACATATAAATCAGACGCGGTCGGTTGGAGATCAATATGGAACTCACGGATAGGCCAGATCGGCATCATCTAGCTGTGATATCACGTTGAAATCTTCATCTTCCATATCGCTACAGAAGCTTCCACGCCCCTGAGTCAGCAATTTTTTAGTAGGTCTGCTCCAGAAACTCATTACCACTCCAAACTCCTATCACATCAATGGAATAAGTATCATTTCGCAGACCGAAACACGTCATATCCATCCAAATCCACATTCGCAGAAAGAAAAACAAAATTTACTCGTCGCAGACAACAATAAATCCAGAGTGTAAAATTAACAATATGACAGCAGAATGCCGGCCGAGCCTTAACACATTTGCACGTATCTACTAGAGGAAGAACACAAAGGCGTTAAAGTACCGGACTGGGTCACATAGTCAATTATACATATTAATTAATTAAAGATGTGCATATGACAGCTTTCACACACATAAACACGCCTCAACAACAGCTGCCGCCAGAATGGTGAAGACAAAAAAATGAACAAATCATGAGGGCATCGGCAACACCGCGCACGCGCGCGATGCCGCGGCGCGGCGCTGGACCTCAAGCTGAGCTAGTACCGACACTGAGGACGAAGGTGAGGAGAGGAGAGGAGCGGAAACGAGAAGGAAAAAGGAGAGAGAAGGAAGGGGTGAGAAGATGCGAAAAATCGGCACTCGGAGATCTACGAGACAGCAACATATATATGAGGCCAGTCCCCGCTGCAAATAACAAAAAAAAACATCCTAAACATGGTGCTCCCACGCTACACCCCCCGATTTTACCCTATTTTTAATTTATATCGTAAATTTCTACATCTACAAAACAGGATAAACAAGAGCTCATAATTAGACAGAAGAAAAAAGACGGACTTCACACATATATATGTATATGAACATAATATACACCACTCTGATGAAAGATGATAAATCATGCTATAGACGAACCGGAATAACACGCGAAAATCACAAGTTACAAATCGTGAGCCATAAGGACGAAGGGAGATTTCGCTTTCAATAGATCTATGAATAGTATTAAGGGGGACTTACAAGGAGAGGATACCGGGCTGATTAGGGCATTCACAATTGGATGAAGTCACCATGAGGACTTTTGAACACATATTTCTAACTTATCTCGAAATGTAAACCATTTCAACGCAGTCCGAAATGAGCAAAATCAAGTACGTGGCTAGAATACCCTTTCTACTGCTAGCAAAAACTGTGAAGGGTTCGAGCATAAACCCATATCCCAAACAGTTCAAGCTGAAAACAGTAAGTAGACCAGAAAAATTGAAACCTTTCTTCTTCGCTCAAATTCCGTCCACAAGAGTTATTTGCAGCGCTGAACACGAACTAAAGATTTGTTTTCGGTTTTTCGGACGTCCAAGGTGAGTAGCGGTCGAAAATGGCTTTACACCAACCGTAGCTCACCTTAGTCGTCCGAAAAAAACGAAAACATACCTCATACTCGTGTTCAGCACTCCAAATAACATCTCTTGACGGAATTGGAGCAAAGAAGAAAGGTGTTAATTTTGAGGTCCACCTACCATTTCCAGCTTGTAACTTTTTGGAATATCGGTTCAGACTCGAATCACTCACAGAGTTTACAACTAGTAATAGCAAGATTTCCCAGGCAAGGTACTCTTGAGGCCCCTTTTGTCGAACAGGAAGACCAAAAACCAACGATTTCTCAAATTCTGTACAAGTGAAGGGAGAATTACAAAACCTCTCGATAGGCGGGCGGAAGTGCTGCGGTCAGCATGATGCTGTTTTTTCGCTAAACCAAATTTCATTTTTTTAAAGAGAATCTGTTTTTTTAAGCAGTATCCACGATAGATTTCGTCTTCGTTTTTTCGGCGGAAAATGTAGGATCGGGGTCTCAATAGAGCGATAGGGCCTAAAGCACGAACAAAAACGAGCCCAAAACAGCCCTTCTTGGCTCCAAAAGCCGCTCGCGCTAGCCCTTTCCTCGCGTGCATCAAACACGTATCGATTGAGTAGAAAGGACTAGCGCGAGCGGATTTTGGAGCCGATGGTAGCTCATTCGAGCCCGTTTCTGTTCGTTCTTTCGACCTTATCGCTCCAATGAGACGCAGGTCTCTCGAACTGGGAGGTGGCCATCCTGTATTAATACCCCTGAATAGGCGGGAGAAACGGTGAGGAGCGAGGTTCCTGATTGGACGCAAAACGGGCTAGCCCCGTGTTGCGTCCAATTAGGAACCTCGCTCCTCCACCGTTTCTCCCGCCTCCTCAGGGGCGTTGATACACGATGGCCACCACCCCTCGAACTCCGTCGAGAAAACGACGATTTATCGAGGACACTGCCTTTAAATTATCCATTCATTAGGTTGTCGAAATATTTCCCGCCATCTGAATTTTTCAAACTCTAAAACTTTCAGTGTCGGTCTTTTGGCAAGTGTAATTTACTGTTCCAAGGCGCCAATTATTTTCTAATGTCTCTTTCCACTTCGACGGAATCTGGTGGTTCTCAAATGCCATAAAATTCTTCAGCACTGGCTTCATTTCACTCTGAGCAAACCAATAAAGCTGCCCCAGTTCAAAGTACAGCTGCACTCTAACTATAAGATCTAGATAATAACGCTAACGAACAAAAAACGACAGCGCATGATCTTTTTCGAATCAGGAATTTACAAAACGGCCTTTCATGCCTCACCTAACCACTTTCGGCACTTCTGGTCTCGACACTGTCGAGAAAAGTATTATTCTTTGGATTAGCAATATCTTTTTTCATTAAATCGATATGAACGAAAAAAATTTCAAAAAAAAGATGGACAATTGGCAAAACAAATATTACCGAAATACTGAACTTCGATGTTTCGCCACCTGAACTGGGGTTCGGTGACTGTCGCAGCTGCGGACCGGAATTTTACCTCGATAAGGCATCTTTCATAGTCCTCACCGCAAGCGCGGCACACGCGTGACGCGCGGGAAAGGCGGTGGACTATGAAAGTTCTTACCGCGCGGTAAGAACTTTCGTAGTCCATCAGCTCCGCCATAGCGGCGCCGCCCAAACCGCCGTGACGGTTTTACCGTTTCAATCAATAAATGCTTCTCAATTTGAGTCCACTCCAACATAAATAATTCTGGGACTGTCCTGCGCCACCGCTCACGCAAATGCAAGCCAGGAATTTCTGTACAAGTCCCAGTTGAGGCCCGACTTTTACCCGCACCGCCATGGCGGTGCCGCTAAATATTTCATAGTGGCTTCCCGCTCGTCCCACGCGGTGGAAAGTTTCATAGTACACCGCTCGTCCCGCGCGTGCCGCGCTTGCGGTGAGGACTATGAAAGATGCCTAAGGACAGTATGTGTGCAGAAGCACCCAAATAACTCGTACATACGACTTTTGGGCAAAACATAGACCCTCGGAGTCCAAAAGGTGCGGCAATGCCGTAACCTGGACCAAAACAGCACTGACTCGAGAAAAATCGGCTGGAATTGAGGACAGCCCTCCCATTGTTTCTCTTTCTTTCTTTCTTTTGTCTAAACTTTTCTTTCTTTTGCGAATTCTTTAAAGTGATGGAAGGGGCGTTCGATTGGTGATCGCCGCAACGGACACGCTTGCGTCAAAGGCCGGAATCATACTTCCAGCGACGAGCGACGCGACGTTCATCATCAATATCGACCGAAAATCGATATGCATGATGCGCACTGTCCCTGGTCGCGGGAAGTATGATCCTGACCAAAGGGTTGAAGTCTGTGACACAATCAACTACACACCCGCCCACCACTTACAGATTCCGCATGATACAACCATCCAGAATCCTAAGCCCGATGGCGATTTCTCGGAATTCTACTCACATAAAAGAACCAGTTTCAGCTAAAACAAGAATTTTTTAAATCGAACTCTCGAGGTTTACAATTAGCACTATTTCGAAGCTAAGGAGATTCGAACGACTATTAGCACACCTCAAGCATAGAGCACCCACCGCCTGCCGCAACTACCACATTTTTACCCACAGGTTAACTTCAAACTTTTGTACAAAATCGGAACAGGTGAGCCCAAAAGAAGCCCGTTGGGCCCTTTTCAACTACAAACAACCAGCTCAACCTGACATCCCCTCCTCGTCGAACTAGGGGGGAAACTCTATACGTATTTGTGTCTATATGTAAGGTTCGCAGGGGTAACATGGATGCACACAACAACGGGGAAAAGGGACATAGTTGTTCAACCACATAATAGAAATTTATATATTGGATGGACTATGGTATACCTTTCATGATCTTATGGGGGGCATATACCCCAAGAAGAGAGGCGCTGCAACATCACAGAAGGATCGAAACACTCAGTGGTGACTATTCTGGTTTCCGAATCCGCCACGAAAACCACCTCCACCACGTCCTCTACCACCACCACGTGAGAATGGGCCAGCTCCACCACCACCGCGAGGAATGAAGCCACCACGACCACCACGGAAACCGCCACCTGGACGATCCATGCGATCCTTTTGCTCAGAGACTGTCGCTTCTCCATCAAATCCGAATGCGTCAAGGCATAGTTGGAGGTGGTATCCGCGTTCCTGAAGATAGATAATGATGAAGATGTTGGGAAGATTAAGCCAAGCTACAACTCACATCTTTTCGGGCTTGTTGGAAAACGTTCTGCGCATCAGCCGGAGTACGCATTGAGATGAACGCAAAGCCATTACGAGACGTATCATTCGGTTGCTCCAGGACCTTGCGTGGAATGATCACCGTATCCACCTCACCATACTCTGAAAAATGAATCACAGTTAAGAAACGAAAATTAGTCAAAAAAGTTGAAACCGCACGATTCCAACGGAAAATAATTGAGAATAGAAGAGAGCATGTTTCCATGCATTTAACGCTCTGAAGACTTCCCCTGTGAGCGACATCAGTCTTCCTATAAGAAAATTTTCCGGCAAGTCATCTCTCTACACAGCAATCCTCAGCTTTTCATTTTTTTTTCACCCGAATTTCAGCATTTCACTTCAAAATTTCCATCTATTTTTAAATTGTTACGTCTCCCCGCTTGTAAACTCACTAGAGAAGGCATCCTTGATCTCCTGTTCCGCAATGTTCGTATTATCGGGAACCATATTTCTCACAATGCCTCCGAGGTAAATGCGGCGCTCACCCTGGGCGATCGGACTGCCTGCAAACACATGCTTTACCAACTGAACACATTTAAACAACCAAAAAAACTGAGCTGTTGATCCTATATTGCATAGTACTTCTAACAAGGGGACAACTATAAGTCATAGTAACCATTCCAAATGAAATGTACTTTCCTAGAACCATTCTCGGACGAGAAGTCCGAATATGCCCATCACAGCTGCCTAGACCCACTCTGAAAGAAGTAATAGGCGTATTTTCTCTGATTTTCCTACTTATTGTACCCTCCAAGAAGCGCATTATTTTTTCGAAAATCCGGAAACGAACCTCTTAATCGTGTTCAGCGCCCGAAACTACCCCCATAGACAAAGTTTGGGTAAGGGGACATTTTCCAAACTTTGCGCAGACTGACAGCGTTTTAAAATTGTACGAATTTTCGCTTCAGCATTCAGGTACATCAATTACGGGATACAAAAAGCGTTGAAAAAAAATTTCCAGATTTGACTTAAAATTCGCTCTGGGGGTTATTTGAAGTGCTGATCACGAATCTGAGGTTCGTTTGTCGTTTTTCCGGAATTTTCGTCTAAATTTGTTCAAAGCTTCCCACCAGCAGAAAAAAATGACGGCAAAATCGACTTTTGACGATTTTCGGAATGTGGCGACAGATGCGGCTCAAATCAATATTCTAAAAGTGGTTTGGAGTGCTCAGCACGAATCTGACGTCAGTTTACCAATTTTTGACAGCTTACGGTAGATTACGGTGGAGATACGGTAGTTTGGTCAAAGTCTCAGATTTGTCTCAAAGTTTCTATGTGGGGTTATTTGGGGTGCTGAAGACGAATTCGATGTCCACTTGTCGATTCTCGAATTATTAAAGTAGGTTCTGCCTCCTAAATGGCATGTTACCTACCGTAACCTACAGTAAACCTTAAAATTTTGACAAGCGAACCCAAGATTCGTGTTCAGCACCCCAGATTACCCCTACATACATGTTTTTAGCAGATTCCGGAGAATAATTCAAAAACACCCTAAACATTCCAGGGGGGTGTGGGCAGGGTTGAGCAGGCCGTTGCGACCGGTGACCAAAGTTTTACGACCCCCCTGGTAACCGAAATTTTCACGAACCTCCCCCCACTGGGATGCAAAAATTTTCATGACCAAGATTTTTACGAACCCCCCCCCGCAGCTAATCTTCAGAATTCATACGCGACTTGCTACTCTTGCCTCACCCTACCTTTCCGAGTGGTTTGGAGATAAACCCTTTTTTTTCGAAAATTTTACGAACCCCCCCAAATTTCATTTTTTTTTCGAAAAAATTCCGAAATTTTTGCGACCGGTGGCAAGCCTGCCCAACTCTAGGTGTGGGGTACCTAACCTTGTCGCAAAGCTTTGAAAACGCTCATAACTTCTCACAGAAACGGCCTAGACAGCTGGGATGGGCATTTTCGGAGTTTTCGTCTGAAAATAGTTCTAGAAAAGTACATTTCATTTGGAATGGCTACTATGACTTATAGTGGTTCCCTGGTAAGTTTGACAGAGATTTATAAAGTGGAAGAAAGCAATATAGCCTAGTCATTAAAAACATTCGAGAAATGAGAAAAAATCGAAGCATTTCAACCTTCCATAAATCAACAAAAAACCCCACCATTCGTCTGCACATAAGGACGAGGGGCCTGTTGTGGTCGGGCAGCAGGTTGAGTATTGCCAACTGGTGGTGCAGGTGACGATTTCGGTACCACGGGACTGCTAGAAGTTGTCATAACGGCCGGCTTAGATCCACCTCCAACACGATTTGCCCAGGTTTTAGGGGTAGTGTCCACAGGCGCTTGTACTGGAGTTGTTTCTACCGGCGGCTGTTCCTGGACTTTTGGTTTGGGCGTTTCCTCAGCTGGTGCTGGCTCTTTAACCTCTGAAAAAATTAGCAAAAATGTAAACTGATAGACTTACTACAACGAAAATTAAAACCAACCCTCAGCTACTGGTGCAGGTGGATCGTTTTTCGCAGGGCTAGCCTTTGCATGTGAAACAACGCTTGTTAGAATAGGCGTTTCCTCGCAGCTTAGAGCTATGGATGAGTGGGAGTGATTGTGGCCATTCTGGACCAGATCGATATCGACAGACTGGGCCTAAAAAGGAAACATTAGACTAAATATACTCACTATATAGTACCGTTCAAAAGTCCATTCGTTATGGTTTCTCTACCACACAACTCATTTGCTAGCAGAGCATCAGCTTCATTTTTTATCACATCTACAACACAAAGATAGAACGACCATGCCACAAAATATCAATTACTGACAAGGAAGGCTAATGAAGTACAGCATTATGAAAAAACATAAATACTAAAAAAAGTTGAAGAGCAAAACGGTACTATGTTCAAGTAGTATACATCTAATACTTTGTGGCCATACCGTTGGCATCGATCACCGCCTAAGACCCTCTAGGCCCAGAGGCAACAAGGTTGCAGACTCAAGACATGAAAAGACTTCGAGGCTTGCTCGAGTTGTGAAAACTTTTCAATCGCATTCCGAGAAGTTCTGCCCTGACGTGCCCGTCACAATCCTGCCCAAAGATGTTCGATTGGATTTATATCCGGAGATTAACTCGGTCAGACCATTACGCGGATGCGGCGCTGGTCGAGTCAATAATCCTTGACCAAACGAGAAGCATGTTTCGGATCATTGTCTTGCTGGAAGACAAAGTTCCTAGGAATGACAACTCGTCCAAATGGAAGCATATGATTTTCCAATTTGTCCTTTTACATCTCCTTTTCCATAATACCATCATGCTATCCAGGCGCCGACACCATTTGCGTGAAAGCAGCCCTAAACCATAACGAGCCAATCTCCGGATTTAAATCCAATCGAACATCTCAGGGCAGGATTGGGATGGGCACTCCAGGGCAGAACTGCTCAGGCAATAGCCGCATTCAATGCGTGTCGAATATGCATTCAACTCGAAGACAAGGTGGTTTCGAGCACAGTCAGGGAACGTGCTGTTAGGGGAGCACGTGCTCCTATTGTGTTTCAAACTACAGCACGTGCCCCAACAAATACGTGCATGATACAGATTCAACTCGATGACAAAACTATTATCCAAAAAAAGGAAAGTTTACGATGCACTCCTGAGACGGAACTGAGAGGTCAGCAGCTTCACCGGTTCAATTACCCAAGTTTGCGGTACTTTACCCGCCCGGCCGCTGGAAGCCTCGTCCAATCGCTGACGGCCCCAGATGGTGCTCGGCAAGCTGGCCGCGTCGCACGTCGGTGTGCCAGCCGCGTCGCGTCTGTGTGCTGCTACGATAGCGCTGGACTACCGTGCAGCACGTACTCCTGCGATTGAATTTCGCGCCACATGCTCCTGTTATGAAAGTTTGCAGCACTTGCTGCTGTTTGGAGCAAGTGCCCCTGTGATGAAGCCTTTTGATGAGTGTGGTCACTCGAGTTGACTGCATATTCGACAAGCATTGAATGCGGCGGGTTTCTGAGTGCTCGAAGCGCGACTGAAAAAATCGCAAACTCGAGCAAGTCTGGAAATATTTTGCTATTTTGAGTCTCGCCAATCTTCTTGCCTCTATACCTAGAGGATGTCGGGCGGTGATCAATGCCAACAGTATGGCCACCTAGTATTAGATGTATACTACTCAGAAACATAGTACCATTTCACTCTTTAGCCTTTTTTGGTATTTAGGTTTTTTTAATAACTTCCTTTATTAGCCCCCCCTGGCATTGATTTTTTGTTCATAACTTTAGTTTTGTGGTTCAGAGTTGATCTTGTGGCGTGTTCGTTCTATCCTTGTGTTACAGTTGTGATATAGAAACGAATAGACTTTTGAACGGTACTGTACCCATGATCACAGAAGTAACCTAGAACTTCGGTCCAAAAGTCGCACATTTTAGAGATGGTGTTTCAGTTAAAATAATATATTTTAAACTCCAATTAATGATCATGAGCTTATTATGAGTCCAGGTTCTTTGCAGCCGCAGAGGGATCGTCAAAGGTTCAGAAGCCGGGCGATCAAAGCAGGATTCGTCCACGAATCCATTGTAGTCAGACTTTTAGATCTCTTCGAGTGGTTGTCGACCAAGCCACTTCTACTATATATGGACGATTGATTACCTACGGACTCTGGCAATATATCTCAAATAGAAGTCACTTACTGTCTCTGCCTCCAAGTCAAGCGTCACACTGTGTACAAAGGCTACAGCCGAACTTCGGCTCCATCCCAAAGCCGTCTGGGTTGGCCACGAGCTGCCCTGTCCAAGCATCCCCGCTTACTAGGAGTCTTCCTGGATCCCTCTTTACGTTTCCACGAGAACACGCGTTTACGTGCTGCCGCAGGCAACTTATGCAAACACTAATCGGCATGCCCTTGCTGGCACCGCCTGGGGCAGCACAAAGGAAGTTATGGGCACAACGTATAGAGCCATGGTACAGCCGATATCGGAATATGGTGCCCCAATTTGGACTAGGCATCTGTCTGAAACCTCTTGGAGCAGACTGCAGAGGGCGCAGAGCTTCAACAAGAAATCGGCCTGCTCCCCGTCAAGCAGCACTGCTTGCTGCAGTCGTCAAGAACCCGACCCATCCCAACCACCCTTCTATCATCCAGCCCCCAACCTCGCAACATACGCACACCGCTCTACGCTGCCCTGTCTGCTGTTCACCATCAACGTTGGGCTACCTCGGAGCTCTCGCGCAGAAGACTGTAGATGGCTGAGCATACGCGTTTCGTGGCAAAATACTTGCTTTTGCTCAGCCCTGCCCCTTATATATGGCGGTCTGCCCCCTCGAGTGGATGATAGTGAAGCTGACCTGCCCAGGTGTACTGGAACCATACTCGCAGGTCTACGATGTGGTCATGCGACCTACCTCAAAGCCTACGCATACAAGATTGACCAGTCAGTCCCCGATAAATCTCCCGATGGTCAATTTGTTGAACAACATTCAATGCATCTAATTTCATGTCCGGCCAAACCTACAACCCTGTCTACAAGATTTATGGTACAAGCCGTGTGAAGTTGCCAACTTTCTACGCCCCTTATGCGATGCTCTCTCATGGCAGAGAAGAAGAAGATAGCCGAATAGATGCGCTGAATTGTGGCCAGGGTTACCGCAATCCAGGCACTCGTCAAGCTTACTGCTATCGATCTTATTCATATATGACAACAGCTTATGGGAATGCCCACAGCGTAACGAGGCGAGGGTACTTCTAGCCTGCCTACCGAGTTCCATCTCGGTTTTGCTTACTACAAGCGGTTTCCAGGTGGTTTGCGAGCGGGCAGGACGGGGGCGGCGGGATCATAATAATGGAGATTTTCGACTTTTCCGAAACCTTCGGTGGGGGGTCACGGCTCCGCCGAGATCGGTATTGAACTCCTGTTGGACCCTAGAGGCCACTTCTGCCCACGACCCCTTCCTAACTGACCCAGATTTTCGAGATTTTTCACGACCCCATGTCAAATATTATTATTGGCCCAAAGCTTTTGCGATTATCATAACAAATTTAATTAATGGGTAGAAAAAAGTAACCACTCTCTCCTACACTCAATATGAATTAGCACCCTTTCCTAACGATCCAACTCCCCCGTGAATGCCTAAACCAACTAGGTTCGCTAACTAACAACGTTTTGGTACATTCTCGGATTCCCGCATCAACTCACAAATTCCAAGACCCTGCACTGTAATGTTTAGAAAACATTTGAGCCCCCGGAAAGATTATGACGAAAAAAACTTCAAACCTCGGCTACAGTAGACTCGTTGGGAGCGGCGGCCGGTGTTGGAGAGCCCTGTGACTCACTGTGGAATGCCACATCCAGAAACTGGAAGATATCATTCTGCACGTAGAATTTCTTAGCACTCTGCTGTCCCAAGATGAATGTCTGGAAGAAGCGACGAGTGGCAACCTCGCCGCACACTTGCAGAACAATACCCTTGCTCGAGGTGAATGCGCCCTAAAATGATGAAAATTTAAAATTTCACTGAAACTTGAGTGCGAAATACCTAAATTCATTAGAACTAAAACCCAATTTCTTCCAAGAAAGTAGATTTCTTACTGAATTTATGGACTGTCTAATGGACATAATTCCATGTACTATCGCTAGCTTCCTAAACCAATTGACTTTCAAATAAATAACAGTAAGTCCCTGTACTGTGCTTATCTGGGCTAAATTTCGGTCCACAATTGCGTCTCGACACGCTTTGCGGCCGCACGCGCTGGAGTCAGTCGAGTTTCCAGCGCCAAAGCCAACTCGATATGGCTTTATTATACAGTTTTCTCCAAATCAATTGTTTACTTTCGAATATATAAACCCACCTAGAGTCAACAGAGGGGCGGCTGCGGCGCTGTAAACTCTTCCGACTCGAATGCGCGCGGCCGCAAACCGTGTCCAGACGCGATTGCGGGCCGGAATTGGGCCATGAGAAGTACAGTAAATTACTTATTGAGGCGCCCTGTACGCTTGAGAAAACTCGAGAATTACCTTTGAAATCGAATTCATAACTTTTGGTTACGTAATCAGGGATTTTTGCTCAACTATCGGAACAATAAAACATCCAAAACTGTTTTCCTGCATATATCGAAGTTTTAGGGGCAGAACCTAGTTGAATTTGACAAGCTATGTATTGGGTTGAGGAATGAATTCATCTGCTTGAGTTGTTAAAGGCAGTGTACACAATAAAATTCGCCTTCTTCCCATCGAAAATCAATGGGTTGGTCGCTAATTGCAACCAAACTATTGATTTTACCAAAAAAAACTAATATTTGGGCCCCTAAGAGACCTATACGGCCCTAATTCCGCTAGCGCAAGACCTTCCGCAAGCAAAGAGCCCTCGCGCGAGTAGAGTTAGGGCCGCATAGTGCTCTTCTGAGCCCGTTTTTGTCCGTTTTTCGACGCTAATGTTCTAATGAGCCACCAACCTCTCGATTTTCGACAAACGTAAAAAGACGAGTTTTATCGTGGACACTGCTTTTAGGACTTTTTTCCGTTACTTTCTATTTTCTTTGGCTGAGACCATTGGGAAGTCCATTTCTTCCTCTGTTTAATGCCTTTTTTTCGCCGAAAAACGAATGATCGGGATTTCATCATAGCGATAGGGTCGAAAGAACGGACAGACGAAAAAGCCCACATTATCTGCAAAATCCGCTCGCACTAGTCCCTTCCTTGTAAGTATCAGATGCGTATCGTCTGATTAGAAAGGTCTAGCGCAAGCGGATTTCGGACCCGATAATGGCTCTTTCGAGCCCGTTTTTGTTCGTTCTTTCTACCCTACCGCTCCAATGAGACCCGGGTCTTTCGATTTCCGGCGAAAAAAAAACCAGAATTTATCGTGGACACTGCCATTAATAGCCCTAAAGAACCCAAATTTTAGCGTTACACTATACGTTTTCGGTTTTCTTTCAGATACAAACACGATAAGGCAAGAACGCTCAATATAGTTGCATTCGACTTGAGGAAAGCCTATGACACTGACGTTATCTCCATTATTTGTCAAAAGCTTGCAGAATCGTCCCTGCCAAGAGATTTAGCCCGCTGGATTTTCAGCAACCTGAAGGGCAGAACAATACGGACAGAGTTTAGAGGCCAGATGTCGGAAGTAAGATTGGTGCGTTCCGGGATTCCGCAAGGTGCCGTTCTCTCTCCGCTCCTGTTCTTTTTCTACATCGCAGATCTCCCGGCACCCCCTCCCGAAACACGCCTAGTCGGATATGTGGATGACCTAACATTGGTTGCATCAGATCCGGATGTGGAAATCTGCGAAAAACGTCTGAACGACTATCTTCCGCTTATCTTACTCTCTTACTAACTACTAAAGCCACTGTTATAACATGGAACTTAAGGCCCAGTGCACACTTCCCGCGACGAGCGACGCGACAGTGTTTGTTATCAATATCGAACAAAAATCGATATTGCTGACATGCACTGTCGTGACTGCGCATAGCGGGAGGTGTTCACTAAGCATAAAGGAACAACACCGATAAATGAAGAAATTTTTGGAATATTATCTTCATAAATAAACTCAGCTTTGAAATAGGAGAAGAAAAAACCTCGTTAACACTATCAAACTTTTGGGAACTTTAAAAAATCAAGTAGACTTCAAGCTGAAAAAAAACTTATATTTTAAAAGGTACCTTCACAGAATGAATTTTGAATCTGTTATTAGCTTCGACGAGTTGTTCGATGCAGTTCTTGATCTTCTATAAAAATATATTCGTTAAAAGCAGAACAAGTTTACGAATGATAATTGAGACCACCTGTTGTCCGATCACAGTGACGTCATTGTGGACGAACACGGACTCATGGCTGTAAAATTTGTACACACATCCAGGTGACTTCGACAGAATTGTATAATACTGGCGCACAAACTCGAGACCAATAGCTAAAAAATCGATAATATATGAATATTATAATATAGTAAGTATAAACATACGCACCGTCCGGAGTAGGATCGGATTCAGTGTAGGCGGACTCCGATCGAATCACGAGGTCATCGACCACATTCATTTTCATCCTTGTGATAGCACAACTACCTGTAACTGGGCACAGGGAGTTCATGTAACACGGACAATCATAAAAGATTTGAATTTTTCTGACACATTCAAAGACGAAATATTTAAACATCTCGAATAATCGGTTAACTGAAATTACAGTACGAAATGATTTCTGGCAAAACAAAAGCGAAAAATTACCACAAAATAAATAATTCACAGAAAACGTCTTTAAAAAATCAAAGAAAAGATAAGAATAAATCAAATGAAGGACAAATGCGAACATATCAAAAGTAACCAAACTTATCCTTCCTTATTGCGAAAATCAACCATACTTCCACGAAACAATCAATTTCCAGAGCTTTTACAACATTTTCCCCGAATTACTGTTCCAATAGAAACTTACGAAAAATGTAAACAACAAAGTAAACAATTAACAAAAGTAAACAAACAAAAAACGCGCGAAATTTCGGCGATTTATAGATTTTTAGGTTCGAACTTCCCGGCACGGTTTCATGGGCGGAGTTTTGCAAATTTGCAGTAGGCCGCTGAGCCCTGCGCGGAAAAGCACCGTATTCGAGGGCCTGGCACATTGCCAGAAACGATCGAATGCCTGCGCCGTCGTTCGATTCAAATTGGATTTTGCTGCACGTTGTTTTGAAGGTGTCATGGCTGTATAAATTTGTACACTACATCCAGGTGACTTCGACAGAATTGTATAATACTGGCGCACAAACTCGAGACCAATAGCTAAAAAATCGATAATATATGAATATTATAATATAGTAAGTATAAACATACGCACCGTCCGGAGTAGGATCGGATTCAGTGTAGGCGGACTCCGATCGAATCACGAATTTTCGACCAAATTCGTTTTGTCCTTGTCGCCAACATTCTACCTTAACTGGATTCAAACAGAGTGTCTATGTAACACAGAAAATCGTTCAGATTGAAAATGCTTCTGTAAGGTGAAGAAAATGATTAGATGTTTAATACATCTCTTTGAAGTGAATCCGTGTTAACTGCCACAATTGTAGAGTACGAAATGTTTTACCTGTGCAAAACGGTTAAAGCTAAAAAATTAGCACGAGCACCAACAATGGTGCACAAAAACTAGTCTGAGGGGGCACCCAAAATTATTCATAGAAAAGATAAAAGATTCAAATCACAAATGAAGGACAAAATTTCTTTCGTTATCGGATATATGTGAAGTAAAGCTATCAGCTCATCCTTCCTAATGCGAAAATCATGAAATACTTGATCGAAAAAATTTCGATTTCCCAGAGCTTTGTGAATTTTCCCCGAATTACGTGTTCCAATAGAAACTTACGAAAAATGTAAACAACAAAGTAAACAATTAACAAATGTATAACACGTGCCAAATGCGCGATCTCAATTCCTCCGGTTATAGTTTAGGTTCGAACTTCCCACCACGGTTTTATGCCCGGACCCAAATTTGCAGTAGGCCGCTGAGCCCTGCGCGGAAAAGCACCGTGGTCAGGCGAAGGCCTGGCACATTGCCTAAATCGGGCAGATCGATTGCCTGCGCCATCGTCAAAATTCGTGTTCCAGAATCCAAATGGGATTTTTGCTGCACGTCCTCAGAAGCACGATTTGTTGTAAATCGGTGTTGCTACGGTTTGTTTGGTTATTCGGGCCGTTTAGAAAAACCCAAAATAATCAACCACATTTGTATATTAATGCCAAACTGTCAGTGACGCCGAAAATTCGTGATTTTAGTAGACAAGGATTTAAGCTGTCTAAAATTCCAGGTGAGCAGTGTTCATGATCCTTCACTTTGGTGACCAAAAATGTCGATTTTTTTTTCGCTTAGGAAAACCCTTCGGATTCAAACGTGTCTATATCGTTCAGTTCAAATTTGGCTAAGGTAGCACGATCCCCCTAACCTTCATTTTCGAGTTTAACAAATTCTTTGCAGTGAACCCGTGTTATGCAATACAATTGTATATACTAGTGCAATACTTAAGCTAAAAAACAAGCTTGACCCTGCACCACATGGTGCAAAACTAGTTAAGAGGCCACCTCCTAGATTCTCCATTCATCAGGAGCGAAGCTAGATGGATGGATGATTCATCCAATGAAAATCGTCGTTCTTCGCTCCCTTTCCGATCTATATCCTCATCGCGTTCATCTCTGCGACTGCGAATCAAAATACAAGCTCTGAGACAACTCGTCTTAATTTTGCCTTCAAAATACCAGGCATCTTTATCGAACCACATCTCGAGTTCCGTAGAGAGGGGTCTTGGACGATTTTTCAGATGTACCATTGTGATCAGAGTGTGACCCTTCCAAGGTGAGGATTGAACACGTAAGAGAAATGCGAGATTTCAGGGTGTCCTGTGCCTTATAAGCGCCATATATTCCACCACGGGCCCATGATAAATCCCATCGCCGTCACCACAGACCCGTTTCCTAGATTCTCGAAGACCTCAGGGCGGCTAGAAGGCAGTGTTCATGAGTTTCAAACGAGTCGTCATTTCATTCTCACTTACCGCGATCTATGATCCTCAGCGCGTTCTGCTCTCTTTCCGCGAAAGTCTGCGAATCAAGAGAAATACAAGCCGCTGGCTTGGTCCACCCAAATTTCGGTGTTCGTCGTGCATATGCCATTCACCAGACCGTGAGGCGTGCGCATGCGAGTGAGCAAAGTCTTGGAGCCCAACAACGGGCAATGGACATTGCCCACCCATGCGTGCTGCGTCACGGTCTCCAAGGTGAGGATGTTCCGCAAGAAATAATTTTCAGGGTGTCTGTGCGCTAAATTAGCTATATTCTTCTGGGGTGAAACCCTCAGTAAATCCTGACATGTTTCCTGGTTTCCAAAGTATTTAAAGTGACTGTTCCTGAGACAGAGTGGTCTCATTTCATCTCACTTCCAATGACCGTTTTCTTGTGAAAGTCTTCTACACGCAGGTTGGTTTTCCGCGTTCGTCGTGCACATGCCATTCACCAGACCGTGAGGCGTGCGCATGCGAGTGAGCAAAGTCTTGGAGCCTCGCAACAATAATGGTGAAAGAACAGCCAAAATGAGCAGGGGCAAGCGGGACGTTGCGTAATTTTTTCAAAAATGGGAGACGACCCCACCCCCACCTCACCATCAATTGTACTTGGGTGAAATCAAATTTTCGCAATCCCTTCCGAGGCGCCAGATTTCCTGAGCAGCTTGAGGTATATTTGCTTACTAAAACTATCAGACACCGAAAATTCGTTCATTTAGCCGGGCCTCAAGCTGTCTTGGAGCTGAGCAATGCTACGATCCTTTTTCTTGGTAGACCAAAATATCGAGAATTTTTGGGACATCTTCACGCAGGTTTTCATTTTTGAACCGCGTTTCGGTTGCACGCTATCCGCCGAACCGTGACTCATTTTCGCGAGTGAGCCAAATTTTTGCGAGCCCTCGCAGCAATAATCGTTGCGAAAGCAACGGCGACCCTGAAAATGAGCTATAAATAGCCCTAAACGGCCCTCAGAATTTCTACTTGTGCTCTACGAACTCCCTGCCCAGTTCCTTGTTGGTGGGGCGGTACAACCGATTTCCGGTGGAACATCGAAGAGCGTTTTCATAGTGAACGTTGCTTTTAACAGCGATAATTATATCGGCGCCAGCCTAGTTCGAAGAACGATAGGCCGCTCGTGATCCGCATTTCTCAGAAAATCCCTAGCCAAATGTAGAATATCTACCCTATACGCCCCAAACTCGCCGTAATCATTTAAAAGTTTGAAAACGGAAGCCAAAGCCTACCAATGAGGTCATTGTCATATCCCACTACAGACCTGTCATGGTCGCAGAACACTGCGACGTCGTTGTCGTTCATTGCCAATAAATACCTTGCAAGAGCAGAGCGCCCATGCCGATTTCAGCTGGGGTGGAGATCGCCCGTCTGCAGCTCGCTTCGTCAAACTACTTGGTTTTATACTCGATCCGTCGCTCAAGTCTTACAAGAACACCGAGCAAAAGCAAGCAATTGCAAAAGCCAAGCTCAATGTGCTAATGGCGCTGGGAGGTATAGCAGGGGGAGCAGTAAGGAAACTATGCTGACTACGTATAAGGCTACACTGCAACTCGCTCTGGAGTATGCGGCACTGGTTTGGCAGCATTTAGTATCGGACTCATCCTGGACTAAGATGCAGCGTGTACAAAACGATACTCTTCGGATCGCCACCAGGTGTGCTAGGAGTTCGCCAATCGAGCATTTACACGCCGAGACACGGGTGCTACCAGTAAAGGAGCACTGTCAGCTCTAGGCCCAGCAGCTGTTTATTACCATCGTCAAGCAGCCCAACCACCCATCTTGGACAGTACTAAAGCCTGTAAGAGAGAGAGAGGCGTAGGAAAACCTTTTGCCGATGCTCCAGATAAAGTCAACCTGCAGAGATGGCACGATTCACAAAAAGAACGCCTCCGTCTTGCGCGAGCAGCACACCCAGTTCGTCAGAGGGTATCTGTAAAGAGCGGCTGTTGATCCTATTCTGGCAATTTTGCCGCCTACTAGACGTGCCAGATGCACTCTAGCCTGGTTGCGCTGTGGGCACTCAATGTTCCTGAAGTCCAACGTGAACAGGATCGACAGTAGACAGTAGCCCCAGCCATCCTGAAGAAGCTTCCCACGGAACTTCTACCGATGCTACCAGATATCATTAACACTTCTTTTCCGGACCTGCACTCTACCCCAAGCTTGAAGACAGCCAATGTGATACCGTTGCCAAAGCCGGAGCGTCCCAAAGCACGGCAAAGCGGCTTCTCGACCAATTAGCCTGTTATCGCCCGTCGCTAAATTAGGCTGAAAAGTTGATCGTGACGGACTTGGCTGATCAAAATGAGCGACAGCAGCATCAGCATGGAGTTCAGGAAACTTCACTCCACTACTACGAAGCTCTATTGGAGATTCGTGCAGGCTTTGCGGTCGATGGGTTCAACGTAGAAAGCCCCTGAAATCCCGGTGGCCGTCGCCCTCGACCCTGAGCAAAGCGTTTGACTCATGATAACTTGGGACTGCTGTCCGAGGAAACTGCTCAAGTCGTCGCTACCATCATTGGCAGAAGCGATGGATTGCAGCGTTCACTAAAGGCCGCCATGCTAAGATTCTGTTCCAGAATCATGTATCCGATAGCATTCAATAGCAGCCGGTGTTCCTGCAAGGCGGAGTGTTGTCCCCTGCCCTATTCAGCCTGTATCTTGAGAGGACATTCCCAGGCACTCCCAATGATGTGGGATTGTTATGTATGCCGACGACATCACCATCATGTGCCAAGATCGTGACCTGCAGATAGCCGCTAACAAGATCAACGCTCCTATCTCGTCGGGTTGAAGCTCTCCCTCCTCGATAAAATGATGCTCACCAGTCTCTGCTGCAAAATCCCTCTGTTTCCAGTGTCTACAACGAACACCAAGGAACACAGTGCCCATCCAGATGTCAAATGGAGTGATGAGCCTGTTGTAACTCTTGAAAAATTCCCCAAGCTGCTTGGCACTTATTCTTGATCCCCTCACTGAAGTTCCACAAAAAACGCGGAACAGAAACAAGCAGTCGTCAAGGCTGGGCTTAATATCTTGAGAGCTCTCGGAGGGAACATCATGGGGAAGCAGCCGAGAGACTATATTCGAAGGCTCCTACAGAGCAATACTTCAGCCCGGCTCTGGAATATGCGGCGCACCAGTGTGGCGGCACCTGGTGTCTGACAGCTCCTGGAATAAGCTGCAGCGTGTACCAGAATGCTTCGCTTAAATTGCTACCGGTTGTGCAAGGGGCTCCCCGGTGGAGCATCTTCACGCGTAGGCCTGCATATTGCCGGTCAAGAGGAGCATTGTGAACTCCAGGCACAGCAGATGTATATATTAATGTTCTGAGGCAGCCAGATCATCCGTCAAAGAGAATCATGGAGCCCATAAGAGGATGTCGAGTTAGTACGCCGGATTTCGCCGATGCTCCTCGTAAAGCGGATTGATCGCCACCAGAGATGGGCCGACTCTACGCCATGGAAAGGCTTCGTCTTCTGTATGAGGAGCACACCCGCCCAGTTTGTTCGAGGATATCACTTAGCAAAGAGCGGCTGTGAACCCTATCTTGGGAACGGTGCCGCCTCGGGTTTGCGAGGTCCGAGTCTCAGCTCGGCAGACGAGCCAGATGTTAACTCTTGCATCGCTTTGCGCTGTGGTCACTCTATTCTGCTCATGTCTTACGTCAACAAGATCGACAGCAGCCGACCAGACGCATGCCCGGACTGCTGTTGCTCCCGGACACGACCACGGCGCACTTGTTCATGTGCCCGAAAGAGACCTACCTCGCAACAACAATGGACCTTTGGACGAATCCTGTGAAGGCCGCCCAGTTCCTCAATCTATGACAAAAACCACTTTGAGGCTGCAGAAGAAGAAGAAGAACAGTAGCTTTTCCGACGTTTTCCCGGACTGTGGTGGTCCTGGCCACAATACCCTATACTTATTCAACTCTCAAAAAAAACCACAACATTGAGTACAATACACCTTTGGACGAATCCAACGCTGGTCGCCCAGTTTCTGAATCTGTAGCATTTGCTCTCTTCGCGTCTGCAAAGAAGAAGACCTCGCAAGATAGAAAGAAAGAAGAAATGCACTTGGCTGTTTCGCTGTCGCTCACACCCGTCGCAGTTCAGTGCACTGCGGCAGACAGGCGCGACAGTGACCGATTGCCACACGGTTTCCACGTTTCAAGCGAAACACCCCTCTTCGAGACAGCAACCGCCACAGCTGTCGCAGAGTGATCCTACGACAGCGCGTTTGTACCGCGTCGGTGGGGTCTCCACAGGATTCATAACAGTTGTCCAAGCCTGTCGCGGTCGCAAACTCTTATATAACAATGGCCATACCAAGAATTTGCGACCGCGACAGGTTTGATCAACTGTTACGAATCGTCTGGGGTATGTGCGCACCACAGAATTGTGCTGTTTTAGGAACACTGCAGCACATTCCACGGTCGCTGGCTGGAAACGGGATGCCATTTCTGAATTTGAAAACCGTGCGGCAATCTGTCGCTGTCGCTCCTGTCTGTCGCAGTGCACTGCGACGGGTACCAACGACAGCTACCGAGGGCTCACTCCAGTGTATTGCCTGATTTTTTTGGCTCCGGGCGACAGCGACGTCGCTGAGGGCTCTATGACTTTTCTCACTCGTGTGCGTACGCGTCATGGTCTGGTAAGTGTCGCGCGCGCTGCGGACACAGAAAACATAAATTCCATGGAAGACTATCAAGCCTTTACGGCGAAAAAACACCTATCGTTAGCGACATGAAGTGAACACAGGAAAGTTAATTTTCAGGAAATACCAATTTGCTTGATTACACCTAAATGCGGGGATATCCCTTCGCCGCGCGTGACGTTCCCTGACCGCGATGCAGCGCACATGGGTTAGCCATTTTTGCTCCCCGTCGCCGCGTTCTCCGACTGCGACCGGTCCTTAGTGGGGCATAACAATGGCCTAATTTCCCCATTGAGCAAAGTTCGATGAAAAATGCCCAGCCAGTCGAAGTCCGAAGTGTGAAATAGAGCCGTCAAGCTCTATGGAGAATGGTGATAGTTGACTACCGTAATCCACCGTATCCGTCTTGTACTTGGAGAGCGGAAGGATTTCACAAGGTTGCTGAGTTGAATACAACTTGTTGTTAGGTGTCAGGCAGGAATCGAACCAGCATCGCCTTAAGGGCCAGATTTACACAATGCCATAAAAAGGCATTAAAGGCATCGTTCGCGCTGCGGACCGCTTTTCGTTGTTTTCAGGCTCAAACTCATGAATGAGCCCGGTACACCACACCAGTCAACTTCGGCACGTCGAAAACGTTGGGTCATGAGGTTGGAAGGGGTTAAAGATGAGGATCCGCCACCAGTTCTCAAAAGTCATCTAGCACTTTTTCGTAGAATGTTGATGCGACCTTCAAACAACATGAAAAAACAGTTACGGCACAATCTCCTGATGTAGAAAAACATGGAAAAGGACAGTGACGAGGCCTCCAAACGCAGAAAAGCCCTAAAAACCTATTTTGGTGCAAGAATTCAAATTCATATTTACAATGTGTTTCGATTGACTTTTCACAAATGAAGGTTTTCCATGAGCCCTTTGGACATTTTCGTTCACTAGAGAGGCCAAGCTACACAAAAACAGAAAAAATGGTGTAAGGTTTTCTGCGCTTACGATCCCTTTAAATATTTAAAAAAATCTAAATTTGGACTCAGGATGCCTTCCACAGAACCCACTTGGGCGAAGTTTCGGTCGAATCTGACCTGTTAACCTACCACAGAGGGGCAGCAACAACCCTTGGAAAACCTAATATGTATGGGTTTCATGATCGTTCTCAGCTCGCGAATCGCCTTTTTGAACGAGGTTCATGCAAAATGAAAAGCCTTTTTTCGTGAAATTTTGTGCGCTAAATTCGTATCCAGAGGTTTACACAATCGTTGGATTTCATACATAACTTTTAGTTAGGATTGGTGTCTGGTTGGTGAGTGTAGGAAATGAGTCGACCTGCTTTCGAGCAGTTTACGGCCCAGCCGCCGCAACCGGCTGGCGAGTTCGTTGCCCAACAACAGACCATCCAGGGTGATACCATGGCAGCACAGGTTAGTCTGTAAAACGGGAATGAAGGAAGTTCTGTGGGGCCAACCGAAGTACTCTTTAGGGGCAGGAGCTGACGATTGCCAAGCTGGAAAACTCGGTCGCTACGATGGAAGAACAACAGCTGACATCAGATCCCCGATATCAGAAAATGCTGCAGCTGAAATCAAAACTTACAGGTAAAGGCGAGCAGGAATTCAGTTTTTGTTTTCGATGAAGTTCAATAAAAAATTAAGTTTAGGCACTCCTATTCCTGCAGAGGCAGCGCAGCAAGCTTCACCTCCGCCCGGTCAACAACCGCCGCAGATTACTCCGGCCCAGTTGAATCAGCTGCGAGCTCAAGTACACAGGTTTCCCCTTTCAAAAGCAGGACTTTGAGAAATGCCTTTTTCTGTTAAGGTATCGGTATACAAACTGATAGCGAGGAATGAGCCTGTGCCACCAACATTAGTCTCAGAGGCTGTGTTCATGAAAAATAAGCCGACATCTCTACTACCAGAGCCGTACGAGTTCCCCGGAGAAAGCGAGAATGGCGAAAAGCTGCCCTATGATCTCATGAAGGTAGGCATATAATTTATAGTGCTGACACTGAAAGCGTTTTGAGAAAGGATATGTAGAAACATAGGAATTTTAGGAAGAAATTGAGGTTGTGAGAATCGTTCTTAGCTAACGTTACCAAAAAGCTAAACCTCTATGGGCCTTGTTCTGAGAAAAACTGCAGTTGCATCCCGAAATTTCCTTCACGTTGTTCATGCTCACTCGCAGGGGTCTAATATGGCCTCAACAGTGTTTTAAATCGAATGCCTGGTCGGATTTAAAGGCTGCAAGGGAGCAGCATGTGCGGCTAGGAGCACATGTCCCATTCAAACTTTTGCCAAACCCCTTCGTCCTCACCTGTTACAGTTGACTGAAAAACTGGGTCCAGTTTACTCCGACCCGGTCGATAACCATCCACAACACATTAGTCTGGGACGGAAGTTGTGGGTGCATCTTCTTCGACGGGGTTCGTGTGCGAAAGATAAATATCGGCAGGGTGGGCTACGGATGGACGCAAATGGATTCTTCAGCTCCATTTTCTGCATCCCATATTCCATGTTACTGGTAATTTTCAATCGGGTGGGAGTCGGCCTATCGGTTGCCTTCGACCGGGGCCTAAAGGTATAGAAACGCAGACCCAGGGTTCAGTGCAGGGTGTGGAGCTCCACAAGGGGTCTGAGTTCCGCCTGGAGACCAAGAGGACTTTTCTGAATGGAGTATACACTGTTTAGGATTAGTTTTTCTTACAAAGGGTGCGAGTATACCTCCCAATGACAATTTACTTTAAATTTTACAAAAAAAATAACACAGACAAAATCATGATCTGGGGGAGGGGGGTCTGATAAAACCATCAGAAATTCGATGAAATCACGCTTCTAGAGAGTCTGATAGAATCGCGAAAAATTTGATCAAGTAGCGCTGTGGGGGTCTGAGGGAGGGTGGCCTTTTTCGCACCCCGCGCAGTACCTCGAGGCGACCGGGACGTTAGTCGTTTAGCCAGGGCAGGGTTGGGCAGGCCCTTGCGCCAATTTTCGTCAGAGCTACAACCCCCCCCCCCTTGTTGACCGAGATTTCAAAGTAAATTTTCAAAAATTTACGATCCCTCTCGAGATGAAAAATTGCTCTAGCTCCCTTCGAGTGACATATTTGAAATTTCAAACTTGTGGTATAAAAGACAATTCCTTATTCCTACCTCATTTTACCTTTCCAATTGGTTTCGAGAAATTACCATTTTCTCCAAACATTTTACGAGCCCCACCCCCAAATTTTCAGTTTTTTCGGCATTTCCCAAAATTTATACGACCCTCCCTTGCGCCAGGTCGCAACCCTGCTCAACATTGAGCCAGGGTCAAGCGGGGTTGCGAAATTTCGCAACGGGGTCGGGGGTCGCACAAAATCTGGCTTCAAAATAGAGATCAGGGTGGGGGATCGCAAAAAAATTCGGTTCAAAAATGATAATTGGGTGATGATATCCAAAGAATTCTCGAAATCGAAATTTCCGATCTTCAAAATGAAGGATCGTAGTATTGCTTAGGTTTTAGACGCTTAAACCCGCTTACTCAACGAATTTTCGACGTCTGACGTTTCTAACAATCAAATATAAACTACTGAGAAATCGCGGCTGGAGGGGGGATTGCGAAAAAATTAGATTTTCGAAAAATATATCCGACGGTGGGGGGTCGCTTCGATTTTGAAAAAATTACCTAACGCTTCGCTTGACCCTGCCGATTGTCCACAAATCTGGTATTTCCCGACCGGGTGGAAGTCAGCCTTTTGGCCGCCTCTGACCGGGGCCCAGAGGTGTAGAAGCGCGCACCTGAAGGCGATTGGGCCGTTAGTATCCAACTCCTCAAAAGGGGCGGGTCTGTCACAATAGGGGTCTATGACGAGGAAGGCCCTCTCGTTGTGAGGCTCTCTTAGCTATTAGAAAACCTGCAGAGAGTGACTCGAGGTCACCTTCTGGGACAGACACCAAAAGCTCTATGATATGTGTCACGTTTTGTATCTGCTGTGCGACGGAAAAGCACGTTCAATGGGAGAAGTTTAGAATGACGCGAGCTCTGAATAGCATGGTGGGTTTATTGTCATTCGAAACCGCTTTGTACTCGAGTTGAAAGCGTATCGTGGCAAATTGGAAGCTCCAAATATTCCAGCCAGGGTTTGGCGTGGGGTTGTGGAGCTCTACGGGGGTCTGACCTGCAGAGTGGTGGAGAGGGGTCTGAACTCCTCTGGGAGGTCAAGTAGACCATTCTGAACGGGGTTTACACTGTTTAGGATCAATTTTCTAACGAAGAATTCGATAATTCCTTCCAATACACACGAAATGTTCCTCTTGTTTAAATTTCCTAAAGATTACCAAGTCACGCTACTGGGGGAGACCGAGAAAATCGACAGAAATTTCACCAAAACGCTATACCGTGGGCAGATGGGGGATACTTTTTTCGCTATTCGGGCCATTTTGGCGTAACGTTTTTCCGTTTCAGGCAAAACATTTTTTCTGCGCATCCTTTTTCTTCAAGTTGCAGTCAAGCGCGGTTTGTGATTTCGCAGCGAACGGTTGCAATATGAAAATGTGAAGAGAGTATCGTAGAAATGTACGAAACTTATGTTCACCACGGGGAAGTGTCGCAGCTCCGCTGAGGTCCGACACCACCTTCTACTTGCCC